>JAVIWC010002311.1:0-370424 GCA_031894815.1 Creontiades dilutus | reverse complement strand
ATTTTTAAACCCCATTTTCGTTTGGGGTGCATAGTTTCCCCGTTTACCCCTTTTCAAGAGCGTATTTTGGTCAAATGGTATGCACATAATTCCAGGTTTTTACGGATGATTAACTTGGACTGGCATTACAAGAACGAAATTTTGAAAAATGAATTCCTAAAGTAAATTATCGTTTTCCAAACAACCTTGTACTGACCCAAACCCCCAAAAATCCTAATTTCTGTAGCCGAAGGGTTTGAAGATGGCTCAAAATTTGAAAAAAAACACCAATTTATTTACTCCAAAATGCTAATATTTTGATTTTTCGGAAAAGCCATCTTGTTTTCATTCGATGATCGACTTCCAACAATTTAGACATAAAAACTCACTAAGGAGAACTGAAAATTCATATTTGATTGAGAAAGACTCTACAAAAAAAAAATCCCGGGGAAAATGGCCCCCATAGGTCAAAAAAAGTTCTCAATGGGTGAAAACCCCCCCTTGGTGTATACCAGCCTTTGATGGGGCCCTTTTTTCAAGGGACTTTTCTTCGTAACTAGTAAAAGACATAGGCATAAGTCCCTTTTGCTACGGGAAAATAGAGCCCGTATCTTGATAGACTGTAGGGTTTGTGACGTAGCCACCCAAGAGGAGGAGCCAGACTGATGAGCGTTGACTGGAAAATTGAAAAAGAAAGAGCATTTTCATTCCTTTTTTCAACCCCAGGTTTTTAACAGGAAACCTTCCTTCTAAAAGAAAGATGTACAAAATAAAATTAAGGACAGGTATAACATTTATTTGACTCCTATTTTAATCAACCCCGAGAAGAGATGTTAAAGGTCTATGGTCTTTTTTTTTGTAACTACCTAACAACAGAAATGAACTGAATTCTGCTTAGAACTAGTTTTAAAAGACATCTAAAATATGTCAGATGGATAGTAACAAGTGAATCTAGGGGGCAACCCCCTTTTTTTGAGTAATTGGTAGAGCACGTGGTGCCATCCCTCTCTCAATCCTTTTTCCAACAGTCTACATAAATTGTTCCAAGCCCTACTTTCCCGCCATAATTACACACGGACCTTCCCATCTCATACATACCTGGGACATATTATGGTAACTGTAAACCAAACGGGGCAACCTGGGATTGATATTATGGGTGTTGTCCGAGGTCCTATTGAGAACGTTTAAGCCGACATCGTTGAGTTGCAACCAAACGGGCAGTTTTGAAACGGACTGTACGCATCTGATTTTTCAAATATTTTTCTTGCTTCTTTACTAGCTTCCCCTATCCTTATTTCCGAACGATCCGGATGGATCTGAACCCTGCTTTAGTCTCCTGGCTCCTCCATATCTCCCACGTTTGTGGAGGTAGATCTTTACTCAAATAGATAATCAATTACGATATAAGGTGGGATAGATGTGTATGTGTTCAACCTTATTTACAAAATTATCCCTGCTACACATCCTAAAAATATATCCAACTTTTCCAAATAAATCAACTTTTCATTATCCATGCTCGAATACACTGAGTTAAAATTTCACCACATCCATTAATTACACTTCTTTTGGTAGTATAAACCGCTACTTATTTTTTCACTTTCATTCAGCAACTTCGTTTTTTTATAGCAACGACATTTGTGTTTCTTAATACGAAGAGACAATGCTAGTTGTTTTAAAGGCGGAATTATTTCATTAGTAAACGCAATTTAAATTGTTCAATATATACAAAGCCACACTCATCAATTGCGTAAACTCTGAAGCTAATTTAAATCTGATTAGTACTCGGCAATTTGAAATTGAGCATCTTTGTGACTTCTTTGTTCCATGACAAGGTACATAGTCATCGTGGTCAGCTGATTAGGCTCTGAGCAAGATTTCTTGCTTCTACCTTGTTCTTCCTAGTTCTACTACCTTCATCTGGCACCCGTTGTATTTTACTAAATGGGTTTACGGGCTAAAATTTACATAATCTATACCATTAGAAAGAATCATAAACAGTACGCTGCACCTTTGTCACATTGAATTCAGGAACTCCCAGTTCTCTAACAATACATTTTCTAATGTTTTTTCCAAATTTACCACGCGACAACTTCAACTTCCTGAAATACGTCAAATGACGATGAGACCAATTTGGATGAATCAATAAAACTCGATCACACTCACAGGCGAGGTGCTGTTCTCAGTTCCACTGAGCCATCCCATTCTATTATTCCGCTCGAAGCGTTTCCGACTTTCTGAGCCATCTTCAACTTCCTCAAAAGAGCCCTGCAATTTAAAAATATGTTTTTAATAAATGCAATATTGTGTTTTACCTTATAGCTAAACCTTTTCCACTATACTTTCAACCTTTTTACCGACTCCATAAGGATTAGGTACTTGATTCCGCTACTTCACTTTAAATTGAACCTTCATTTTCTATGATTTTACCTCCTTTTTCTTTTAATTACTCCTTTTTTAGTTTCATTAGAGTATTTTTTATTTTCAACTAAAAAATATCTATGCCCAAATAGGAAAGTAAGTTTTTGAAGAAACTTGACACCTTGCGCCTCTACCTGCCCTATACGACCAATTTTCTTAACCAAATATTAGGCTTTTTTAAAATGTTGAGCGAACGGATGATCGTACAGCAACCTGAGAGGTCTCATTTTTTTTAAACTAGTTTACATGCGTTTTGATTTTTTGATAGATTTATCCTTAAATATTATCCCTTGGGGTTGATTGATCAAGATGCCAAGATTACTGGTACATCCCGGATCAATGTTGGACTTTTGAGTCAAATATCTTACGCCGTGTCTTACGTGGAAAACGAATGCGAGCGACGCGAGCGACCAACGCGATCTGTTAGCGCGATCAAACAATACAATCCTATGGAAGTGTCTAACGCGGCGTCGCGGTAGTCGCTTTCGTCGCGCAATTGCTCGCGTCGCGTGGTTTGATTTTCAAATTTGTTTGAATTTTGTCGCGTAATCGCGTTATTATTTGTTTACGTTTTTGCAGGTTAACCTGCTGTTGTTGGCATTCTTCATTCGTCTTTGATATTGCTTTTTTAGTTAATCATTGCCTTCGTGGCTTGCTTTAAATGTTTATCATGGAAGCGATAATATCGGAAGTGTAAAAAAGAGAAGTTTTGTGGAAAAAAAAGTAAGATGCATTATAAAAACAGGAGGCTCGCAGACCTAGCTTGGGATGCTGTAGCAAAAGAGACAAGTTTTTCAAGTAAGTTAAAACACCATTTAATAAATTATTTCTTGTAAATGAATACACCGTTCAATTACCTGATAAATTCCCAGTAAAATATTGACAAAAGTTGTTCCGGAGAGAAATTACCGAGTCAGATCCACAATTGTGACTTCTTGCCTGTTGTGTTCCACTTGTCATGGCAAATGATTCGACTGATTTCATTAGTAGGTAGTAAAAATTAGGAAAAAGAAGGCATATTTCCAAATATAAAATAAAACTGGTATAAAATTACACTGGAGGAATCTGTAAATATGGCGTATCCCGCTTCGGCGACTAACGCGATATGTAACCTCACGTAAGACACACGTTTTGGAATCGTACGCGAAAAATCGTCAAAAGACACGGCCTTAGAATTTGGTCCAGTTGTTTCGGAGAAAAGCTTCAGAGAGCCAACGACGGACGCCCGGGTTTTTTTAGTTTAATTTTTGTAAACTACGTATCTTGGAACATAAACCAATACATTTTGAGGGGGTTTTAAATGTTTTTTCCATGGTCGGTTACAAGGTGTCATTATTTAAAACAGTAAACCAAAAAAAAAGCAGTCAACGTGGTTTTGCAGAAATTTGTTAGTCTCAAAGTAGAAGTTGGCCACATTGTCACATTCATACATGTCCTCCATGTAATTCTGAAAATCAAGAGGAGGAGTGACAATAGAAACACCTGATGCAATAAGTTGGGGAAGATAGTGCTCTCCTTGCCGACAGAAGATGTTTCTTGCAGTACAGGTTTTCATGGAAAACGCCTTTTCTGCAGGGTTCAGACGCAACTGTCAAACCTAATTACCTAACTCCCAAAGGAAAATTTCCCTACTCAGATAACCTTCAGAATGAGAACGCAGATAAGTACCCGCAATACATTGAATATAGTTACCTGGGAACTCCCATGAACAGTGCTATCAGATTTATAACTTTCGGGGATAGCAGCTAACTCTGGATCAGTTTCTTCAGCTTCAGTGGAGTAGCTGGAATAACATTAAGAAAAGTTAGATTTCACGATTACTCCGCAGGCCTGAACCTCCTTCAACCATCTCTGTCTAGAGAAATTCCTAATAAAGATTTGTTGCTCGTTAGGCAATAGGCCAATTAAATGGATGACCACAAATCAAAGGTAGATAAAACTACAAATTATACAACAAATTAGTAACCATCTACATAACAAACAATAGATTTACGCTAGCTATTTACAATATGAATGATATGAACTAAACGAATGATATAAAATTTATTGGGTGGGAAGCACGCAAAGCTTCACCACTGGCCGCACAAGAACTTCATTTTAAGTACGACTTTCGCCACCCAAACCTGTCCATCTGCAGCTGGATAAACTTCTTCGATAATGGCCAGAGGCCATTCCAATGGCGATGTTTTCTCGTTCAGGAGCAGTACATTTCCAACCTCTACAGCTGGTTCAGCATTCCTGGCTCCATCTTTTCCAATACCTTATGTAATGGTAATGTTGGACAATCCAGTCAAATTGTTGGAAACGGTCAAGTCGGTTCAGTGGCACATGGCTGACATCCAGGACAGGCAAGTGATTGAGAGTCGAACCCAGAGTGAGGAAATGAGCTTACTTATAGGAAAAGGGCAGATGGGGCTAACGGGTCTTCACCCATCACACATACAGGTTGGCTGTTCAGTAAAGCCTCAATTTGACAGAGGAGGGTTGTCTTTTCCTCGAAGGTGAGAATTTAATTGCTCACTACTCCTGCAAGATGTGTCATGACGCATATAACCTGATACTCCCAGAGTCCCCTGAAATGAGGAGCTGCTGTTGGACCAAGTCGCCATCAGTCAATTCATTCCCTACAGCATTTGTATATTCTCTACCACACATGAAGGTGGAGAGCTCTTACAGAGCTGCACGAGCACCATCAAAATTTGTTCCCTGATCAGAGCAAATAAAGAGCATGGCCCTCAATGAGACAAGAACCTCTTAAAGGCTGACAGGAAGCAGAGTGTAGAGAGGTCCAATGACAGCTCTAGATGTAGAGCCTTGGTAGTCAGGCACACAAACAGGCACAAGTAAGCCTTCTGAATCTTCTTTGACATGCGATAGTAATCTGGAATGGTCCACCATAATCAACCCCACAATTAGTGAAGCCTCTAGCCTGCTGAGGTTGTACTGAGAGTAGGGTGGCCATCTTTGGATTACTGTGTGTAGGTTCTGCATGGAAACAAATCATGCACTTGTGCACTCTACGTCTCACCAATTCTCTGCCAGAGATAATCCGAAATTCGGTCTTTCTAAGGGAAAACAACAAAAAAGGCTCCAATGTGGAGGTGATTCTGGTGCCATTGATCCACCAGCATCACAACATACGGGTCAGGTTTAGGCAAGAGTATTGGATGTCAATGCTCATAAGGAAGGGATGAGATGAGCAATCAACCCCCCACTCTGAGAAGTCCTTTCTCAATGAAGAGATCTAATAGACCAATTAGGGGATCTCTACGAGTATGCTTTCTGGAAGGACAAGATCGCGCCTCAAGCTCTGCAATAGAAGAAGTGTTTCTTCTGAATGTTGTGCAACCAAAATCTCTCTGCTTGGTCCATCTCTGAAGCCTCTAAAGGCCCAACTCTATGTGGGGACTTTCTTGCATAATGAAGTACCCAGGTAGAGATGCAATGCAGCTTTTTCAATGATGAGACTCGATTGAACTGGGGCTCAAGGACCCAATCCACTGGGTCAGCGATCTTCAATGGAACTACTCTAGCCCCAAGCTACTCTGCTCTAGCTTCAATGCAACACTCTCAATACCAGGATGTAGGATCAAGTGTGCAGTCCCTCCTTATTAAAAAGCCAGGAAGGACCTCAGAGCCTAAGACTGTGTTCTGTACAATTCAAGACGAGGAATCGTAGTAATTTGTTTAGGAGCAACCTATGATTTGGCACAGATCATTCTAACAGCCAACAAAATCGAGTTTGAATGGGGCCCGATCCCAGAATGGCAAGCAAAGCTGACGCATAAGCTCTCCATGCATCCACGATTTCCGTCGGTGGTGCATCATCCCAATCGACACCTATCTGCCAATGTTTGCAACAATTATGACTGGTGCCCGTAAGCCCAAGGGGACAAATGTATTTGAAATAACCGAGTAGGTAAATCTGCCGCTTGGTACATTTTGCTTCAATCTGACTCAAACTAAACCCAAAAGCATCTCAATCTGGATTCCAACGAAGACCAAGGATCTTGGGTAATGATTCCAAATCCTCAAAACAAACTGAGTAATTTAAGCGATGGGCCTGAGGAATTATAATTAATGAGAGCCTGTGCACCATTTTGCTAGGGTGAAGGAACTAGTCTGAAAAAGGTTCACCAATTCACCGTAAAGAGCCTTAGCTTCAGATTCTGTGGACACTGATTTTGCAATGTCATCCATGTAGACATCTTGATTTACAATCTGTGCAGCATGAGGATATCTGTTCGTTTTCCAACCATGCCAAATGATGTAAACACTTGAGCTAAATAAGGCGAGGTGGACAAGCCATACAACAGTGTGTAATTTCATCTCAGTCAACGAACCAAGGGTCGGGTCTCCAAAGAATTCTTTGGAATTTTCTATGCTCAGGAGCAACCAACACTGAAACATCTGACAGACATCGCCAGAAATAACCAACGAAAATAGACGAAAATTCAGCAAATGTTGAACAAGTAAGACTGGAGTTTTGGGCCAACATAAACCAAATCATTGAGCGAGTACCCTGATGTTGTGGGTGCTCTCATGTTCCAAACTATTTGGAGAGGTGTTGAGGTGCTACCAGGCTTCAGCACTGGGAGATGTGGGACAAAATAGCCTTACAGTTCGGTTGTGAAACTTTCCCAGGATATGGGTGAAATACAGGGTGTCCCACAAGATGCCCCCCCCCCCCCCCCACCTAAAATCGTCCAAATGGGAGTAAAAAAAAACATTTTTTTTTAATCTTCATACTTTTTGTACAAAGATCTCAAATACATAAGTACATGCTTTTTTATTTTAAATGAGAAAATCCATCCCAATTTTTATTGCAGATTCGGATTCAACCCAAAATTTCATGAAAATTTGACCGCTCAAACAATTTTTTTGGTTGCGTAACCAGGTCAGCAAGCACGCAATGTTGTACAACCCCAAAATTATCAAACAGTAGATGATGGTGAACTCTAAATTGTGGCACAAAAATTTTCATTTTTTTTTTAAACGCTGATTCACGTGATACCATCCGTTTTCTGATTTGATTTTCTTTAATAATGACCAAAATTTGGTTATTTTGTGTGAAAAATCACCATTTATCCCGATTTTTCGACTCTCAGATTAAGATGATTTTTCAGTCTCTCTTTTTTTTTCAGTCTCCTATCCTAGCTCTCCTTGAACTTGGTATTGTCTTTTCTCTTGGCCAGTCTGTGGGTATACAAGTTAGAAGTTGGAAGAGGTCAGCACTATTATCTAGGGCCATTTGGTGGGCACGGAATACCCCCAAATACATGAGGGGGGGGGGGTTATAACAGAAAAGAACCAAACATTGTATTACTTTCTTGTCACAAAAGTTGGCAGTTGGTGGTAATGCCTAAGACTATTGTGGTTTCCACAATTACATTTGTTAGCTATTTAGTCTATTCAACGCCTAGTTTATTTGTCCCGAAAGTTACACAACCCCTCCCCAATGTATAATTCTTGCTTACCTAACATGTTACTTATCTTACTTACCTATACTCGGATGGCGTCTGATGCTGAGCTTTCCTTCTCGTTGATGAACAGTCTCCTCTTCCCAATGGGTTTCCATCGAGCCAGGACCCTTGGAAGTAAAACTGGTGCAACCCTTCCCCTTCATGCTCACATTCGTCAGACTTCCATTTCCTCCAGAGTACATCGGGGACAAGGGTGGCGTTTCAAACCTTTCGTGGTGATCACCGTCTACACCCAATGAAGGTTGACTCACATCTGAAAAGATTCAACGCCAACACGTTCAAGGGCTATTAAACTTCCTAGTAGGAAGAAGATTTTCTGATATTTTAATCTTAAGAGCAAAATATAGGCTTCCTGATTCAATTGAGAATCTTCTGAATGAGAATTTTCCATCAAAATTCACTGAATTGAGAATGGCCCAAATCAAATTGAGAAGTCTTTGCAGTGGAGTTACCAACTAAGCAACTATATGAATTACATAACTCTTCTGCTTTGAGATCTGATGGACACTTGTATACTTTCTGTATGATGAAGGCTCATCTTCTTTTTTGTTAATTGGTCACTCAACCTGCGTCATATTAAAGTCAGTGTAGTCAAGCGAAGAGCAAGTGCAGTTAAGTTAACAAATGATGGGGACACATTGAGAGAGCCTGCAAAAGTAGTCAAGAAAATAATCAACGAACAGAAAGTTCTTTCCACGCAAGTGGATGCCTCCCCAGGCTACAGAATCCCTGCTCGGCCCTTCCGACCTCCCATTCTGGGACAGCCGTCTTTCTGCCATCGAGTGATCATGTTTGTGAAGTCCTCCAATTGTGGTGAGCATAAAAAAACGGAGTAAGATAGAACGTACTCCCATGAAAATAATTAGTTACAAGTTAAATAGATTTTTAAGGTTAGGTCATCATCAGTAACACATGAACTGAAGGTACATCACAGAAAGCACATCTCTATATAAGATGTGCTTTCTATGATGTACATCTTATATAGGAATATGTTTTCTGTGATGTACATCTTATACAGGAATGTGCTTTCTGTGATATACCTTCAGTTCATGTTTGTTACTGATGATGACATAACCGTCAAAATTGATTCAACTGTGTTACTAAATATTTTCATGGAAATATAGAAAACGTTTTATCTTACTCCGTTTTCATTTAAATGGGTTTCCACAACTTCGTCGCAAATGACATGGTAAGAGTATAATGGTTTGTGACCTCTGTTGAGAATTTACAGAACCCGTTTTAGCTCATGTTAAAATGTTGTTTCCCCCTGAGACAGTGACTCTAAAACAGTCCTCCCCCAAGTGATTGTTTACCAGGAGAGGACTCAGGTTACCAAGTCCCTCATGCCACGAGTCATTACGATAATGTTCAAGAGAACATGTATATGTACTTTTTTTTTTTTTACCCAGCTGTAACAATGTAGTTGTCATTCTTAAACTTACAGGTAGATCAGCCAGTCGTTCGCTGGGCTTGTAAGACATTAAGGTTAACTATTTTTATATTGGAGAGAGGAACATAAAGACATCTCATACATTTTGTGTTTATATTGATTCATTTTCGTTTGTCATTGCTTTATTTTACAGTTGAATACACGTCTTCTCAGTAAGCGTCAAACTCTGCGTACTCAATCTCTGTACCTGAATTTCCCTGCACCAACAGCCAATACTGTAAGCCCCTTCAGGACTTTTGGACCCTTCTGGCCGTTTGCTTGTTTATTTAGTAAATGCCTCTTGAATGTTTGAAAGTCCTAACTGTTCCAAGTTCTGGAGGGCAGTCAAGGCTTACAGAAGTTTCCTTCCTTTTATATAAATCTTTGAAATCTGATGAAAGTATCAAGATCATGCCAGCAGATAAGGGCTCAACAGTTCTGATCATGAATAGCACTGATCATGAACTTGAGGTACTACGCCAATTAAGGGATACAAGGTTCTATGAACGTTTGGCTACAGACCGCACTCAAAAATTGGCCGTGGAACTTACGAATGGGCAGAAGTGAGGGATTAAGCTCTAGAGACATTGAGATACCTGTTCCAGAAGACGCAAAATGCCCTGACTTCTACCTTCTCTCCAAAATTCACAAGCCCTATTCTCCCGACCATCCCCTGCCAGGCTGTCCAATTGTAGCAAGTTTTGGTTGTGTTACTGACAGGATATCGGCTTACGTTGATTCATACCTCCAACCACTCGTGCAAAGCCAACCCTCCTATGTCAAAGATACAGAACACTTCCTCTCAGTACTTTGGCATACAACATTTCCTTCAAACGTTATTCTCACAACAATTGACATAAATTCGCTCTACACCAAAATTCCACATAATGAGGGGCTAAATGCCCTAACACAATTCCTTCAAAATCACCCTGAACCACACACACCATCCACAAGCTTTTTGGTGAAGTTGGCTGAATATGTTTTAACGATGAATGTTTTCAAATTTGGCAACCAACCGTACCTTCAGAAGAGAGGAACTGCAATGGGGACTCGTATGGCGCCATCGTATGCTAATCTGTTTACAGCAAACCCGGAGAACAACTTCTTGTCAAACAGGGAGAAGACCCCACTTCTATGGAAACGTTTCATAGATGACATTTTTCTTATATGGAACTTCAACTTTTCTAAGCGAACTCAGTTCAAAGTACTCAGTGACATTTACCTGGTTTTTCTCAGCATCCCTAGCAACCTTCTCGATGTGGACGTCACATTAGAGGAAGGGGTGTTCACAACAGCAGTGTACGTAAAACCTACTAACAAGCAGGTATACCTGCACTATGAGAGTTGCCATCCCCCTCATACCAAGCGTTCAATCCCAAGATCCTTGTCAATTAGAGGCCATCGAATTTGCAACAAACGGGAGAAGCTAGATGGTTACCTTTCGTCTGTTCGAGATAAGCTGATGGAGAAGGGTTACTCAGCAAAATTTTTAGCAGACAGGATGGTTCCAGCACGTGCTGTATACCAACAGAAACCAACAGCACACACAAACCAGGTTCCGTTGGTCCAACTTTTTTCTTTGGGGTTCAAAAGCTAAATGGCATCCTCCGTGAACCACACCCTATCTTGTCCTCGAGTTCACAAACACTTGATGTTTTTACAGAAAAACCTCAAGTGAAAAAACATGGGGGAGATCCTTTCCCATCGCCATCCTTGGTTCGCCGTCCTCCAAGCTACCCCAACAAGGCCTACGACCATGTCAACGTGCAAGATGCAAGCTGTGTGCATTGATAATTGAGGGTCAGGACTTCTCCTCTACCAACACCACGTACACTTATAAGTGTCGAGGTTCAGTCCAAAAAGTGTATTTACCAACTAGTATGCAAGAAGTGCACCGAAGCATTCTACGTTAGTAAAGCAACGACCCTCTATTTGCAGATGAACAACCATAGGGCGTCTGTGAACCAAAGCCGGCCACTCCCAGTTAAAGCTCACACATCATCCCATGATGCAACATTGAAAGTGCTAAAGAAGCTTCCGGATGCGGCTAATAATAGATTGCTCCAGCAATCCGAAAGAGCCCATAGATTGTTACTTGGAGCAAATCGAACACCTGGCCTCAACTTGAACGACTGAAATCCAAGAATCAAAACAACCAACCAAGCCATGGTTACAACATTCCCAATTGCAAGACATTTATTTCTCTCCAAATCTGTGATCAAGAATACATTCGAAATATCAGGCTTACTCTCTTTCTTCTATTTGTGAAATTTCTCTTCAAAATTAATTGACCATGTAGTTCAGTAGAACCATCAAACGAATAAGTATATATTTTTAATATATAATAAATCAGGTTAAGAAATTTGACAAAAATGAAGAGGAAAAGATTTTTTTGATATTTCGATAATTCTTTGTCAAAATTAGAAGAAAGAGTGTTTTTGGAAATTCCCAGGTGTCGAACTCGTATCCAACGTTTCTTGCTGGCTGCGTTGGATTTAATTAATCGTTGAGGTTGAGCCCAGGAGGTCGATTTGATCCCAGTACCCACCTATGGGCACGTTCGTATTGTTGAAGTAACCGGTCGTTGGTGTTTTCTGGCGTCTTCTTCAACACCTTGACACCGAAGCATTCGTTGAAGGTGACAGCATGACCATGGATTCTTGCGTGGAGCTTTATTGGTCGTTGCTGTGACTGACTCAAGGAAGCTCTGTGGTTATTAATTCTCAAGTTCAGTTGGGATGCCTTACCCACATAAAAGCTCCTTGAGTCATCTTCCTCGCACTTCTTACAAATCAGCTGATACAAGCACATCTGTGATTGGCACTCTGCGGATCCTTGGCACTTGTATGAGTGTGTGTTGTTGGGGGAGCTGAAATTGGAGTCCTCAATGACCAACTCACAGAGCTTACACCTTGGTCTTTGGCATGGGTGGAGACCTGGTTGTTGGTGATTGACACACTGAACAACTGGATTCCAATGCGAGAGTATTTGACCAAGGTTCTTCCCCTGTTGGTAGGACATCCGAGGTGCCTCCCGAAATACTTCTTGTGTTAGTGGGCTGGAATTCAGTATTGGCTGGAGCTCCCTGAGGATCCCATTTTATCTTTTGAGCCCCATAAAAGAAGGTTGTCACCAGTGGAACTCGATCACTCGATGGCTGTTGTCTTTGTTGGTACTTCACGTGGGATGGAACCATTCTGTGTTCAACAAAGTGCCTCGGGTAACCTCTCTCTATCAGTTTTCTTCCAACCTCAGACAAGTAGCGTTCCAAGTTCCCCCTGCTGTTGCATATTTGGTGGCCTCTAATGGACAAAGATCTTGGGATAGACCGCTTTGTATGTGGAGGATGACAACTCTCATAGTGCAGGTAAACCTGCTTGTTAGTGGGCTTTATGTGCACACTGGTCGAGAGGTTTCCATCCTTCAACACAATGTCAACATCGAGGAATATAGCTGACGACCTTGAGAATGTCCATGTGAACGTCACAGAGTAGCGGGAGTTCAAATCACTTAGAAACGACTGAAGTTCTTCCTCGCCCTGTGCCCAAATCATGAAGATGTCGTCAATGAACCGCTTCCACATCCAAGGAGTTTTCTCCCTCGATGTTAGGAAGCTATTTTCCAATTCGGACATGAACAAATTGGCGTATGACGGTGCCATGCGTGTTCCCATTGCCGTTCCTCTCTTCTGTAGGTACAACTGGTCACCAAACTTGAAGACGTTCATCGTCAAGACACACTCAGCCAGTTTCACTAAGAAACTGGAAGATGGGACTCTTGGTGCTGGACGCTTCTGGAGGAAGTGTTCAAGAGCTATATATTTAAATATAGCTGGCGGAGAGATAAAACAGGAAGGTTCAAAGGGACTGTCAGACGTTTCGCGACTATGCTTTTTCTATGTTGTTTTTTCATATATATATATATATATATAGAATCACAATAGTTTTGGATAGAAACAATAACAGACGACACAAACTATTTTTAATATTTCGGCTTTTGCCTTTTTCAAATTGAAGAGAAAACTAATTTTGGTTTTTAGAAATTTTGACAATGATGTGCCGAGAGAAGCGTGCCATGGGGATGTCTTGTTGCCCAGTTAACGCCTGATGTTCAAACCCGGAGGATCATATGCTTTCAGAACATTTGCGTGGGCCCTCTCTGATTGAAGCAGCGCCAACTTATTTTCTTCGGGTTTCATTCTTTTTAGGATTTTTAGGCCAAAACAGTCATCAAATGAAGCATCATGCGACGAGGCATGCCGGCTTACGGGCAGATCTTCGTTTTTCTTGACCACTGACGATCTGTGGTTATTCACCCTTAGATTGAGCGCCGTCTCCGCTTTTCCAATGTAAAAGGCTGGACATTGCTTACACACCAACTCATACACACACATAGGTGTTTGGCAATCTGCCGTCCCTTTGCATCTGTATGAGTTGGGGTTATTTGTTATAAGTTTTCCTCTTCCACAGCCAGTGGACAAACCTTACATCTGCGTTTGCCGCATGGGTGCAATCCTCTTGATCGTTCTGTCCTATCGGATCTTGATCGTCTGTGTGTCAGAATGTTTCCTCTTCTTCCTACGTACACCCATCCCAGAGCATCCCCCGGGCGGGGGGGGGGGGGAGCAGGCAGAAAAGGAAGGTTAAGGGAGAGGAGAAAAGGAAGTAATAGGGGAGAGAAAAAAGAGAGAAATAACATGGGGGAATCAAAAGAGAGAGGGTTAAAGGAGGGTAGATTTTAAATGAATAAAAAAAAAATATATCACACTATATAACAACCATCTTATCAGAGTATATCGACCATTGATTATATACCTCCTACTAGATAATGCAAGCATACGGGCAATCTGTGCCGGCGTAGGACCGTCAATCGACGTAGTTGGTGGAGCGCGTCGCCAGGCAGCGCACCGATCGCGCGGTGGGGGGAGCTGGGCTCCCACGTCTGGCCCGTCTGGCCCAGCTCCCCCCACCACGCCATCGCTCTGGGCAGACGACAACTCAGAGTTGCCGCCGGCCCTGGCTCGCTTCACGGACCACGATTTCTAGGCCAGCCATTTAAAACATCAAACATTGCAAAAAGTACTGTAAACTTCCTTTTTGAATATGTTGTTAGGGTTCACCCAGATAGTACGAATCTAGATTTGCAGGCCTGAAAACCGCGAGCGACGGGAGTTACAGCCGAAAAACCACAAAATTTTCGCACTTTTTTCAGTTTTTCTTAAAAAAGTCACCAAAGGAGCCTTTTGATGAGAAAAGACTCTTATACTTTGTTAAACTAGATACAATTTTCTACAATTTGAGACGTAATTGGACTCTGTAGCTCCATTAGTTCCAGAGATACAGCTCTGCAAATATTGACAAATTTTTCCAAAAAGTGAAAATTTTAACTTTTGGTCTATTTTTGACCGATATATTGGTGTAAATAGTCATTCTACAGTAAACTTGTGAGGAATGAAGTTGTAGGACATTTAATTACCTTCATTTTAAGACCATCGGGGGACCTGTATCTATCATAAATTTTTTTTAAACTCACAGAAAACCAAAATAAGTAGAAACGCGGTTCAAGGGAAGGTTGAATAAATGTTGAGTTATTTGTGTAAAACTATGTAACTAGGTAGGGACTGAAACATTTCGCATACATTAAACATATTTAACTTAACATTTAAATTGACAGTAGGTCATAAAATGAAATAAATTATAAATAATTAAGACAAAAAGTGGTTCATATGAGTAGGTATGTACAAGTTATAATACATGAAAACATTAACACTCACACTAAAAAGTATTCAAGAATTTCGGTTTTTCATATTCTGGGGATCTTTGGGGGGGGGGGGGGGCGGGGGGCCTTCAGAGGACAGCTCACTTCCGCAATTAGGAGGGGGGGAGATGTCTGGGAGGTCTTCAGGAGTTAGAAATTCTAGCTCCTCGATGGGAGGAGTGTTTGTGCACTCTCTGCCTTCACAATGCTTGCATAGAGCGGAGCACTTGAGGCCTGCCTGCCTGCTGCCTGCATGAGTAGGAACCGACGCAACCCTTCCTGTACTTGCAGGATAAGCTTTTGAGGAGGAGCGGAGGAGCTGCAGCCTGCACCATGGGGATGGGAAGCCGACCCTGATCTGAGGTTTTTTTTACTCCCACCCACTTCGGCACCTAGTTAGCACTTGATACGGAAGGAATGAAACTTGGTAGCTTCTTTGGTGGGTGGGAGTCGAGCCAGGTAATTTTAGTGTTAGCACAGGCCTTGATGAAATTGCTGTAGCGGAGGGGCTAATGCAGGGGCTGCCGGCCATCTCCTCAGTAGAGAGCAGTCATGAGTGACTCCCCTGCACTCTCAACTTCATCATGGCTTGCATCTGGCTTCCCATCCACATGATGCAGGCTGGAGCTGCTTCGCTCCTCCTCAAAAGCTTATCCTGCAAGTACAGGAAGGGTTGCGTCGGTTCCTACTCATGCAGGCAGCAGGCAGGCAGGCCTCAAGTGCTCCGCTCTGTGCAAGCATTGTGAAGGCAGAGAGTGCACAAACACTCCCCCCATCGAGGAGCTAGATGAGGAGGACGTGGATGAGGAATTTCTAACCCCTGAAGACCTCCCAGACATCTCCCCCCCTCCTAATTGCGGAAGTGAGCTGTCCTCTGAAGGCCCCCCCCCCCCCCCCAAAGATCCCCAGAATATGAAAAACCGAAATTCTTGAATACTTTTTAGTGTGAGTGTTAATGTTTTCATGTATTATAACTTGTACATACCTGCTCATATGAACCACTTTTTGTCTTAATTATTTATAATTTATTTCATTTTATGACCTACTGTCAATTTAAATGTTAAGTTAAATATATTTAATGTATGCGAAATGTTTCAGTCCCTACCTAGTTACATAGTTTTACACAAATAACTCAACATTTATTAACTAATAATATAACTTTCCCTTGAACCGCGTTTCTACTTATTTTGGTTTTGTGTGAGTTAAAAAAAATTTAATGATAGATACAGGTCCCCCGATGGTCTTAAAATGAAGGTAATTAAATGTCCTACAACTTCATTCCTCACAAGTTTACTGTAGAATGATTATTTACACCAATATATCGGTCAAAAATAGACCAAAAGTTAAAATTTTCACTTTTTGGAAAAATTTGTCAATATTTGCAGAGCTGTATCTCTGGAACTAATGGAGCTACAGAGTCCAATTACGTCTCAAATTGTAGCAAATTTTATCTAGTTTAACAAAGTATCAGAGTCTTTTCTCATCAAAAGGCTCCTTTGGTGACTTTTTTAAGAAAAACTGAAAAAAATGCGAAAATTTTGTGGTTTTTCGGCTGTAACTCCCGTCGCTCGAGGTTTTCAGGCCTGCAAATCTAGATTCGTACTATCTGGGTGAACCCTAACAACATGTTCAAAAAGGAAGTTTACAGTACTTTTTGCAATGTTTGGCAAAAAAATTGTCTAATATGACTGGACTATTCACTTCACAACGCAGCGTATTGACACTCGCTGTTCACTGTCGCCCGCCTTGTCATCGTTGTTTAAGCTGCCCGTGCGTTACATTTAATTTCAAGAGTCGAAGTGTTATGCAAAATGTAATGTGGAATAAAGTTAAAATAAATTACCGTGTAAGAGATTTCAGTACTGTAATATAATTAAATATAGAAGCCAACCAATATTAACTGTATGCAACATAACGGAATTGAAATATGTTATTCTAATAATATTGTAAATGTTAATTTTGTTTTGTTACTCAATCACGCTCAAACTAGGATGATTAAGCATAAATTTGACATGGAGGTAAATGATGTTGTTAGTTCCTTATTAACATTTAGGCGTGCAGTAACACTAGACGTGTAGTTTCCCAAAATTCTCATGTTGCCATGTCGTTTCTTTTTTACAAAATTATTACATATTGTGTTATATTTTTCACAGCGTGTATAGCATAGTTATTCATCTAATTTAGCTGTTTGCAAAATTATTACATTCATTAGGCTCTGTCATTATTTTCGGATTTGAACATATATTAACAAACCAACTGACCCGGCACGCTTTGCAGTGCCTGAATTATATGGGGAGTTAAGGAATCTTGCTAAACTAAATATATTTAATGAAAAATAAAATTGTAAATCAATGTAAAAATAATTGTATTTGCTTTAGATTAAAGGTTGTAGAAAAACTATGTTTTTGTCTTCGCATTAAGCACGTAGAGCCCTAGGGACATCCATAGATGGGCCTTTGCCTAAAAACATCCTTGTAATGCATTTAACAACTGTTCCGAATGTTATGGTGATCGGGTAAACCGTTTTTATTTTGGGCCAGTGGGGTGGAGCCCTAGGGACTTCCAGAGATGGGACTTCGACTAAAACAATCCTTGCAACGCACTTAACAACTGTGCTAGATTTCATAATGATCGGGTGAACCGTTTTCATTCTGGGACAGTGAGGCGGAGTAAAATTTCATAATGATTGGTCCAGTAGTTTTGGAGAGGTTTTGCCAAACACCTTAGGCACACTGTTGACATCAGTGATGTGACTGACAAACGACGGCCCCTGAGGCGAGTCGAGCCGAGCAGCCGACGCGACGACAAACAATGGCCTGAGGCGAATCGAGCCGACGTAGTTACAACATTTGCCGCTACCCTACCAGACAGCGCCAGCTCACAGGCGTCTTTCAGCCAACCGTCAACAGGTTGCGCTGGGTCCGCGCGATAAAAACTGGGCTACAAATTTTAGCATTGCTTGCATTATCTAGTAGGAGGTATATAATCAATGATATCGACGTTTCAGGGGGTGGTAACGCTGGGCGGGTGGAATTCTCGCCCCCGTCTCCCAGGGCAACCGACCTGCTCCCCCCTCCCCCCGACCACGCCAGTGAAGGAAGGAGGGCCCAAGCGGGGGGAAGCGTCTCCCAGGGCAAGCGACGTGGTCCTCTCCTCGGGGATTTGGGATATACGATTTTTTGACTTTTAATATTGTTATTATACTCCCTCATTGTGTTGTTTAGTACTCTACCTCCTGTACACACGGGACTTACCAGAACAAGAAGGCACAACTGTTGCCACCTTTGCAGATGATACGGCTATCCTCTCTGTTGGAGATGATATAGAAGCTGCAACACGCAAACTACAGACGTCTACTACTGAGGTTTGTAAATGGACCAAGATGTGGAGAATGAAGCTGAACGAATCAAAATCAGCCCACATCAACTTCACTGACCGAAAAGTCCCAATGTTAGATGTTGAGATCAATTCGAATAAAATACCGCATACTGAAGCAGTTAAATACTTGGGTTTGACACTTGACTTCAAATTAAACTGGAATAAACACATAGAAAAGGAGAAAGAAGAACTTAAAATCAAGTACAGAAGGATGTATTGGCTATGGGAAGGAATTCCCATCTCTCACTTCACAACAAACTGCTTATACATAAGCAGATCCTTCGCCCTATTTGGACCTATGGGATACAGATCTGGGGCTGTGACAAGAAATCAACTATTAAGAAAACCCAAACCTTTCAGAATAAAATACTGAGAAGTATAGTTGGAGCCCCTTGGTACATGTGAAACGATGATATTCATCGAGATTTGAGGATGGAGACAGTCTATGGAATTATTGCAAAATACGCAAGGAAGCATGATCATCGCCTCCACAAACGCGTGAACCCGGAGATGCTCTACGTTTTGGACAACGAAGGTGAAATCCGACGTCTCAAGCGAAACAAACCACTGGATTTAGTTGTGCTGCGTGAATAGAATGGAATCGAACTCAGTGCTAATTAATTGAGCTATATAATAAAGGGCTAGATTTTGCTGTAAACCTACCCTCTTGGAGTGTACCTTTATTGATATGTAAAATTGCTAGATGAAATGTATTTGATTTTTCAGTCGCAATTAATAAATCACGAAAAAAAAAAATTATGTTATTCACCTAGGTATTTCTTTTTAACCTGCGTAGCAGGGCCATTAAACTAGTATATATATAAATGTACACAATTTTTTTAGCAACAACAATTCACATAACAATAGTAATTTTTATATTTCATCTAAAGGCTAAAAGCCGAAATATAAAAAATAGTATTGTTATGTGAATTGTTGCTAAAAATTTTTTGTACATTTATAAATGCTCAGTAGAGCCACTTTTTTATATATACAAGGGAACTTATTGTCAGACGTTTCGCGACTATATATATTTAAATAATTTTTTTCATCATAGTAGGTGATAGATCCATTGTGGTGTACATTAATGATTGGGTAATAGTTGGAGTTGAAAGTCGATATGAATGATGACTTTTCTCGCAAAAGAAACAATTTACAGGAAGTAGCATTAAAAAACACTAAAAATTCCTGTGCCTCATTTTAGAGTCCACCATCCTCCACTATTTGACAATTGTGGGGTTGTGCAACGTTGCATGCTCACTCGACCGGTTGCGCGCAAAAATGATGGTTCCAATTCAAAACAAGAAAGTTAGTGTCACTTCCGCATCGTTGCGGGGTGCGCAAGTACAATATTTGAAATCCTTACAAATAAGTTTCAAAAAAAATTTTTTTTTGTTTACTCCCATTTTGAAGATTTTAGGAGGGGGGGGGGGGGGGGTGACTTACTCGTTAGGGACCCTGTGTAGGTCTTATTGGTACAAAGCTAATGTTCTGCTCAACCACAGCTCAATAATAATCTCAGCCAACTGAGATGAATGTAGGACTATGGAGGACGCAGTTACAGTGTCCCATTTCCAACAACCTATAAGTCGATGAAGATGATTCAGGACTTACCTCTAGAGCGATTGGTAACATTCATTGTTACAGTTGGTGGTATCCTCTTGCACACATGGTGTTGGGCGTCAAGGGTGTTGAGCACAATGCGAACCAAAGATTGAACTTGAGTACTTTGAGGGGGTAAGCTATATTGATACTGTTGACAGAAAGAAATGCATATATAAAAATACATAATACGTATTTACGTACATAAAATACATAATATGTTTTTTTACATATTATAAAAAAAACATTTATATTTTTGTTATTGGTCGATAAGAATGTAATTAAATAACATTAAATGGCAAAAATTACCTTATACAGGAGTACAAGTGTAGATGTTAGCCATAATCTTCGAACGTGGGGCTCCAAGTACCATAGACCATAGGCGGGCGTAGTTTGACAATCTGGTGTATGGTGAGGAGGGCAAGGACAGTAGTGAAGGAGCAGCAAACAAGTTTGCATCAACATTCCGCCCATTAAATGATTTTGATCGAGTACTTGGGGAAGATTACAGATGAAAACATTGAATACTCCACATGTTCTGAAATTTAATTGAAAATTATGTTGGTTTATCAAAATAATAAACAATGAAGGAGCGTTAGTGGTATTATTAACCATGCTCGCTCAGGTAACATTTTGTAGTCGGAGTGTTAGGTTCACTAGCAAATATAGTAATGAACCCTGCAGATGACTCTCAAATTATTGTTTGAAAGACGTTTACATATCTTCGGAAATTGTCAAATTGATGCGGTCCAGGCTGAGTGCAACCCTGCAGGACAGGCAGTCCCCCATTCCTGCTACTCCCATGAGCGCTCAGTTGTGAAAAGGTTGAGGGCCCAACCCCTATGGGCGTTAACTGCCAATTACTGCCATTGTGATCTGACAGAGTGCCCATTTCAGCCTGGCAGGTCGAAGGTTGTGGGCTGACGGGCCTTACCGTAGAAACCTGACTTGCCCTACATTGGTTTTACTTTGGAAACAGTGTCACTGGATAGAAGGGTAGTTGCTATGGAAAAAAGCGATGTGTGATGATTAAAGCTGGATCCAAATTTGTACATACTTTGGAAGTGAAAAGCAGGCCAACTGGCTATTGCCACCTATTGCAGGCTAGCGTGTGGAACAGAAATTGACAAATTGGACTAATTAGTTCCACAACACGGCCAAGAGATCTATTCAACCGTGGGATTGATTACAGTCAACGAATCTGTTGCTAGAGAGCTGAACTAATTAGTTCCACTAATTGCTAACAGAGTGCATTGTTCATCGATCAATAATTACTCATTCCCGTACCAGACATGTGACACGTACTCAGTATGGTGTGTGTCTCAATTTAGGGTAGACGCACAACACAGCCAAGAGATCTATTCAGCTGTGGGATCGATTACATTCAACGAATCTGTTGCTAGAGAGCTGAACTAATTATTCCATTCAGTTCCTCTCTTGGGTAATTGTATTCCCAGGTAGATATCCGAAGAAGAGGCTGGACCCCGGGCTATGTTGCGCACTACTGCTAGCGCTACCTCTTGGCCTGATGGACAATCTGTTTCTCCCTTATCTCTGCTATCATTTCCCGCCGTGCCGTCTTGCTTTCTGTCATTCTACTTTCGTTCAATTTTCAGTAGTTCATTTACTCGTAGTTGCATTTACTTTCTTTCTACTTTTGTTCCATTTAGAGTAGTTTGTTTGCTCGTAGTTGCATTTACTTTCTTTCTAATTTCGTTTCATTTACAGTAGTTCGTTTACTCGTAGTTGCATTTATTGTGTTTCTTGTTTCGTTCATTTACAGTAGTTCGTTTACTCGTAGTTGCATTTTACGTAGTAGTAGATTGTTCTTTGTTTGTGCTCTTTATTAACATGGGTGACAGCGGATTCCCTTGTGAGCAGTGCCCAAAAGTATTCGCGATTCGGCGCTATCTTTCCCAACATGTTCGTCGCAATCACGGACAGAGCAGCCAGACTCTCCAATGTTACCACTGTAGTCCAAACCAAATTTAAAAATGCCCTCAAACGTCACATCGTTCACATCAAACCACGACGAAAAACGATGATGCACATTTGCGTCCTTTGCAAGCGGTTTGAGTGTGAGGATCGTGAACAAATGGTAAAGCATTTGATCGAGCACTGATTTCTAAGGCTCTCCAAGCAGTTGTTTTACAAGAGCTCCACGCAACTCATTCAGACATCACTGAAATGAAGCACTTGACGAGACAATATGTTTATTGGAGAGGTTGGATAAAGATATAGAACATCTAGTGAAGAGGTGTAAGTCATGTGCATCAGTCCTCCCAGGGTTGCATTGCATCTATAGGATGAACCCGGCGAAAACTGGGAAATACTACACATAGACTATGCTGGGCCATTTGAGGGTAGTTTCTTCCTCATGAGTGTGGATGCAACGTCCAAATGGATAGAGTTTAGGATGCTTCATCTTCAACATATACCATCTTGTCCCTGGGAAACATCTTCTTCATCCATGTTTACCCTGCTGTCCTTGCTTCAGTCAATGCTGCTACTTTTAAAAGAGAAGAATTCCAGAACTACTGCAAGGAGCAAGGAATCATCCCAAACCTCAGCGCATCTAATCACCCTGCAACTAATGGTCTTGCCAAGCGGACCATCCAAACCCTCAAGAGGCGACTCAAGACTTCAGTCAATGATCCAGCTCCTCTTCCCTTAAAAATACAAAATATTTTGTTCCGGTACCAAGCCACACCTTTGGCATGTGGCCAATCTCCTGCTGAGCTGTATCTCACGAGGAGGATTCGTATTCAATTGAATGCTCTCTCTTCCAACACAGTACCATCCAGGGTCCGTTCACTACAAGTGAGGGAGACGGTTCAGTCAAGAATTCACCTAGGAAGTTGGGAGGTATGACAGTTTGGATGGTGGTTCTGGTCAGCCTGGGACTCCAGAAAAACGTAGATCTTATGAACAGCGCTGGAGACCTACCTACCTGAGGGTCTCTTCCTGATACCTTGGGGGGGGGGGGGGGGGGAGACTGGTATGAACGAACTGTCACTTAGAACGAGCCGCGTCCCTCCCCTCTTATGTGTGTTCAGTTAGTCACCAATGTAAACCCCTCGCGAGTAGTCCGTCTCATATATTTCTTGTTGTACTGTCTATTTATCATTGTTAATAATAAAGTCTAGTGCGTGCGTTCAAGTCCGTGTTTTCTTGTTAAATCTCCTAGTAAGTCACAACAGGTTGAATAACATCAGAAACTTATAGGTTCAAACTTATGGTAGGCGTGGCCTGACAGCCACAGCTCTCTAGATGTTCGCTTTCATACATGAAGAGTACTGTGACTGTCAGATCATGAGTGATTTTGAGCCTATAAGTTCGTGATGTTGTTCAACCCAGTAATTTGTGCAAACGTATAAATTAACTATAGTTTATACATATTGAAAAATGAATATATTTACCTTAACTTGCTGGGAGGAATGTGGAAACCTCTTTCATTCTGATTGTATCCAAGTAGAAGGTAGAGATGCCGCAAAACTATACTTTGGGTTTTAGCGAGAATTTTCTCATCAGAGGGGTAAGCCTGAAATATGTGAAACTCAACATTTTTTCCAGTTCCATGAAAAATTGAAGTAATGTAAAGGTTGGATGAATAACCGGTTTGAATATATTTTTGAACACATAGCTTACTTGTTCTGGCCTGGACAAGAATTGTAGGAAGAGAAAAATTAGAAGATGCATGGTTTCTTTGTCAGCTTCCTCCAATTCGATAACTCTATGCAAAAGCCCAGCAAGATTGTTATCATCACCAGGGTTTATAGCATGAATATGCCCATCTATTCACAAAATATATTGAAGCAATGAGCAAGATCTATATCAGCAGACTTGTAATAAAACTTTTAGCATACTTCCTGTTTATCAAGTAAATGTAGGTGTATAATTTGTAACTAATTACAAATAAATTACAAATACAATTTTAGGAAAATTTTGGGATGGGTTAGCAACATTTCCTTGGTGAAGCTTACTCATCTTATTATTGAAAATGATATCTCGATTTGAAAGAAATATTTATTTAAAAAAATACAATTATCATCAAGATCTAAGTTGATTTCCTACTACGTTATTTCATTGAAAATGCTCCTGCTGTACCAGAAAATTCAGTTCGACTAAGATTTCTCATTACTTTGGAAACAAGTATTCAGTAGATGGGGAATCCAACTCCACAAGTCTATGATAACTTTGTAAATTGCCGATGTAATTAAAATTAAAAAAATTAACCAAGATCGTTCATTAAATGAACAAATTTTGTCATTACTTTAAGATATTAAATCAGGGCGCACTCCCCCCCCCCCCAAACTTAATACTAGCCCCCCCCCCCATATAATTTGGTACCCCCTCCCCAAAACAAAAATGTACAATATTCGAGCAGTGTCATATTTGAATTAATTAATAGGTTCATTATTATTTACGTTCTATCTAGTGATGTAATATATTTTTGAATGTCATCACGTTAAAAACTGTTTCAATCAAATTTATCCCCCAAAAAATGTTGTTAGAAACCCCCCCCCCCCCCAAGGATTTCAATGATCTTCTGCAATTTCAAACTTCCCATACATTGAACCATTACAAAAGTATTTGATACTTTTGAGTGATCGATCCGAAACCATTTTCTGTTCTACGAGATGGTGTTTCATATTACTGTTTCTAGGAACAAAATCAAAATTGACGTTACAATGAAAAAAAGAAAAAAAAAAGCGAGAAGGTTACGCTAAACATCTGTAACCCCAATTTTCCATATATTTTGAGAACACATAAAATGTGCTGATCCCCAGGATACGTTTTGCAGCAACCACTCGTACATCTTACTCGTTCATCTGTGCTGTTTAGTGTACCGTATTAATCTACAAACGGTACCTAGTGGGGGGGAGTAGTTGATATAATGATTTAAAAAATCACGATCAGCTGATATTTGTAGCTTTACGTACATTTTTTACGAGAATAAAAATGTACTTCTTGTAGCTTGCTCGACATTTATTCAGTTTTACCAAGGCAGGGCTTATTTACGACCCCTACAGCTTAATATGCATATTCATGATCAGCCTAACATTCGCTAGAAGAATACCTACACGTCCAACTAGCTTTCGAACAGCTGACCCTTGCAATCAAAGTACAGTTGGACCCATAAGTTTGTGATGTAGTGGCTGGGATTGCCAACTAGCATGAGGCGGTGGCGAGATTGAACAAGTCATGCGAGAAGCATCCAACGACCACGCAGCCTTAGTAGGTGGTTAAGGTCTGGGAGAGCGGGAGGCCGTATGGTTAGTGCTCATGCTACATCCTACCTCTCCCAAGACTGGCAACAGAGCACGACTAGGAGGAAATGACCAAGCTGAGGAGGATCACAAGGAGCATTCGCAACCTTAATGCGCACCTGTGATGGAACTCTCGAGCAGGAATTGGTCGTTTTCCTGAAACGAGCAGCAAACGTCTTAGCAGAAAAATGGAACTGCCCCTACCCACAACTCTCAGGATGGATGAAGGTGAAAGTACAATTTGCCATGTGTCTTGGAATAACAAGGGCGAGCAAGAAAATATGGCCAATCGAAATTGAAAGATGGAACTTGCTTGTCTTTGTTCGCCGACAATGGAAGAGTAACCGACCCTCCTCAATAGCCGATCGAATCCCAACGGTTAGGATTGATTCACACCCATTTAAAAAAGCTGTTATTATGATTGATTTGTAAATCGATAATATCAGTCCATCCCTAGAGGACAGGGAGACTATCTGGCTGTCATATTGACGGATGGGAAGTGCTGGACCATAAGATGGTCGATATTTCGAGCATGACTCTCAGTGCTTGAGCGCCATATGTTTCGTTCCTAATGCAGACGGAAATTTATTAGTAAAACAGCCCCATCAATATGTAAGTGAAAATAGATAGGCGGATTCCCATGCTTGGGTGGCCCTAGCGGCCAAGCATGCTACTCAAATTTGATTCGTGATTTAGATGATATACTACAGCTATATTCTAGTCTTTTTAGAAATGTATAGAAGTAATATGAAGCCGAAGTTTAGAGGTACAAACAGGTATTACATAAAATCAAAAATGGATTGTTATTTTTTCGTTACTTATATCCAGTTGAGTTATAGTGGCCTGGCGCAAATTAACAAAATTCTTATTGAAACATTCCGCTTAAAAATGAAAAAGAACTATCTTACTTTTGTAACTTGTGAAGATCTTTCAGAAAAGTGAATTGTATTTTGATGTAAGTCCAAGAGGATTTCTACGTGGAAAGTATGATTATCATCGTAAATTCGACTGGCTGGCAAGATTTTGTAAATACAATATACGGAAAATTATATTATAAAGGTTAGCATGTAACATTTATTACTCATCTGTCAATTTCAATACTGAAGAGAGATCCAAAAATACCATTTAATGGTATTGAAATAATTAAATGTTGAAATGTCATGAACCCAGGGTTGGGTCATTATTTTTAGGGTGACTCATCTGCCGGTCAACTAACCCTAATTCGGATGGATTGGCCTTCCTTACGAAGACTTATTACTTAAATAAAAGGGCTTTCACAGAAATTATTAAGACAAACACACACGTACATGCTACAGGGTCAAAATAACATAGAACGGGAAGAGGTAACGACAATTTCACAAAGATCAGTCCAACAACAAACATGCCCGAGAATTCGTTCAAGATGATCACAACATGAATGGGACGTTAGATCAATATTGTACAGTCACTTAGGGGACACGCTATTGTGATTATTGACTTCATCAATATAACAGTTGAAAAATGTAGAAAAGTATTGGATAATTTGGCAGCGTATACTTTGCTGCAGGTAGGTAAATTTTACTATAACCACGATTCACACTAACACGTTGGGGAAACGTGGAAAAATACGGTCAGAAAACTGGAAAATGGCACACAAAGTCTCTTAAAGGTAAATCAAATACAAATCTCGAAGCAGTGATCTCCAGGAGGTGTCTGAAATAGCGTTTAGCTTGAAATTATAGCTGTTGATAAGCATGGATAACTTGAAAAGTGTTATCTGCCGAAAGAATTGAAGATCAACTTCAACTACCAGCAAATTTCAACGTTATAATACTTGGAGTGGCATTTAATGGTATGTAGTTGGCTAATTGTCAAGAACAGCCTGCTTGGGATTTGATCAATCGTTAAAAAATAGTACTCAACCAATGGCAAATTAAAATATTGGTTATCCTGGGAATTATCACAAAAAGTAGATTAACGAACTAACTGATGGTTTTTGTATGGTAGCAAAGAGAAGAATTTCTCCTATCTCTCAACCAGTTTATAAAATAAATTGATATGGTTATTTTAAACATTGAGGAAATCCCAGGTCTTGACCCTTTCAGCCGTTTTGGGCCCTACAATGAGCGTTACCCATGGCCCTGAATTGATCTGATTTTTACCAGATTCGTCTATTGTGTTCATAAGTGATGAGAAAAAAATGGTTTCTGCAAAATCCCGGATACCTACCTTGGTTTCTAAATTTACCTACTGCAAAATAGGCAGTCCTCTAATGCTGAATAACCAAGCTCCACTACTCTGTTATGCTATCTACATCCCTATGATGAAAAATCTTCATTCTAGTTGGACATTCTTCTTGCAGCGAATACCAAAAACCCATGAACTCTGAACCTGGCATCTGTATTTCCATTCACTTCAAGACTCAGCTGTACCATCATTGCCATTTTCATACAGAGAGTTTTTAGGAAAATATTGTTTGTCACTCGGCAGCAGTCACTCAGTTTTTTTTTACATTTGCTTCGAAACGCCAATGTTCTTCCTTCCTGTATCCTTGCATAGCAATAAACCATTTTCCTCTTATTGGTGTCCTGATAGAAGAAAACTGAGTTGGTATTCCGAAGTGACTGGAATGTCTGGTATCCTCTCTTCGTGCAGCAAAGATATGTTGTCTTTATTCGTTCCCCGGCATTATTCCATTTCCTACAAGTCTTCATAAAATCTTTTAAATCTCCACCGCTCAAGACCGGATCTTTTACTTTTGAGCACTATTTTTCTCTGTCCAGCGACATTTCTTTACCTAAAAATTCCATGTTATAGGACTTTTCTGGGATTTACATTCAAGATACTAACTGCACTTCTGTAAATCAAAGAAAAAGCCATTATTTACCTTTAAAAATCTCTAAGGGAGTTTCATAAATTAAAATTACTTCAACACATATTTAAAATACTAATGCTTGACCAGCACTCATCTTTCCTCGAATACCGAGGTCAACTAAACCAGTTGAATGAGTAGATTCAGAATTGATTTTTCTAATCTCTGTTATGTCTTCTTTATAAGTATCCAGAAGAAATAACAATGACGGATACAAGCGTTCAAGGTTCAGATAGCAAACACTTTGTTGTAGATAGTATCTATAGAGATGGAGCCGTATGTCAGTTTGAAAGTTGACCACCACTTAGATTTTATTTAGTATCTATGACTATTACCTCTGCACTCTCACGAGCAATCTTTCAACTTATCAGTTTTTCACGAGTTTAGTGATCATCCAAATGCATCCTGTCTCGGACATCATGAGCTGCCTTCAAAAAAGAGGACCAAAATTCAATTAGATTATTTCGCTAAAAGGTACTTGAAGCTCGGTTGCTCGCAGCTGTAAACATAATGGTAGAGTAGTTGTTCTTCATATAGGACTTCGCAGCTCTTGATGTGCACGTTACTGGACCTTCCTCATCAGTTTTTTAAAAGTCGCCTCAACCTAGTCACGGATCATACACTTTGTGTATCCAGTGAAGTGTGGTCACATCATCAAGACTTTCAAATTAGATTAAAAATCATCAACATATTTCCGCAAAAAAAAAAGATTTATAGATTTCATCTCCACTCTATATTTTTGGATGTCACTTTTAGGTTCAGAAATTGAGATTGTTTGATGCAAGTGAATTTCTACAGATCCCAGTCGATTCTGAGTTTTAAATTGATGGGAAAATGACAGCAAAAACCTTTTTTCTATTAGCATCTATGCTTGTGAGGCGATTGGGCTGGCTAGATGTGAAGTCCAACAAGATCCCTAGTGGAGGGCCTTTTATATCCCATTCTGCCTACATAAGGGACGAAAAGCATAAGGCAGACTGACATGGGAAATTTGGAATCTACGCACCTTGAAACGTGAAATGATGAAATATGAGGGGAGTTATTAAAATTTTTGGAAAATAATAAACCAAAATGCATGGGCAACGATCATTGAGGTGTGGTATTGGCAGTATACACTAGTAGATATCTACCTAAACACAGAGGTCAATGTGCGAGTAAGTTGGCTGATCCGAACGATTGATAGTGACAACTTTTCTCCATATTGGGTAGGGCATTTTAGTAACAATCCTATCCATCCTGCGTTTGTCTACCAACTTAAAACGTGGTGTGATTGTGGAATGGAAAGTCTAACCAATAACGCAAACCAAATTGCTCAACAATCATTTATGTGGCCAAGAGAACAGAAATATGCAAGCACCTTTGAGTTTTCGGCATCCACTGACGCTAATATTCATTCAAACATCACCTTAGAGTTTATCATCATGTTATGGAACGTTCGTTTTGCCATAAGGTCCTAAGACTTAACACAGTAAACCATCCAGCAACCAAGCTAATCCAAATATGAAATGCGCTATTTTTATTTAAAGAACACATGGAGCAAACAAATGTAACTGGTAGACTAATAAAATAATAATTAACTCATCAAGTTTCACAACAGATCGGTTATCGAAAACTATTTACTTCACAACTGCGGTTGTAAGTGCAAACAGAACCAAAACCCACTTTTCTCTTCCAAATCCAGAAAAGTTCAGGTCAGGCAAGGCGGTCAAGGAGGGGGCCACTTCTATTGCACTACCCGGAGGTAGCCCTCTCAACTCAACCCACGCCTTCTCGCGGCGGCCGCTGTTAAGGTCCCGCTGCTTGTCAGCTGGACCGACTAATGTGGGCTCTGGGGGCAAATCCTCATCCGGGTTTGTCTTTTTTTTTTTTTTTTTTTTTATTTATTTTTTTTTTTTTTTTTATTTTTTTTATATTTTTTTTTTTAACCCCAATCTAAGGTGGAACATCATGGGCCGATAGATGCATGGCTGGAGGGGTTTGTCCAGTTGCTACTATGAGGACTCTGGGTACCAGGCGACCCCCAGTTTCAACCTAGCCTTCACCCTGTAACCCGGCTCTGCAGGGTGTGACCGTTATACCGGCGTTCATACCTTTTCCTATGGATACTTTTAAAAACAAAAATAAAAACAAAAACAAAAATCTCCTGGAGATTGAGGATGAGCTGCTTGCGAGCTCACGTCTTTCTTACCAGGAAGAGTCAACCGACTCTCGAATCGGTGAGGAGGCCGCTAGGGCCTCTCCACTGAGCATAACTGAAGGCATGAGTGCCTTCAGTTTGCTACTAGAAGAAATGGATGTGGAGGCAGGTGCCAGCCAGGAGCCTCTGAACACCCTTGCCCAGCCTAGTGCTCCTCTGGAGCAGGTGGTTGGTGCAGGGTCAGAGGAGGCGGGCTTGGCTAGTGCTGTCCAAGGAGAAATAGGGCCCTGCTCTGCTATTAAGGGTAAATTAGGCTTTGTGCCTATGAACCCGGAGCAGAGGAGGGTCCTAAAAAAGCTTGTGGCACAAGGTACCGAGATAGGAGAGGCTCGGAGGATTGTGCTACAGGGCTCCTCTGGTGCTGACAACAAGAAGAGTGAGCGGGTAAAGATCACGTCAGGCCAGAGGAAGCGGTTCAACCGCATGGTTGCCAGTGGGATGGAGCCAGCAGTTGCCAGGCTAGAGGCAGTAAAGCCAGCAGCAGTGCCTGAGAGCAATAAGCGCCCTTGAACCTCTGCGGGATCCACCCCAGAGGATCCAAAGAGGCACAAGCTGGACAAACCCAAAGGATGTCCATCATCCATGGGTGGTCCAGCAGCCCGGGTGGGTGAGGGAGGATCTTTCTCCCAAGCCTTATCTGGAAGGCGTGTGGGAATTCTCCCACGTGAATTCCCAAGCGCCTTGCTCTCAAGTGAGCAGATGGATTTGATCCAGGACACTATTGTCCAGGGGATCAAGAATCTGCCTCTTGAGGGGCCAAAGCCAGCATTCCTGTCGGCCGGCTACCGGAAAGATTGGCTGTGCTTGTTGTGCGCAGACGACGCTACGGTGGTGTGGCTGCGGGAGTTCGTTGCCTCCTGCGCTCCTTGGGAGGGTGCAAGGCTGTATATGGCGGAGGGCCGGGAGCTCCCCAGGCCAAGAACTGCCACTGCCTTCCTCCCTGGTTGTGTGCAGGAAACAACGGAGGACCTGCTCCGGCTGCTGGAGAGGCAGAACAGGGGCCTCAATCCAGGGAGCTGGCAAGTCCTCAATCGGACTGATGCGGGAAGTAATGTCCTGCTCAATCTGATTGTGGACGATGAGTCGGCGAGGACCCTGGAGGCTAACCCCGGTGTCTATGTCTGCATGGGACAAGGGACAATCCGGGTCAGGAAGGTGCCTCCGGGGGCCTCGGGAACAACTGAGGGCTCCCAGGTAGGGGGCGCAGTAGCAGAGGCACAGGTGCCTCCCACAGGGACTGCACAGGCTAGTGTGCCTGGCGGTCCTATGGTGGGGGCTGCACAGGCTGGTGTGCCTGGCAGTCCTGCGGTTGGGGCTGCACAGGCTGGTGTGCCTGGCGGTCCCGTGGTGGGGGCTGCACAGGCTAGTGTGCCTGGCGGTCCTATGGTGGGGGCTGCACAGGCTGGTGTGCCTGGCAGTCCTGTGGTTGGGGCTGCACAGGCTGGTGTGCCTGGCGGTCCCGTGGTGGGGGCGGCACAGGCTTGTGTGCCTGGCAGCTCCTTGCGAGACGCTGTTGTGGGCCCTCCCCCCCCCCCCCCCCCCCAGGGGAGAGCAGTCCAGCAATAGGGGCTTCTGCCCCCCTCTGTTGGCCAACTGAAGAGGGAAGGGGGAACGCCCCCCGTTTGTGCCCAAGAGGCAATGGGGGAGGCAAGGAAAGAAGTAGGTGAGTAGGAGGTGCCTCCCCCCAATTAATATATTTTTAATAAAAAAAAAAAATAATAAAAAAAATGGAAAAAACACATCTAAAATTTCTTTAAGTAAACTTGCACAGGGCTAGGGGCGCATCGGCGGTACTGAGCCACAAGTTTACTTCAGAAGACCATCACATAGCACTCATCCAGGAGCCTTGGGCAACTGATGGCAGAGTGATGGGACTATCTGCTCAGAACAATAAGGTAATTTTCCATCATGGCAAGGATAGGCCAAGATCAGCCATCCTCATCAAAAGCCAAATTCATTTTTTGACTATGCCTGAGTTCTGCTCCAGAGACCTCACAACTATATTGCTTGAGGACAGCAACGGAGGAAGATGTGTCGTCGCCTCAGCTTATTTTCCAGGTGACGAGGACGATCCTCCTCCGCTGATGGTGCGGCAACTGGTGTCGCACTGCCAGGAACGACAGCTGCACCTCATCATTGGTTGCGACGCCAACGGTCATCATCTGCTGTGGGGATGCGACAACATCAACAAAAGAGGTGAGTCCATTGTCCAGTTTCTAGCCGCGGGAAATCTAGAGGTTTTGAATAGGGGCAATGAGCCTACTTTTGTTACTCGGACAAGAAGTGAAATCTTAGATATCACCTTGGCGAGTAGTTTCTATGCAAATAGAGTGTCAGGGTGGTGGGTATTGGAGGATGCCTCACTGTCGGATCATCGGATTATCGGGTTCCGGCTTGAGCATCCACGGTGCCACACTGAGACCTACCAGAGTCCTAAGAATACAAACTGGACTCTCTTTAATACCCTTCTGGCTGACAAGCTTGAGGGGCTGGATTTCAACATCCAGACAACCAGAGATCTTGACAGAGTTAATGAACTCCTATGTGCAGCCATAATGGCCCAAGAATGGCGATTGCAGAATCGCTGGGAACAACTGCTACCATTTTCCAGGCAGAAGTACATGCCATACGCTCTTGTGCCGACAGACTCTTGTGTCGACGAGTTAATGGAGCGACAATATATATTCTCTCAGATAGTCAAGCTGCGCTCAAGGCGCTGGCCTCTTTCACAATCTCCTCGATACTGGTGCAGGAGTGCTTGGCTAACCTCAAGACCCTTGCCAGTAACAATAAGGTTACATTGGTGTGGTGCCCTGGGCACCAAGGGGTTGAGGGGAACGAAAAAGCGGACACCTTAGCTAGGGAAGGTGCTGCTTCTCTCCCGGTTGGTCCAGAACCCTTCCTGGGCACAACGGAGAGCTTTCTTCGGGGAGAGCTTTCCAAGTGGGAGAGTAAGAAGGGTACTGCCTGCTGGCTCCGAGTTAGGGGACAGAGGCAGGCAAAACAATTTATTGATTTCTCCAGGAAGAGAGCTAATGAGCTGCTCAGCCTAGGAAGAAAGGAGATACGTATAGTAACAGGGCTCTTAACGGGGCACTGTCCACTTAATTATCATCTCCACAAAATGGGCAAATCTGACACAACCCTCTGCCGGTTTTGCGGGGCTGAGGACGAGACTGCGTGTCATGTGATCTGCCACTGCCCTATGCTGGCAAGACAGCGTTTTCTAACGTGGGGGCAAGTTTCCGTTGATCCCCAGGTTATTAAAACGGGAGAGGTAAAGAATCTTCTCTCATTCGCCAAAATGTGGTGGGGAAGGGTGGACCTTCCAGATTTATCTGGAGTTGACGACAATAGGTCGCCACAACAGACTGGGATGGTAATGCCCACCTAGTAAATACCAGGCAGTTAGTGCTTGGGTCCCAGGCAGCTCCTGACGATGGGTACAAGTGCCGTCCACTGGACATTCAGTGCCCGGTTAGGCAGGGTGCTCAGGTTGGGTAGACAAATGTGCCTGGGAAGGAGTTGGAGGTCTCGACCTCCTCCTCTAGCCACAATAGGTCCTCCAGGACCTCAGTGGATTTAAAAAAAAAAAAAAAAAAAAAAAAAAAAAAAAAAAAAAAAGGTCAGGCAGAGTGACTACATGAGCGGATTTTTGTAATCGTTTGTATCACGCTAGGGCTAAATTGCTTTGAAATTTGAGAACTTTGACCTTAACCTATACAAATCTAAACTTTTCGCATTCATCTGCAAAACATTTTGACTATTTTTCTGAATAGATATATTGAACATGGTTTTTAGACCATATTCAAGATCAACATTTTTCAATATTGGAAATAGCAAGTAGTTTTTCAATTAGATTCAAAGGAAAAGAAAATACTCTGTTCATGTAGTTTAAAAGGAAAGGAATTACAGTCTCCCCACAACGTCACGAAACGTCACCCAAGTTGGCTGGGATTTACAGATTCGTTCCTTCTTAGAACATCACACTATATAAAAACCAGCTTATCTGAGTATATCGACGTTTCAGGGGGTGGTATCGCTGGGCGGGTGGAATTCTCGCCCCCGTCTCCCAGGGCAACCGACCTGCTCCCCCCTCCCCCCGACCCCGCCAGTGAAGGAAGGAGGGCCCCAGCGGGGGGAAGCGTCTCCCAGGGCAAGCGACGTGGTCCTCTCCTCGGGGATTTGGGATATACGATTTTTTGACTTTTAATATTGTTATTATACTCCCTCATTGTGTTGTTTAGTACTCTACCTCCTGTACACACGGGACTTACCAGAACAAGAAGGCACAACTGTTGCCACCTTTGCAGATGATACGGCTATCCTCTCTGTTGGAGATGATATAGAAGCTGCAACACGCAAACTACAGACGTCTACTACTGAGGTTTGTAAATGGGCCAAGATGTGGAGAATGAAGCTGAACGAATCAAAATCAGCCCACATCAACTTCACTAACCGAAAAGTCCCAATCTTGGATGTTGAGATCAATTCGAATAAAATACCGCATACTGAAGCAGTTAAATACTTGGGTTTGACACTTGACTCCAAATTAAACTGGAATAAACACATAGAAAAGAAGAAAGAAGAACTTAAAATCAAGTACAGAAGGAGCCAGTATTGGCTAATGGGAAGGAATTCCCATCTCTCTCTCCACAACAAACTGCTTATATATAAGCAGATCCTTCGCCCTATTTGGACCTATGGGATACAGATCCTGGGGCTGTGCCAAGAAATCAAATATTAAGCAAATCCAAACCTTTCAGAATAAAAATACTGAGAAGTATAGTTGGAGCCCCTTGGTACATGCGAAACGATGATATTCATCGAGATTTGAGGATGGAGACAGTCTATGAAATTATTGCAAAATACGCAAGGAAGCATGAACATCGCCTCCACAAACACGTGAACTCGGAGATGCTCTACGTTTTGGACAACGAAGGTGAAATCCGACGTCTCAAGCGAAACAAACCACTGGATTTAGTTGTGCTGCGTGAATAGAAGTGCAATCGAGCTCAGTGCTAATTAATTGAGCTATATAATAAAGGGCTAGATTTTGCTGTAAACCTACCCACTTGGAGTGTACCTTTATTGATATGTAAAATTGCTAGAGCCCCTTGGTACATGCGAAACGATGATATTCATCGAGATTTGAGGATGGAGACAGACTATGAAATTATTGCAAAATACGCAAGGAAGCATGAACAAACGGCTCCACAAACACGTGAACCCGGAGTGTACCTTTATTGATATGTAAAATTGCTAAGTAGATGAAATGTATTTGATTTAAATACATCATCTTTGATTTAAATGTGATGCTAGATGTAAATCACGAAAAAAAAGTGTTATTCACCTATTTCTTTTTAACCTGCGTAGCAGGGCCTTTAAACTAGTGGACATATAAAATTAGTAAAAGAATCAGAGCTAATGATTGAATTAGAAATGGGACACTTTAGGACGAAATTCATTGGGTACTATCCCAAGACTTTTAATGTTCCAGTTTGAAGTAACTTGAACAGATAAAACTGTAGAAACCCATGTTTGCGCATGCGTTCACGGAACTATTAATCCTATGAGAAAGAAATTTATGGGAGCTATCCTATACAACCCATCAACCAAGCTATAAGTATAGTTTTGGGTAAACACGTTCAGACAGTGAACCAAAATTGAAACGGAAAAAACAAGAGGAAACTTTGAATTTTGATAACAAAATTTCACATGATCACAAAGCTTTTCTGCGTTTGGTACTGAGGAAGCGAAAGTACTTTGCCAGCTTGGTCTACCGTTGTCTGCCAGCTCACAATCCAGGGCTTTCTTACCTTAACCTCTAACTGAAACTGTTACGATTTCACGAGTCTACATTTGACTGTATATTTCGATCTCAATCCTTGAAAACCCTTTTGATTGATGTTGCAATTATGTAAATATTTTCAAACACCATCCATTCACTAACAAAAACTCCCAGACCTACATTATAAGAAATGAAGATGTGACAATTTCACTGTTGTCGAAACAGAAACATTCCTAGACCCTGAATTTAACAGTAGAGTAAACTCAGAACCTTTAAGAAATTAGTTTGTAATACAATTTATAGCAAGAAGCTAGGTACTGGAAACATTATGCTGTTCTGCAATAAATCTAAAATTTTAAAACTACCATGTCCCACATTTCTTTGCAGTTCGATCAGAATAAAAAAAAGTACAAACACAACTACATTATTTAAAATGCTCTCTATTGAGCGTGACAAAACTCGATGAATGTACCAGATAGACATTAAGACATCGAAGGACGAATGGAAGTTCCATGCAGTATTCAAAGCTGATAAATATCAATTCTGCCTTTAATATTATATGTATATCAATGTCTACCTGGCAAAACCATAGTGTTATTTGATGGCATATAACCTAGAAACTGACCCAATCCAAATCTAGACGTTTTCCTTTTCAATATTGGTGCCGAATATTGCCTGCTGTAGACTTTCTCCTTGTCTGAAGGCAAAAATTAAATAAACCACATTTAAATGCGTTAGGAAAAAATGTACATAAATTTGAATAAACCAATGTTTGGATAATGGAGTAGTTAATGGTTGTGATAAGCTGTATAAATATATGGATAAATCATAATTGAAAATAAAGAAACTAAAAATCATCCCGTATCTGGGTTTTGAAAAAATACATTGCTCAATCCAAGCATGAACCCAAGGGGTCCCTTACACGACTTGGAGTAATTTACATCTCATGCTGTTGAACAGATAAACTAAATATGACAGAAGCGTCCAGCTTGAGATTCACTAGCGGCAGCTAAAAGCCAAGGAACAATCTTCCATAGCGTTGAGCCCGACAAGGCAACACTTTCCCTCTTAACTAAAGAGGAAATGAGGTTTAGGGATGTAAAATGTGAATAACAAGATGCTACACGAACAAGACATTCAACACCGAACATGAAAATGGAATGCAGAAGAATCCCAGGAGGCTCAACCTTCTGGCTCAAACTTTGAGAAAAAATGTCACAGAAATGCAAATGATGATGAACCCCACAAGTTCACTACAGATCTATCATAAACTGCAAGACGGGAAAAGTATGGAAACAAAATGAAGCGTGAATATCGTAAGGGATGACTTTTTTCCATAAAATTGCTGCGATTTGCAGAGATCCAAGTGTATATTTGTGGACAAGTAGTTCAAGAGAAAACTGAAATAGAAATCAAATGTAGGTAGTTGTTTAACCAAGATACAACGGCTTTATTGAGTTGAATTATGTAAGCCATTAGAAACATGATAACCCAGCGCATTAAGCTAAATTACTAACCGACTTTGTAAGGTTCAAAAGTGAATTCTATCTTTTCTTTTAATATATAAGCTGTTTAAGTAACCTCAATCCCTACTTTATTTTCTCTATTTTTGAAGTATCGGCGAGTCAACTTCATTGGAAGACGAAGTCATTCAACTGTCATTTTTACACCTAGAAGTGCATGCTGTCGTTATGAACGAGATGGTGATGAATAAATAACTGATAAAACGATAACATAATGACTGACGAATAAAGGCGTATTCCCACCATTAGGGAATCATGTTTTATACGAAACGGTTATTGTGATTCATTTGTTGAAGTGGATCCCTTTCCTGTATGCATTTTATTACGGATCTTCTCCAGGTAAGATGATGATATTCCTTTAGGATTCGGCACTATATTATTCTTGGTTTTACCAGAGGGAACGCTGTTCCTTGTTCGCTGTTCCTAATAAATCAATTCCAATAAAGTTGATTAATAGGAAAGGTTACAACATTGTCAAGAAAGAGATACCTAACTCTCCTCAGTTTACAAAATGTTCAGCCTTCCGATGACATTTTAAATAATTCATAACAAATCATAAGTCCATTTCAAAATAGAAGAGGCGTTACTAGAGTGAGAACAATTTATGGTATGGTTATTTAAATAATTTTGACACCCATTAGATGTAGAGATTAAGGACAAAGTTTCGTCAGATCACATTTTATGAGCGGGTATTAATTCTTAACATATCAATTTATTATTTAAATAATTTATAAATAATAATTCTTTAATTGTTTTAACATGTCTTCGGAAGAATTAACATTTTGTGAAAAGAAGATGTTACCTGCACTTACTAAATTACTACCGTAACTTTTTTATTTAATCTACTCCATTGGAATTCACTTATTACCCTTAAGAAAAAAAATTATCTCCTCCTCAACAAGTGACCTTTTCGGCCTTAAATGCATAAAATAAGGACAAATCAGCATATGAATATCACCAAGCGCTTTCAGCGTTGAAAAACAGTAATCAATAATGAGCCACACTTGAGGTATATTTACTTATCAATTTTGATGCAATTCGTAGCTTGCTCCTTTTTGCAAGCTTACTGAACGAATTGTGCACGGCCAAAAAATCGATTAAGGAGGTCAATTTGCAATAGGGAAATTTTACGTACTATTCAACTCAGCAATAAAAATGGGCAGTCATACCCAGCAAACAGCACTGCTTCGTCCATTTTGACCACACTGATACTACTATGAGGCAAAAATTATGGCATCATTGAAGGTATTCGTCAAAAGCATGTTTGAAATAGCACGTGCTAAATGCAATACAAAAGAAAGTAGAGAAGAAGATCGCAGAAGTGTGAACTTAGTAATCGATCTATGGACCAATCTAGACCCCTAGGCATACGTCCAACTCACCAAGAGGCCAAGTATCGAGGTTATTCTTTATGGTACCTCTCCGCTTTTCTAGATTGCCAAGACGTTAGAATTTTCCCAAGGTTTTCACCATTTTTCCCCTCAACTCGAGATTTCCAAAGTCAAACGAACTCAGATTGATCTGGAACCCACCTCGCTCGATGTTGCCTCAGAAATGACTAGAAAATGACACCCCACTAGCCAACGTCAGCAAAGACCTCGAAAACCCACGTTTTTTACCCTTAGCATCTGTACGAGTGGGGCGATTGGGCTGGCTGGAAATTAGGACTAACTAGATCCAAAAAAACGATAAAGAACGTTTTTTTTTTCTACATAAATCCTATGTCTTGTACACTAGATTGCGTATAGGTACTGCAGATTGTGACTTACCTAGTACCATAAAATAACAAAGCTTGAGGGGCTTTTCAAAATATTCGGGTTATACAAAGGTTTGTTGTGAATAATAAACCAAAAGTCGAAAAATGGCTCACTCAAAGTCTAAGGGCGGAATTCATAGACAAAGCCTGAAGTGTGAATGTGCACTCGCCCTCAGCTGAGTAGAGGGTCACCCTCCACTCACCTGCACGAATTCATAGTTGAGTGAGGTTGTTCACTCGGCTGATAAGGGCGCACTCAGATTACGTGAGTGTGACAGTCCACTCAGGGAACACTCAACCCATTTTCTCCGTATGTTGGCAGCAGTGATGGCATGTTTTAGGGAAAGTTCCCCTGTTTTGTGGGAAAAGAAGTGGGAAAATTTCCCCTTTTCGTTTCATACTGGTTGTTAACGGTTCTGAAAGGTTAGTTTCCATTTCGTGTCGTTAACACGCCCGCCCGATGTTTCTAAAGCATTCTCCATTACTTTTATCACATCAGGGACGTAATCCGCCCCGGGCGCCAAAGTTAGAGGATCGCCAAATGGGCAAAAAAGTGACAGTTCACCAAGTTCTTTCAAATATTATGACCGTTTGGAGTAAATTTGAAAATATTTATATTTTGGTTCTATGATAGGTATATTAATATGGTATGAGTCATGAGATATCGGGGCTATGGGAGGGCGCCAAATTTATTTCTTGCCCAGGGTGAAATACGGCCTGGTTACGTCCCTGGATTACATATATACGTAGAATTTGATACAATTTCAAAACGCAGAGACACAGATCCCGATCTGTTGGTCTAACTCGGGGGTTCCCAACTAAATTTTTCCAAGGTACTACAATGAAGAGGACTCCCACTATTTATTTAGCCTAAAATCACCTGAAAAGAGTCAAAATAAGTGAAAAAATGAATCAAACGAATGCTATACACACAACTCAGGATTTATTTGTGAAAATGCAGGGTACCTACAAATACGTCATTGGTTTTCATTTTCACTCCTCAATTATATAGCCAAACTAGGGTCCCATCTAGTTCCAGTGCCAGCACTAGAGTGTGCTAGCGTTAATATATTTATTTTTTATATCTTGCGGACCCCTCAACCATACCTCAAGGACTGCCATTTGCGAACCGCTGGTCTAACAAATCTGCTAGGATTGATGTAGGATATTTTTTTACTTATGAGATGCGAGCGTAGCTTCAACACGCCCGCCCGATGTTCCTAAAGCATCCTCTATTACTTAGATTACATTTCTACATAGAATTCGATACAATTTCAAAACGCAGAGATACAGATCCCGATCTGTTTGTCTAGCTAATTTACATACTACTAAAAGGATTGATGTAGGATTTTTTTTTACTTATGAGATGCGAGCGTAGCGGGTATCCAGATCACCAAACTAAACATATTCCGAGCTATTTGTCCAACTAATCTGCAGATTACGGTACGGACTAGTCGGATAAATAGATCGTGATATATGTTAGAACTAGTGCCTCTGTATTTTGAAATTGTATCGAATTCTATGTAATCTAGGTAAGAATTATTCCAAGGTACCTTGGAAACATTGGATGGGTGTGTTAAAGACACAATCGACGGGGGGGGGGGCAGTAATTTGTAAGTAAGTTTTTCAAGCAGAAACCTGATTTGCGATACCTAGTAGATACTGATATGTATCTGGTAGGTGACGAATTATATACCTACCTAGTAGGTACCTATATTCTAAATCTTACTTTTCAACCCTCAAAATCTTGTAATAGTAAGTTTATTTTTGGAGGGTGTCGTTCCACAAACCAACAAACACATATCTGCACTACAAAGTACACACACTTGATATGACGAAGTCGCATAAAATCGTAATATTCAAATGGGTTTAAACAATCTATTCAGATCCAGGAGAAATAATTTTCACTGCAATTGTTATAAATTCGTGTATTAATTAACAAGAGTGATAGAATATAAAACTATATAACAAAATGTTTTTCACTCCTGATCAGTAAAATACCGCATAAGCATACGAGGTGTTCCTGAACTGAACGCGGGACTAGGGTGACCCCCAGCTCAGCGCCATTTTTGGTTTATGAATTCCGTTGGGTGTGCGTTTAGGGTGCCCACTTAGTGCGCCCTCAAATCACGACTATGAATCGCTTTGAGTGCGTGGTTCCCCTGAATGCTACACTTAGGGACCCACTCACACTAAATTCCCGTCTATGAATTCCGCCCTAAATACTGCTGGGGCCAAAGAAACTATCGAATACTGACAGGCCATTATGTTTGTAACTTCTCTGGAATTGAAGGCAAGCATCTTGACTTCTTAATATAAGTAGGAAACTAGAACTATGATTCGAATTCTCTTTGGTCGTTATGACTTCCGCGAAATATAGAGAATCATGGATTTAACCAATGGGCCCCTGCAGTTTTGAACAACATGCTGAGTACTTCCTAGATCTGATGCTTTTGTTCACCTTCTTCTTCTTCTCTACAAGACATCAGTTGGAGGAGAATACAAAAATTTGCTGATGTAAGCATCTGATTTACTTAGAATCTCTAGGCGCGACCATTGGAATCCCTTTCCACGTAAACTGTCCTAACTGGGATTCTTTTCTACATAAATCCCCAAGAAATGAGTAAACTTCTAACTATTTTATAGCCAATCTCATCAGCAATAAGTCATGAACCACTAATCTTTATTTTTCTTATATAATATAACTTCCTGTCACTGAATGAGAGAATAAATACGAAAACATTGCAAAACATTTGCGCTGGGCTACCTGGTGAATCGGCTCACAAGTACGTAACTACCATTAAGTTACCCACTAATAATAACAACTAATAACAATCAACCATTTCTTGACGTGACTCTTAAAATACCTTGTTTAGTGTCCTGACGAGGCACCATTGAGGCAGGAGCAGACATCGTTCGTTTGTAAGGCCACTTGGGGCCGAAGCTTGCACTTAAAGTTTTAACGGAACTCGAATCTGAATTGGACAATGCTTCTTGGGCTCTCTGCAGCTTTCGCAAGAATGTTTCACTGTTCAAGTCCGTGTTCTTCAAGTCTAATTCATGTCATAATGATATTATGAAAACAAAAACATTCAACATGAGAAAAGCCATCTTAGAACACGAAAAGAAAACAAAAAAACCTAGATGAGGGAAAAATACCTACAATGAAAGGATACGATAGAGGTTTGGAATAACACTAGAGAAGAGAAGTTTAACATCAATCAAAGTTGTTAAGGAAGAGCAGGCATAGATAGAGAAATGCATAGAGCTATTACCACAATAAAGTGCCGATCTTACCCCGAAGGTATGTTATGTCTCCCGACTTTTCCAAGTTGATTTGTGCTTCCAAAAACAGAGCATCAAAGCGATTGAGGAAAAAATCCCACGTGAGGATGTGCCGATCACTCAGGCAATTATGAAGCTGATAAAGCGATTGCAGAACCATAGGCCGATCGACAATGACAGAGTCAAATTGAGTCTCCAAACACATAATTAGTGACTAGAAACAGGATAGGAAGGAAACATTTCTGTGTCAGAAGACATGATAAGAAGTTTGAGATCATAAAAGGGATAAAAAGCGTCCAATTCAAAAGAATCCAAACATTTCTAGTCCATATCTAGGAAGCATTCTATAATTCTATTCTACTTGTCTTACAGAGCTTATGTTTTAAATGTCAACATTGTTGGATGATTAAGTGAGAAAATAGACTTAGCTCACTCGACAGATCAGGATTGTTCAACACATTGTAATTCTACTCTAGATGTCCAAGAGAGAATCCGTTCAACTTTCCACATCCAAAGTCGATTAGGATTTATCCTAATTATTATAATAATTATTCACAAACATGTATAAGGGTAAATGGTGCAGACTAGTTCTGCCCTTTCCCAAAAAATCATGCATGGGTAGGGATGGTTGGAGAAGAATGCAGTTTGGCGTGTGTAAATGGCTAGGAAAGGCGAGCATCAAACGCAAATTGTTGTTGTTTATCAAAATGGCAAATCCATAACAGCCAATGAGAGGGCGTTTTGCACTGAGTATGGTTTGCAGTTCACAGATTCAGTCCCTGGTAGAAAAACGATTTCAAATTGGGTTCTCAACGTTTGGACCACATTAACAGCTGTGGGTGAGAAAACAATCAGGACCCTCAAAATGGACGAGGACCTCTAAAAAGCATCGCCAGGGTGAGGGCATCACCTGGGGGGGGGGACCATCAATTGAGCAGTCTGCTGGGTGCTCAACATGGAAACATGTAGAAAGAACTGTGAGATAGATCACACCTCAAGTTGCACCCATTCCAGATTGCTGTAGTCCACGAATTTTCTCCAATTAACTGGGGAAGATAACGGAATTGTAGTACCCCATTGCTACCCACTGCAGTTTTTTGGACAAGTGACAAAGGACATTTCCCCCTTTCATGCTATCTCTACAAACAAAACTGAAGTTACTGAGCAGACAAAAACTCTCAAGAGATTCATAAGACAGCCTATCCACAGCCCCAAGGTTTCAGTTTTCACCATCCATCATGTCAACCTTAGGGAGCAGAGGAGCTTACATTTTTGAGGAAGGCGGCTTTAATGCCACTCTAACATCATAACAATACAGCAAAATGTTGGAGGAATCTTCGATACTGAAAATTCAGGAACATGGGGAAGAGCATGAGAAAAAGAACTTCTGGTTCCAGCAGGATAAACCAACGGCCACGTGAGATTCTGCAGAACATGTACCCCGGTCAAATTATCTCCCTATGAGAGGGCACTTTGTGGACTCCTTACTCGCCAGATTTGAATCCCTGTGATTTCTTCCTATGGAGTTACCTCAAGCGTGAGGTCTTTAAATTTAGCCCAAGGACATTTATAGACTTGAGGGAGCAATGGAGGAGGAAACCATCCACATTGACATGGAAGAGAGTGCAGGAAAACTTTGGCAAAAGACTCCGAATGTGCGTTACTCACCAAGGCTGTAATTTGAATGATACTATTTTCTAATCATAGGTGAAAACTTGATCATATAAGTTTTCAGAATAAAACAATAATTTGTCTAATGTGTTGTTTTTGTTTCTCAATCAGCTCACAAATATGGAAGAACTAGTTGCCACAACCTTGTATGGATTAACATTAGATATATTAATGTAAAGGAAACGAAATGAAAGTTTGCAGTTCCTTGGTGCAGTTATGTACTGATACTGTTGTGACCCCATGATTCCTTGTTATGGTTCCCTGTGATATGAAACCTTCAATGGGGGTTATACTCGCCTTGATTAAATAGTTGAGAAAAGCGAAAACGTGTGCGCGAACGATTGTTGATTCTTTCACAAATTAAAACCATTTTCGTTAGCAAATTCTAACAGATACCAATCAGCTTATAAGCAGAACTGATAAACATAACGTTTGGAGAATATGATATATTATCGGGACAAGCAATGCAAACCAAGTTCTTCAATTGAAATCAGACCTAAGAAAAAGCCCCAGGGTTCGTCTTCAAGAGTATTTCAGTTGACTGTCAGGCCCTGGCGATCCATTTTCTCTGTTTTCCACTTCAGCAATACTTTTCAAGAAGCTATTCTTAAATGCCCTGCTACATCAGCAATAAGCGTATAATTTTTTATTGCAGCATAATACACACATATTATAAAATGTTTTCAATAGCCTATTTCAACTCAATCAATCTGTAACTTATATGTTATGTACATCATATTCATCATCTATCATGTATTTATAACAATATTGAAATTGGACATCTGGCCTTAAATTTGACAGTAAACAATAGCGTCGACTGAAGCCAAAATTGCAATAAATTATTCTCTTTGTCATATTCATTAACTCATCCTTTTCCCGTTCTACTATCAATGTGGACAACGAGTCTAAAAAAGAGGGCAAGCTAATAGTCTTGATAATTTGATGTTCAAAACTAACCTTGATAGCAGAGTCGTGAATTGTTCCCAAATACAATGTAGCACGTTGTGCGACTTGTACATTAGAATCATCAAGGCTGGAAATCAGGTAGCAAAAAGCATTAGTTAAAGAGCCTTGTAACACTAGATTACTTCTCAGCGGAGTTGAGTCCATAAACCGAGCAACGACAGTTACTCTTTCAACTGAAATCATGGAATGAAAGCATTGCAAGGCAGATACTACAAGAATAAGGACTTGAATTATTTTGAAATTTTGTTCAATAGATGAGGAGAAGAAATAAATTAGAGTATAGTTTATCATTCAAAGGCTTCTTTCAATCTGGGAACAACGTCATTCTGAAGAACCTTAATGATCACGAATTGCACAATCTCTGATAAAATTCTTTGTTATAGTATTCTGTTTCCTGAACTGCTCTATTAAGTTTAGGGTCTGAACAAAATTGTCTTCTGACACTCCCAGTCACCAGCCAAAACTATGAGTGTTCATAAAAGCTATCAAGCTAGCAATTCCATCATGAGGGAGCTCCACACCATCCTTCTGGCAAACGAGGACACTAGAACAGTTTTTCCAACTGTTTTCTGCTTGGCCTATCGGCATGGGGCCAACCTGGGCAATAAGCTCTCCCATAAGACTCCTCCGCCAGATGCAGCCATTTTGGATCAGGAGCCACCGGTACTTAGTCCATGCAATCGTCCGAGGTGCAAGCTGTGCCACCTCGTGCTGCCTCAGCAAGAATCACCTCACTGCGCACACCCCACGAGTACCCTGCCAAAGGGAGTGCGTCCTGCATTTTGAGGCTCCTAAGTGAGTCCTGGGCTGAACGCATACCAATAAAAAACATTTTCCCCCATACATCCTCCCATTCCCTCTTTTTTCTTTTTTCGTTTTTCATTTTTTTCTTTACTTTCAACCCCCAATTTTTTCTTCTCTCTTTTACTCCCCCCTTACCTTTTTCCCCATTTTCCATACATATATTGTTCTCACAAAAAATGTCATCCGCTACAAGAGTCGCTCGTATCTGCAAGTAAAGGGCACTGCAATGGGCACTAGGATGGCTCCCTCTTATGCAAACCTGTACATGTCGCGTTTAGAGAAAAATTTCGACTGTCAGGAGAAGGACCAAGCCTAAGCCCTACATCTGGAAGCGACACATTGACGACATTTTTTTTTTATTTGGCGGCATGATGAGAGGGAGCTGCAAGTTTTTCTTGAAGAACTTAACAAATCATACTCAGTCACATTCAGCAGCGTGTATTCCCCAGCAGCAGTCACATTTCTGGATGTCCACATTCGTCTTCAGGGTGGGACTTTCCTTACTTCGGTCCACAAGAAGCCAACGAATGCGCAACTTTACTTGTATTACGGCAGTTGCCATCTGCCGCACACCAAGAAGGCTATCCCGCACTCCCTGTCCATCAGGGGTCATAGGATTTGTGATGACCAGGAATCTCTCACTTTATACATTGCCAATTTGCGTTCAGCCCTATCTGCTAGAGGTTACCCTCAGAGACTCTTGGATCATAGGGTGGTGCTGGCCAGTGTCCAGTATCAACCTTTTGACACTCCCCCGCGTAATGGTCCCTTCCTCGTGACGACTTTCTTCTTTGGAGTCTAGAAGATCAATTCCATCATGAGGGAGCTCCACACCATCCTTCTAGCAAACGAGGACACCAGAACAGTTTTTCCAACTGTTTTCTGCTTGGCCTATCAGCATGGGCCCAACCTGGGCAATAAGCTCTCCCATAAGACTCCTCTGTCAGATGCAGCCCTTTTGAATCAGGAGCCACCGGGGCTTAGTCCATGCAATCGTCCGAGGAGTAAGCTGTGCCACCTCGTGCTGCCTCAGGCAAGTTTCACCTCACCCCACGAGTGCCCAGCCAAAGGGAGTGCGTCCTGCATTTCGAGGAACTGCGTATACCAGCTCCTGTGTAAAAAGTGAGACGCTTTTTACGTGGGAAAAGCATCCACACTTCTCAACTTGAGGATGGACAATCATCGAGCTGCAGTTCGACGCAAAGATGATGCTCCAGTGAGCAACCATGCAGCAGGCCATGGGGGACGGCTTCGATGAGTGCTTCAGTGTTAAGGTGTTGAAATGCTTGATTTCTACTGAATCTGATGTTGCACTCCGGATCTCTGAGGCGGCTCACATTGTCGTTTTGGGAGCAAAAGTGAGTCCTGGGCTGAACGCATACCAATAAAAAACAATTTTTCCCCCATAAATCCACCCATTTCCTCTTTTTTTTTTTCACACTCTTTACTTTCACCACCCAATTTAAATTATGGTTTCCTTCGTCTTGTGAGAGTTTTTAAAAAACAACACTGAGATTCCAACTGGAAAGAACAATTTTTATTACAGCGGACAAACGGACGAGGCACGCACAACGAGATTACAAATAAGACTGCCGCTCTCGGAGAGACGCGGTGGTTATATCCCTTCGCTGAACGCAGTCAGCAGAATAGGGCGTTATGGATACGTAACTCTTCCCTCCTTATAAAAAAAAATTGAAATGCAATTTCAATTTTTATAACATAAAATTGAGTAAAATACAATGGTTACGAATTAAGTATAATTATAGTACAAATGATAATAATAATAGTAATAAGTATGATATTGCTAACATAACATGGTTATTGATAAGATGATTAATTCATAATTTGGGTTAAGCGAGTTGGCTGTTACTTGGAGTAACGGGTTGAATCTTATTATACCTATAAAAGCGATAGCCGGAAAATAAGAGGAATATAATGACAATAATGTACAAGAGAATCGTCCAAATGCTGGGTTGGGCTAGAGAGATGAAGTTAAAGGGTTCTATTGGGGTAAAGTCCTGTAGCTGGATGTTAGAAAATACGGGATCCTTCAGAAGAATTTCTCTTTGGGGTTTTTGATGGGTTGACAGTTCTAGGGTGACATCTTTTATTAAGAGGGGTTTCCCTACAAGATCGTTAGAGGGGGCGAATAAGGTAGAGTTGTGGTAGATGATCTGAGATTTTCCGGGTGAGGCCAGGAAAATACCTCGCAGGGTTTGGGTTTGGGTAGAGTCGCCATTTATTATGGTCAAATTGTCGGAGACGGGCAAGAACAATAGGTATTGGTTAATTTCGGATAGTAATGAAACGTAATTGGTTTTTGTCGAGATCTGTGTATACACGCATTGGGTTGTTGAACTGTGCGATAGGAAGGTTTTTTCACAAGGTGCCGGTAGGGGGGATATTAGATAATTTGGGCAGAGAAAATAGTGGTTCAAGGGGCATTTGGAGGTGAGGGGTATTATTTGATCGTCGGCTTGGAGAAAGTACTTAATAGTCGGTATTATGGTAAGGTAGTCTTTGTCAATTTGGGTTGGAATGGACTGAAGCTGGAAAGATTTGAAGTCCCTGGGGTCAACTATCGGGATGTCTATGAAGTAGATGATTTCATCAATCCCCATGAAGCATTTTACTCGGAGGGATGCTTGTATTTCCAAGAGGTTCTTCCCTTGGAAGTTCAAAAATTTGTTTCCATAGTAATTAGAAAGTTTCTCTAGTTCAGTATTAAGTTGACGGTTTGACATTACGCTAGGGTGTAATGTTCCGGAGTTGCAAGACGAGAGTGAATTTTCGATATCCTGGAGTAGGTCCAAGATGAGACCAAATACAATTTGGAAGTGTTCTAACAGGGTACAGGTGGTCGATAGTTTAAAGAATAATTGGGTTTTCAGATAAGCTAACTCTTTCCGTAATTCTTCGTTGTTGTGAGCGATAACCCTTTTTACTTCTTCGAAAGCTTGTTGGAGAACTTCATTGACGGAGTATTGGCTTTTCAGTTGTCGTTGTAAGCTTTCCTGATTGCGCTGGAGGTGATTCACTATATTATTGTAACGCTCCTCGTCTTGGTAGTCTAGGTTACCAGTAATGAATTTAACTACGGAACCTAAACCGTTTATCAGGCCTCTCCTGGTTCTATTCGTGGATGGAATGCGAAGGTTGTCTAGTTTAATTTCGATGTGGGATATGGTCGTGTTAATGGTGGTCGTTAGTAGTTGTACCTTGTCATGGATTTGGCTGTCATTCCTTATCATGCCGAGTGTTCGTTCGTAATTTTCCTTTGACCAGGTCAATCTGTTTGATTAGGTCATTCAGTTTGTAAAAATGGGTGAGGGTGTGGTAGCCCTCAATAATTTTGGCTGGCTGCGTCTCGATCGCTAGTAGTCCCGGATTGTTTGTAATGTCGTTCAAGGGGGAGGAGGAAGTAGTTGCGACGAAGACCAGGAATAGTATGATAATCATTCTGAAACAAGATCATGCACTAGAGGAGCTGGATGAGCTAGAGCTAGGGGGTGGCGAGTGATAAGGTTTGTGAGGAATAGGGAGCATAGAGATTCTAGGCACAGGAGAATCTGGGGGTGCAGGTAAGGCTTTTCTAGGGAGTCTGACCCGAGGAATGTTGGGAGAGGATGATGTTCTCGGGATCGGAGAAGGCTCTTCACAATGACGTTTGGGAGTAGGAATGGAGGAACTTGTCCCAGAAGGGGGCTCGGAATTAGCAATCGATCGCGTTCTCTTTTGATTGGTGGCTATCGAGGGGGCAGCGTAGAAGGTGGCTATTGGGGGACCTTCGGGGGATTCGTTAGCGGGAGTAACTATGGTTTGGCCAGGAGGCAATTCAACCGGGGGTAGCGAATTTGGCAAAGGGATAGGAGAGCTATTCTCGGAGGGAGAATAGCTTGAGGAGCTGGAGGTTGATGTCGGTGCAGGTACCTTACGGGGTCTTTTGACGTTAGCCATGTGAACCTTGGGTTGGGTGTTAGCATGCCGGGGCTCTATCTGAACCGTATGTCGTACAGCGTCTATCGACTTTAGTTGTTCTGCGTTGTATCGGGGCTTGGTTTTGCTCTGAAGTTGTCTGTTTTGGACGTAGATCGTGCTTGGAAGGTTAGGTGGGTCTTCCCTAGTTGCGTTACGGGTCTCCAGTACTCTTTCCTTTAATTGAGTACCTGTTTCCTTAAGGGTTTTGTACAGGGCCTTCATTTTTTCCCGATGTTTATCGAGGTAATCATTAGTTAGCCTTTTGTCTAGGTCGAGTTTGAGTAGGTTGTCGTCTGAAATATGTCCCTGGATGATTTCAAAGGGGGTCAGAGATGTGGAGGAATGGATCGAATTGTTATAGGCAATTAACGCATATTGGACACGGGTCTCTGTGTCGTCCCTCTTAAATTCATTCCTACTATTGAGTATCCTAACGTGCTCAATTATTGTCGAATGGAATCTCTCTATTGGGCCATTTGAGTCGGGGTGTTGGCTTGAGATAAAGTGAATGTCGATATTATGATTTTCGAGAAGTTCTTTAACCAGGGAGGAGTTCAAATCGGCAGCGTTGTCGGAAATGATTCTCTTCGGGATACCGTGGTGCGTAAAATATTTGAGCAGGGCTCGGACCACATCAAGGCTGGTGTTAGTTGGTACGACATACATTTGAGCGTATTTTGAAAATGGGTCGAAAATTGTCAGGAATTTAGTTTTATCCAGAGCAATTTTATCTATGTGTAAAACTTCGAAAGGGCGAGACGGGGTAGGCGTTAGATTATATTTTATTTTGAGGGGATTTCTTTCGTATTTGTTACGGAGGCAAAGATCGCACTGGTTTATGAAGTTCTGTATGGTGAGTTTTTGGTTAGGCCAGAAATAATTTCTCCTAAGGCGTTCGTAAGTTTCAGGGATTCCTCTATGGTTAGTTTTACCTACATGATAAGTTTTAATGATTTCCTGGATGTCTGCTTCCGATTCTATATCTTCCAACAGTTTGGGGAATTTCGCCATCATGATTTCCGATTCCTTGAATGTTCTAGTAATTATGGCAGAGAATCTTTGGAAGAAACGTCCGTCGGCATCATCGTGGAAGTAGATGCCGTAACGGATTTTTGGGCGAACATATTCCTTGACAAATTCTACAATGTCCTTTTCGAGGTGGTGGTGGGATAGTTCGACCATTATTCGTGTTTTAGTTCCACTGAAAAGGGATTTAACTGAAGGTTTTCGAGGGATGGCAGTTACTAGCTTAAACGTAATTTGATTTTTCGCGTGATTGATAGCTTCGTCCTTGATAGGAATAGTCATTGGTCGGATTGAAGGGGCGTGCGTGTCAGTTTGTACGTCCATTGGTTGAGTGGCAGGTGCTGAGGTGGAAGGGATGGGTTGAACGGAGGTGGTTACGGATGGGGTTTGTGTGTTAGCGTGGACGTCCATGGATTGGTTGTCATTTTCTTGCCCATGTCTAGAGCGCGAAAATGCTGCTAATATTTCCTCAATGGCTCGATCCTCATTTTCGGCTGTAACAGGGGTCTCTATGAGTCTATCTAGTTCTACATCTGGAACAGGGTCGTTATCTCCCACGGGATTCATTAGCTCTATAGGGACGTTTTCGATTAGTTCTTGAAAGTTAATGGGTGACCTAGGGCTAGGAGCTGACGTATCGGATTCCAGATGGTGTAACTCGATCCGCGAAAGGGCATCGGCTACTTGGTTTGATTTACCAGGCTTGTAATGAATATCAAAGTTAAAATCACTGATCTTTAGTCTCCACCTATACAATTTCGAATTTGGGTCTTTCATTGCGAAAAGCCATTGCAACGGCTTGTGATCGGTGAATAACTGAAATTTTTGGCCATAAAGATAATGGCGGAAGGCCTTAAGGGCATCCAGTACCGCGAGAAGCTCTTTTTCATTGGTTGCATACCTTCTTTCCGATTCCGTCAGTGTTCTACTTGTGTAAGCAATAGGAAGGTCGGCGCCGTCAAAGTCTTGACTAAGTACCGCTCCTGTTGCAACATCACTGGCGTCACAAGTTACTCGGAAAGGTTTCTCGAAATTTGGGTATCTCAGGATGGGGTCGTTGCACAGGAGAGTTGTGCAAGTTTTAAAACTTTTCTCGAACTCGGGGGAAAAGGATGTAATTTTCCCATTTTTCTTTAGGGCTGAAGTTAGGGGTTTGGTAAGGGTGGCAAAGCCGTTAATGAACCTTCGGTAATAGCCGAGCATGCCTAAGAACCTTTTGATTTCCGTTCGGGTACGGGGAATTGGGAATTTCTCAATCGCCTTGATCTTGTCAGGATTTGGTTTGACGCCTTCAGGAGTGATGACGTGACCTAGGTACGCTAATTCCTTTTTAAGGAATTCGGTCTTATCAGGCTGGATTTTTAGGTTGGCCTGACGGAGGCGGTCAAAAACCTTGCGCAAGTGGCACACATGTTCCTGTAGGCTTACTGAATATAGAAGGATATCGTCTAAGTAAACCAGACAGATCTCATTATTTAGGCCTCTTAGACAATTATTCATCATTCGCTGGAAAGTGGCAGGGGCGTTTGACAGTCCAAACGGCATCCGAAGATATTCATAGTGTTGGATGTCAGTCGAGAAAGCAGTCTTTGGAATTGACTCTTCGTCGAGTTCAATCTGGTGGAACCCTTGGGCTAAATCCAGAGTGGAAAAGTAATTACAGCGGCCTAACTTGTCTAATAGTTCTGAAATGTTTGGGAGGGGGAATCGGTCCGAAATTGTGGATTCGTTCAATTTTCTAAAGTCTATTACTAGGCGGAAGCGGGGTTTTCCCGAGGCATCCATTTTCTTCGGGACAATCCACAAGGGGGCGTTGTAGGGAGAATTGGATGGCCGTATGATCTTTTGGGCCAAAAGTTTTTCAACTTGTTTATTCACTTCCTGTTTATAGACATGAGGATACCGGTAAGGTTTAACAAATATGGGTATCTCATCTTTTGTGCGGATGTGGTGTTTTACCTCATTCGCGAAGGTTAAGGGACCTTCGTCCTCATGGAAGAGATCGGCATAGTCGTGAATTAAATTTTTGATCGCCTTGAGTTCCTCTGAATTTAGGTGGTCAAGCCTGAATTTCGAATAATCGACCCAACGATTTTTTGACCGGGGGAATGAATTATAATTGTTGAGATTGACCATTGATCATCTTGAAACTGATTTTTGGGTACTGGCTCGGCATGGAGAGGGTGAGTGAGGTGTAGACTGACTGGCTCTTCTTCTAAGTTGGTGACATGTACAAAGGCTTTCCCATTCTTCACTTTAACAATACAAGACGGAATTTGCAGGCCAGGGAAATTGATAGCATCGACTAGGGCTTCGCCATCGTCGACGTTCCCAATGTCCACCTGGACTTGCTGTATGGACCTGGCATCAATGAGAAACGATTGAGCACTACCTTCTGGATATAAGGGTCCATCGGAAAAATATAGGGGTAGGTTGATAGTTGGAGTACGCAAAAGGTGGTTGCGTAGATCGACGGAAGCATTAAGTTTACATAGGTTATCAAGACCTAGGAGAGCTTGGAATTTGTCATGGAAATCGAAGATTCGGAAGTGGAGATTTAGGCGTTAACAGTTGAACAATTCTCCACAAGGTAACGTGGCCATGTGAGTTATTTCGGAGGACCCATGAGCTGTGCTGACTGTAACCGAAGCCAGACTGATCTTTTTCTGGAAGAATTTAAGAGCAACTTCTGAAAGAATGAAGCTTCGGGTAGAACCTGTGTCTACTAGGAATTTCATGCCAGTTTTCGGGCATCTGATGAATGGGAGATGATTTCCGATATGATTTAATTCAATTAGTTCAGGAGGTTCTTGTAAAATTTTTGATTTCGAGTTTTGGGGAGCATTTTCTTTGGATAATGTGATAGGGGTCGAATTTTGGGTTATTTGGGGTACATCTTGTATTTTTAAGGGAGCAATCATTGGGGGAGTTGTTCGTCTAGGTTCGGGGTTTCCTCTAAAAAATGATTTTCTGGGTCCGTGGTTTGCCCTAAAAAATGATTTTCAGATTGTTCGCGGTCACTTTGGTCCACTAAAGATAAATCTTCAAGGGCCTGAATAGCATTCGCGTCATAATAGACGGGGGCTTGGAGGACGGGGTCGTATATGAAGTAGCCTGTTTTGTTTTCGGTTTCCTGGATTTGGTTAGGTTCCGGTTCGCTTACTTCTAAATTAAAGTTGTTTCGAGGCGATTCTCTGGTTTGGGTCACAGGGCGAGTTTGGGGGTTTTGGTTACCCCGAAAATTGTTAATTGGGCTCGTGGGGTATCTCTGGAAGGATTGGTTGCTATTTTGTCGAGAGATAGGGGGTGGTGGTCTTGAGAACGGGGGTCGGAAAAAGTTCTGGGGAGAGGGTCGGTAAGGGGTAAAAGGTCTGGGGTAAGGGTTATGGTTTGAATTTTGAGTTTGGGGTCTAGCTGGTGGGACATTTGTTCCAGGTTTTTGTGGATTGATCGCTCTTGTTTTCGCGCGATACTGGAATTCGTTTGTTAAGATCGCCATACATTCAGGAAGACTCTGGGGGTTCCTGGCCCGAATCAAGGAGCCAATTTGGTCAGTCAGACCCGAAATAAAAATCCTTAGTGCCAGATTCTGCACAAAATCTATCCGATCCGTGGAGCTTCGCTCCTTCTGAAGAACGGCGATGGCACTATTAAGAAGTGTTTCGAGCCGGGCATAAAATTCAAAACAATTTTCTGTTTGTCTTTGGCTCAAGCGTGCCAGGTCGAGGGTAAGGGTATAAATATCCCTACGATCTGCGTAGGCTTGATTCAGGACCTCCCTTAAGCTGGGCCAATCCTGCGGGTTTTGCGCGAACACCTTCCGTGCGGCTTCCCCTTTTATCCTGCTTAAAATGCCCTCAAAAAGTAGTTCGTTTTGTAATGGGTTTCGGCCTAGAGGGTCATGATAAAAGGCGAATAGCTTATCACACACACTTATGAACCGGGTCAATGCTAGAGGGTCGGCAGAGTTAAATTCGGGTAGTAGGTTAAAATGGGAATCTCTCAGGATGGGGACTTGGGGTTCAGTCGGGATTCCACTAGGAGGAGAGGAAGCAGGGGTTTCTTCGGGATTCATCTCTGGGATTTGATATGGAAAAGGGAGACTTCCGATCCAGTTAAGGTAAGAGTCCCGGGGGTTTTTAGTTACTTTAGGAATTTTGGAAGATTTGGACGATCTTTACACAACCGAAAATTGCTGAAATTTAGGAAATTACACAGGTTATATGGTCACAACAAATTACACAATACACAAAACAAAACAAAATTGTAACTTGAAAAATGAAAGGAAAAAATGTTTAGAGAGAGAAGAGAGGAAAATATGTAGCTAGCTTAATCTTATCCTACTGGGGTACGAACGATGTCTTGAAGGTGTCTTCGTTGAGTTTTAAAGGGCTTGCAATCTCGCGGACGGAGCGGATGTAATGTGATCTCAAGGAGATAAGCTAGGTTGTTTGAACGAAGAGATTCAAAGGCGGTACACTTCGTTGGTGAAATTAATTTGGTTCTTCTTCTAACTTCGTCGATAGCAGTAAATTATTTTCGTGTGTTATTTCTTGAAAAAAAAATTTTTTTTTTTGTTTATTATTATTTAATTTGATTTTCTTTTTTTTCTTTTTTATTTATTTTGATTTTCTTTGATTTTCTTTTCTTATTTTCCTTAAAACTTCAATCGGGCGGGATTGACCTAGGTACTCAGGGCAGAGTGGAAACTAGGATTTAATGGATTTCAGGGCAGAATCCAAAGATTTCGGGGCGTGAAATCTTCACCGTAACTTTATAGGTACTAAATTTCCCCAAAGAATACGGGAGTCAAAAAGTAGTCTCGTGTGTAGTATACCTCGTATTGGAATATCCGATTTGCGCTGATTGTCGTGGGTGGTCCTTGGTGGTCGAATCGTGCACTTGGTCACTCCACAGTTCTTCTCACAAGTTCGTATCTCAGGTTCGAGTCACTGGACGGCGAGGATTATCCGACGCGGCGATGCTTCTTCGGAACAGGGCGAGTAACCGAAATTTTATAAGCCAAATCGAGTCGAATAAATCACAAAACCGTCCTACCGACTGCGCCAATTATGGTTTCCTTCGTCTTGTGAGAGTTTTTAAAAAACAACACTGAGATTCCAACTGGAAAGAACAATTTTTATTACAGCGGACAAACGGACGAGGCACGCACAACGAGATTACAAATAAGACTGCCGCTCTCGGAGAGACGCGGTGGTTATATCCCTTCGCTGAACGCAGTCAGCAGAATAGGGCGTTATGGATACGTAACTTATATATAAAGAGTGTCTACACTAAATATGGGCCAAACTCAAGAAGTCGATCCCACAGGTAATTTCCAACAAAAATGCCTTTTAGAGATTTTTTCTTTCTAAACTAGAGATCCTTCTTTTTTCACTTCCAAGATTTGTTTTCATTCTCACGACCTTACCTTAATTAAACGTTGGAACTTAACTCCCTTAATTTTTGGGATAAGAAAAAACATTTACACAGTGTAATTTGGTTGAGAAAATCACGTTAGGGTCTTAAGTGGAAATCAACGTTTTTCATCAAAAGCCGACTTGCAACATGAATTAGGGGGCAGCCCTGGTCAGTGGGGAATGCCGGTCACATAAGTTTTAGAGGGATAAAACCTTCTATTATCGCACTTTCTGCTAGAGGCCTCTGTCGGAGTCCCCACGAACTAAATTCCGGCAGTTGGTGGTTTATCTGTGGTTACAACCGGCGTCAGACGTTCAGAACGTTTTCACCTTATTTTGATGTTATCTTGGTCTGTCTTCAAAGCATAGTAAGTACATTTTCATCATATTTATTCAAAGTTTTTTGTGTATCCCTTGGTAATGACATGTATTAGCTTTGTTTAGTCAATGTAGCAATATTGTGTGACTGTAATTGTGGAAATACGATCAAATTTCCGTAATTATGGCTGATGGGGCAGCCCTGGTCACCTACTTGGGGGAATGCCGGTCAGAAATGGGGTTACCCCGTTCAAGCAACAAATTGACCATGAACTACTACTACTACTACTACTACTACTACTACTACTACTACTACTACTACTACTACTACTACTACTACTACTACTACTATTGCTACTATTAGATTACCTAGTGATGCCGTTACCTTTTAAAAGTGAGAAACAAAAAGTTATATTTGATGCGTACCTACGTTCCATTCGATGTTACCACTATTAGATAAGTATATCTACACACTTTTCATTGAATAATGAGTTTCATTTCGTTATTTTCTTTCAAAAGTAAAAAAAATAACCAAATTGACGGGGAATTTACATGACCGCTTGGGTGCATGCAGGTCAAAGCGGTTTTTCCAGTTTAGAACCAATACTTCTTATATTAGGTGTATTATGAAAAAACTAAGGTTGATTATTAAAATAAGATAATTTTGGAAGCGAACCGCGTTGGGAGCATTATTTCAGGACCGTTGAGGCCAAACATATGGTACTCCAAAGCTAAGTGGCCAGTATTCCCCCACTCTCCCCCAAATGTGCATTGTTAACTCTTGAAAAAGCTACTTCAATATCTCGCATACACGATGAATCTTTCATGGTTATCTCGGTCTACTTTAAAAGATTCACACAAACTACGAGCCGTCACAAGAAACATGGTCATAAGATGCCATCTTTGTTATAGCAAGGAGGAGGGCATTTTGAGAACTTACTGTAGATCTCCAATGGATTAAATACCAACGAAATATTGATTTTTATCTCCCCCAACTGGGATGGTATATCGATTCAGCGTAAAAGTGAGCAAAAACTGCGGTGTCAAACTAATTGTTATGCTGCAAAGAATGTTTTTTTAGGACTCAAACGTGGTTTCCCCAACCAAATTACACTGTGAAAATGTTTTTTCTTAAACCGTTAGAATCGGTAAGATCAGGCTAAAAAAGTTGAATTTTGTATCATACTGAGAGGAAATTTGACGCTCTTTCCTACGGCATCCTCAAATTTTATTTTGTATGAAAATTAAGGGAGTTAAGTACGTTTCACTAAGGTAAGGTCGAGAAGACGAAAAAAATCTTGAAATGAAAAAAGGGTTTCTAGTTAAGTAAGAAAAAATAAAAATAAAATAAAATACACATATATATATATAAACACTTGTTGGTTATTGTTCTACTGAACTATGTACTCAAAATTATTTTGAAAGAAATTTCACGTATAAAAGAGGAAAGAAGAATTTGATATTTCGATTATAAATCTTTGTCAAAATTAGAAGAGAAAATTGGTTTTTCTGAATGATGGGCGAGGAGGAACCATGGATGCTTGTCACCACGTAAACATAACATGGCGTCATATGATGTTCAATCATTGAGGTTGAGACCAGGAGCTCGCATTGATCCCAGTACCCACCGATGAGCCCGTTCTGACTGCTGCATCAACCTGTCGTTGGTTGGATGAGGCATCTTCTTTAAGACCTTAACCCCAAAGAATTCATTGAATGTGATGGTTGGGTCGTGAGTCCTTGCATGCAGCTTTATTGGCAGTGGACGATCCTGGTTTAGAGAAGCTCTATGATTGTTAATCCGCAAGTTTAGTTGACTGGATTTACCAACATAGAAGCTTCTGCTCTGATCTTCTTCACACTGCTTGCATGTCAGCTGGTAAATACAATGCTGCGACTGACACTCGGCAGATCCTCTACACCTGTAGGTTTGAGACGTATTTGGGGAGATGAAGAGAGATTCTTCAATTACTATCTCACATAGCTTACACCTTGGACGCCCACAAGGATGCAAACCTGGCTGCTGTACTTCAGACGGCTGGAGACGTGGATGCCTGTGAGACAGTAATCCTCCCAAATTCTGTCCTTGTCAATATGTAACTTGAGGCGTTTCTTTGAACAAGTCACGGGTCAGAGGACTGAATGTCAGTATTTTTTGCAGTTCCCGGGGGATTCCATTTATTTTTTGAATGCCGAAGAAGAATGTGGTGACCAGAGGGACTCTATCGGGTGATGGTCGAGTTCTTCGCCGATAATTTATATGAGCTGGAACCACTCTATCCCGAACAATTCGTCTTGGATATCCTCTCTCTTCTAACTTATTTCCAAGAACGGACAGGTATTCACCAAGCGTCTGTGATAGCCGACACCATATATCGGCTATCAGCGGAACAATTGCGAGAGGAGAGGAGAGGAGTGACTGGGGGGGAAGGAGAGATAACGAAAACTTGCGACAAGCCCCTCTCCTTACCACTTTCTACCCAGCTCTCATCCGACCAGGTAATCTGTTCTTTCAATTTCCGTATTAAAATCAAATTGATATTAATATCCCAGATCCATCCTATTAACCGAACTCCTTACCTAATACCACCTGCGGTGCTATTTCATAAAAAATAAAAATATTAAAGGAATACGTAAATCGTTTCCACATCGTGGTTAATAGGAGTCCCATAGTAATTCTTGGAGCAATAAATACATTATTTGAATAAACAACTATATCTATTTCCAAAATCTTGCGTATAATTATTTCTTGAACCTTATATATCTGTATATGAAATAATCTTAGTAATTAATAAGGTGAAAAAGGAGAATAATATCAAGAAATCGTAATCAACTAAAGGTAGAATTGATATAACAATTCCTTTAAGTATTACACGTCTCACGATTGGAATTCATTTTCTAAATCCGCCATAAACAAATTTGCGTAAGATGGCGCCATCCGAGTTCTCATCGCAGTCCCTCTTTTCTGAATGTAAAACAGGTCAGCAAATTTGAAAACATTCATTGTCAAAACATATTCAGCCAGTTTGACCAGGAAGTTTGTAGCTGGAATTCTTGGTTCAGAACGTCCCTGTAGAAAGCGAGATAGAGCACCTAACCCTTCACTGTGTGGGATCTCAGTATACAAAGAATTCACATCAATTGTAGCAAGAATAGCACCGTCTGGTACAGTGATTTCTCTCAAGTTACATATCGACAAGGTCAGAATTTGGGAGGATTACTGTCTCACAGGCATCCACGTCTCCAGCCGTCTGAAGTACAGCAGCCAGGTTTGCATCCTTGTGGGCGTCCAAGGTGTAAGCTATGCGAGATAGTAATTGAAGAATCTCTCTTCACCTCCCCAAATACGTCTCAAACCTACAGGTGTAGAGGATCTGCCGAGTGTCAGTCGCAGCATTGTATTTACCAGCTGATATGCAAGCAGTGTGAAGAAGATCAGAGCAGAAGCTTCTATGTTGGTAAATCCAGTCAACTAAACTTGCGAATTAACAATCATAGAGCTTCTCTAAACCAGGATCGTCCACTGCCAATAAAGCTGCATGCAAGGACTCACGACCCAACCATCACATTCAATTAATGCTTTGGGGTTAAGGTCTTAAAGAAGATGCCTCATCCAACCAACGACAGGTTGATGCAGCAGTCAGAATGGGCTCATCGGTGGGTACTGGGATCAATGCGAGCTCCTGGTCTCAACCTCAATGATTGAACATCATATGACGCCATGTTATGTTTACGTGGTGACAAGCATCCATGGTTCCTCCTCGCCCATCATTCAGAAAAACCAATTTTCTCTTCTAATTTTGACAAAGATTAATAATCGAAATATCAAATTCTTCTTTCCTCTTTCATATATATATATATATTTTTTTTTTTTTACAGCTTTTGCCATGTCTTTATTTTCTATGAAAATTCGCAGAAGGCGCTCAACTAATAAGTTCATCCTTCAATTTGTTGCTGTGGAAATTATAAACGAATAGGTAGAACGTTCGACAACCTCGCCTCAGCTATGGACAAATATTTGCTGTGAAACGATGATGAATGTCTTAGAATCATAAGACAATTCGTTCATTTGAAATATTCGACAATGTAGATGGGGAAAATAAGCAATCCAGGTAGAATTTTGAATTTCATCTATCTAAAGTGAAAAAACATCTGAAACATAATTGCTTACTTTTTAAATGTTACAAAACCAAGTCTACAGTCAACACAAGGTACTTGTATGCATTTAAATATGCTTACAATTTTTGTACGGAATTTTACCTGCAACGAAGCGTACTCTCCAATCATTCGAGTGAAATTCTTCTTGAAGAACTCTCCAAAACGCATCTGATCCACAGGGTAGGGAGATGCAATGCAAAAGGATGGGAACGCACACTTCACATATATGTGAATGTTCAGCATTGCATAAATCCCATAGGCTGGAATCGTGCAGAATAATTAATACTTTAGTCAGTATTTACGGAGTAAGTGTACAGGTACAAGACTCTGGAATAAATTAAATAATTCAGTTTTGAAAAATGATCAGAATGGAAGTAGAGGAAAAATACAAATGAAGAAGAAAGGTTTTGATCATGAAGCCGTCATTGGCTTCATTGGCGTCATGTGACAGTTCCCTATGCATCTGGGAGTGTGCGTTTTCTACAACCCATCTCACAGTTGAACACATTACTTTTCGTACCTTCCAAGCAGTAACTGGTGAGAATCCGAAACTTCTTGAACAATCAAGAAGGACAATTGCTGATAGCTGCATATAAATCAGTACTCCTTAATTGAAAGGATTTCAATCAACTTGACAAACCTTCACAATTTATACAACATTAAAATATGCACGGTCTACTTTCAAATCACATCTTACTTTTTAATCAACAGATTTTCCTGACACCAAATGATGAAGCCCTTGTGATGTTTGACAGCTTTTGACAAGGCATCGCCATGCAGGCACATAAGATACAAACAACTGAGCATGTGATAAAGCACATCGGGTTCTTCAGTCTTCGCGATTTCCTGTAATGCAAAGAGAAGCTGTAAAAATCGAGTCAGAGCTGCTCTCAAGCATTATAGTAAAATAAACCTCTTTAATGTTAAAAATTAAAATCCACGATTGTAATATGAACATTTAAAACCCATTCGCCTGATTCTATGTAGCACGAATTATATAATATACTATATTACTCACTTTAAGAAGTTGATGTATGTATTGTAGCTGCTGGGGGAGCTCGTCAATAGTAAACCTAAACTTTCCAACAGACGTTTGCCAGAAGTCCTCCATGTCTTCATCACCAGAATCGATAGTCTGATCATTTTCTCCAACCAAGTTAGGTTTTGCCACTTGAGCTGTAGCAGTGGCTGTTTAGCGAGGAGATAAAATAGCTTAAGAAGATGGATACATCACATTTCCAATAATGAAGATAATATGATCATGATGACATATATTTCATGATTTTTTACATCATCATCTTAATGGCCCCTTACACTATCAAATCAGTTTGACAAACATGGTTTGTCAACAAAATTTGATCGTGTGTCTTTATTTTTGTGGAGATAAGCAGATTGGTTAACCATGAGACAACATATTTTTTACGGAACCTAACTCAACAACAATATAAAATTGAGTTTCTAAATAAAAAATTAGCTTGATAATAATACATGAAAATAATAATAATCAACAGTGTTGTGAGTGTCTCGTTCCAACAATACGAATATATCGGGTGTAGTCCCAAGAGTCCACATATGTGAGAGTTTTTTGTTCCAGCCTGTGGTTTGGTTAGAATGTCTGCTGGCGTTTCTTCTGTCTTCATACACTCTACTTCCTTTGACCACATTCCATTGCTTCAGGGAGGAAACGTTGTTTCATGATAACACGCTTCGATTTGGTGTAGATGGCAGCATTTTTGACAGATTTTGAGCCACTTGGTTATCATTGTAAATCTCAATTTTCTTTTGAGGTACATACAAAACACTTGCAAAACATCGGACTTAAACAAAGTAAATAATAGGAGGTTTACCCTTCCTGCGCATTTTCCTATAGGTACCTATTACAACTAAGTAACGATAGTCCAAGCACTGCTGGTTGATTCAGGTTTGCCCTAATCAGCATAATTTTCCGTATTCCTACTTCTTATAACCATACCTAATTCTTTTCCTTCTTTGTTTATGGATTCGATCAAACAATTAAAAAACCCGTTTGTGTGCCTCTTCACACCAAATATAGGCGTGAAAGTGGAGTCCAAAAAGTCAATTTGGTAATAACTACCTGTTTTTCTAACGCAATCTTGCTTATTGATTATTGAAGCTGGACAGTGAACGACACTTGAAAATTGCGCCTTTGAGCTTTCTAAAAGTCTTTTTTTTTTTTTTTTTTTTTTTTTTTCAGTGATTGAATTTAATGGAGAAAATGAGGTTTGAACAAGGAAAAATTCCTAATTGCTGGAGGTCCACGGTGCTCTTTGTTCAGTGTAATTAAGGACAGCCCTGAGCAAGGATCTCAATCTGGATAATTTTCACTTCATAAACGTTGCAGCTGTTGAAAGTTGAAGGGTTACTGCAGGAGCGAGGTGAACGTAGGTACTCAGTGTTTTCCTCAACTACACCTTCTCTCTTTCGAAATTATACCGGCACAGTTCATTAAACTTGTCTCAAAGCGGTGGGTGCTGCTCACGAGCACAATAATTGCTTCAGACGTAATTTCTGCCACTTGATGCACACAATAACCTGACTTGATGAACAACCTCAGTGCGACTTACCGCTGGTTTCTCTAGTTCGTCACTCCCCATAACACGTGCTTGCGGATTCACAGGCACCCCAGCTTCTAGCAGTTTTGCGTTTTACCTCGTAGTATGTCACTACACTAAGACCAAATCCGTGAATGAAATTTCTCTGGAGCTGAATTGATCCCAAAACTCAACCTCTTGTAGCAGAAGAGACCAAGGTGGGTCGAAAATGTGGTAATGCTCCTGGAACTTTTTTCTAGTTCGAATTGGTGAAACTCTTTTTAGAGGTCCAATTTCGAATATATCTGCCATGCTGTAATTACAGCAAATATTTCATCGACTGCTGGGACGGGATGACACTCTCTTTATATTGCTTTATTGGCTGCTCCCATATCAACACACAGCCGGTACCCAGTGCCACCATCTTTTGGGATGAGCAGAGCAGGAGATACCCTCGGAGTTGGACCCTTGGCCCATTCAATACTATCGGCCTTCAGTAGTTGGTTTATCTCTTCCTCCATGTGTTTGTTTTGTTTGGAACTAGGCTGTATCTCCCTGCCACGGGTGGAACATTAGGATCAATATGAAATTTCAACCGGAAGTCCTTCATTTTCCCAGTCACATTAAAAATATTATAAAAAACACTTTTCAATGCCCACACGATCAAGGCGAGTGCACGGTGGTTCGTTTTTTGCAAGGTGAAGGGTCAGTTTCACAATGCCCAGTACTTGCGCCGTTGTGTAACCCAGCAGAGCTTCCCCTTTCTCTGCCAAGACAAATTTTGCTCCAACTGTCCAGCCATTGTAACTAACAATGTCCCATGGTCCTTACTTTACTGTCTTGGTAGCCAAACAGCACAGAACCAAATTCGTGAAGAGGTGGAGGATTCACCAGTTCAGAGTATTGGTATTGATTTATCAAATTTACTGACGGACCCGTGTCGATGATCAGCCTGATCCTACCTTGACCTTGTGAACAACTTACACAAGTAGCGTCTACTTGCTCAGTTGCGTCTTGCCACACAAAATCGGGAGATGGGTGAGATATGCTTTTGGCACAAACGAAATAAATATGCACTAGCAAATAATAACATATGTAATGTCTGCAATAAAAAAGCCCCAGAGACCCTCTCCCATTTTGTGCTCTGCTGCCCCCTATACCAGCCATACAAGAGAAATTACCTTGCAGCTTACATCCTGTATCCCATCAGGAATTGCGAAACACTGCTGGCAGAACTACTGGACTTCGGTGACGACAGAGTGAAGATGGATAATGTTTACCAGTTCACACTCAGATCCCTTATGCTGCGATCATTTGCCTCAAACGAAGTTTGATGGTCTTGAAACCTTATACATATATGGAGTGTGCGATCCTTAGTGATAGATTATATGCTGCCCCTCTCATCGTGCTTACCTTGTGAATAGTGAAAAATTGTCCAAAGGTTTTATTTCTTATGCTTTCAGGTTAACTCCTTCTGCCAGATATGCATCTTATGTTTCGTATACTTAACATTTCTTAGGAATAGGTTTACCTGTTTTAATTTTTTTTCTTTTTTGGAGATTTTCTTCCTTTTTATTTTTCTTCTAGCTATCGTCATTTTGTTCAACTTTAAGAAGGAACTCTTGTAACGTTCTCTGAATTTTTACAATAAAATTTCGATTGATTGATTTTGTATTGCCCCAGGAAGGGTGACTTGTTGGACACAACATACACGAATTCATTTCCTAAGAATTTTAAGACGCACAAGTTGTTTCTTATATCCACTCAAGCGAGCTAGGGTTTTTGTATTTTTCTTTTTTCTTTTAGATGCGTGATTATTCTATTTCTTGCACTGTTATATTGAATTTATCAAGCAGCTTTGAACAATACCTATCTTACCTTAATACTAACATTCATTGTAATAACCAAACGATGTTTTATAACTTTGACCACTTCCCATCTCAAGTACATTGAAAACTTACCAACATCAGTATCAGTTAAGGTAACTGCTCTGGCAACAGCTGGGATGACTCTTTCTGACATGATTATTGGAGCCAAATCAAGTTGCTCGACAACTGTCTCCACTGTAGCTGTCATTATCTACAGAACGGAGAAAACGGTTAGAGACGAAATGAGAATTCGCATTCAACAAGTAGAACACAATCTAATTTACAAGCTCAAAAAAATCCACAATAATTCACCACCGAGGCCTAATCATTACAAGGATGATACCTACAGGAAATTGAAGCTGATTGGTGCTAAGTTAACAGTAAGCACTCTGTCACAGACTAAAATGTTGCACTCGACTCCCATTTGAATAGCCAATTTTTCTTAAAGAAGTTGCGTACATAGTTGTACGTAACTGAAATCAATCAATAATTTCTTAGTCGAATGTCAACAAGAGTTGATTGCTTGTTGCAACAATTTTGACAAACATTAGGCAATTCGATTACTTTAAGAATTTTTAGGGGACTGAAACCAGACAGCCAACAGTAACCTAATTACCTAAGCAAAAGTGCATTATAAACACAATAATCGGCTTTATAATAAATCACAAGATTGTTCTCACTTTACATTAACAACCTCCAACTGGTCGAGTCTTCAGCTACTTTGCAACAAAAAGGGCTCCTAGACTTTTTCTAAAAGCTTCATTTCCGAAATATTTTTCACTTTTCAAATTTTTTGTGTTTTCTACCTTAAGCCACTAGAACGGCCATAACTCCCCTACTAAACCGAGTAAGCTCAATTTTAATTATAAGTACCGTTGCAGTGGCGAATACAGGTGTCCCAGTAACTACGCTCCTCCCCCCCTTATTTTCCCTAATTGTGGAAGAAAAAAAATCTGACCAACGCTATTCTTCATAATTTTTTGCGTAGAATTCAAAAATGACAAAATTGCGCAGCACGCAACTGCGCAACCAAGATCAACTTTGTTTTTTCAAATGAAAACCCCCATTTTTTATAGCAGATTCGAATTTTACGGAAAATTTCATGAACATTTGTATCCTCAATCGATTTTTTTGACGGCGCGCAACCTGCACAGCGAGCGCTGAAAGATGCGATGCGGCAAAATTGAGATGAAGGTAGTCCTCAAGTGTGGCACATGACTAAGCACTGTTTTTCAACGCTGAATCGCGTGTTGATATCCTTTTCTTGATTTGATTTCATTTTACTGCATTTACAGCCAAAAAAGTCACTTTATTAGGAGAAAATCATTGATTTTCTGTCGAATCTTTTCCTAGTATTGTTCCCCTCCCGAATTATTTCTCCTTTGTGCAGCTAGACATTGCTGTTTACATAATGCGAAACTGCCGTATCCAGTTAGAGCGTGATCTTGTTCACGGTGCTTAATCAATGTGTTGATAATTTGCGATGAGAACGACGAAAATGACAAAATTTCTACTCAGAGCAGGAGGAGCTCAATTCGAACAATTTATCGATTGATTGTTCCAATTATTTTTTCACCTTGCGATGTACAACAGATGAAGCATAAGTAATATTGCTTCCTTTAGCTGATATTCTGTGAGTTATCACCAATGTTCGGAACAACTTATCAATTTATTATTAATTATTTTAAAGATGTTTTTAGAAGACAAAAATTTCTTTGCGAAATTTTGTGATGTGTATAAGTTACCTGTTACTTCACTATTTTTTTAACACTTTATCGGGATTGATTCATTATCCTTCATAAGAAACTCGACGATTTCCTATTCGAAAAGAATGGATTGCACAAAATGGATAGCACCATGTGAAGAAACTGTTGAGGAAAGCTGATTATTGATTGTAATATTAGGTAATTGTAACATTCAAATGGCAAAATGCTGCTAAAAAAGTTATCGATGAAAGAAGCAGGCACACGAAAATTGCATTTAAATGAGACTACCTACCCAAGGTAATTTGATTTACAAAGATTACAACCTACGCCAAGAAACATCGAGTAGATAAACTGAAACGGACGAAAAGAATCTCAACATTTAAAGCTGTTTTAGGCTAAATTAAGATAATTTCACATGCCAACAAGCTCAGCGATTTCAGTATGATACAGCCATGCCACATTAATATTTTCATAGATCAATACACATAAAATCGGATCGTATTTGTGAAAAATGGAAATAGTAAGTCTCAAGGTTGAGAAGACTCAAGATGATGATTACAACTGCGCTACGTCTCGACATTTTTCTTACCCTTGACGAGTATAGAGATAGGAAGGTAACAAATATAAGTTCTTGCGATTAGAATACAATTATTTTACACGGTAAGAAGAAAGGAAATAACAAGAGAATGATCCCAATAAGTCTACTGACAACATGTGACTCATCTGATGACCTGATTCTGAAAAAAATATATAGATTTGGAAACGGACGTTATTTTACATTAAAGGTGAGACAATGGGCATTAACTTAACTTAATGATAAATATGAACCCCTTACCTATTTGAATGCCCGGTCCAGAATTTATGAAATGTCCGGAAATAAGTACAAACAAAACTTTTTAATACTCCGAAATACTTATACTTACACAAAATTAAAAAGAATAGGGTTTTTTAGCTTTTGACGTTATCACAGATTCTGGGGGCTTTCTAACAATCACACGTTCAAATACGAAGTTCAATGTAAATTATTATTTTCGATAGATAGATATTGGTAACCCTATGAAGGTTTGTCTTGTCTTGCTTTACCAAGGGTTAGACTAAGGTCAGTTCTCAGTAAACATATCTTCTTCCAGTCTTCTCAACTGAGATTGTCTTCATGACCCTGTGGCTCATATGAGGTTGGCACTAGTTTGGGTAGCACAAGTGAGGGCATGTTCTAATGCAGCAGCAAGATATGCCACTACCAGATTTCACAGTTCCATATCACACAATCTAACACTGGCTCTCCAACAATTTAAATATCCGAGCACCCAAAGTGTCACGATCTAATCGAGCAACTATTGCCAAGACCTGCTCTTGTAATGCTGCCATTAGCTGTGTAGCCTGCTGACTGATGTCCCATCCATTGGCCTGACTGATCACCTGGAATTTGTACCACTAGTCCCTTCCAGTTCTGTGTATCGTTGTACAATCTAGTTTGATCCTCATCGGCTTCAAATTCCATCTATTCTCATCTGTACTTGGTTTTTCTCATGGGGAGATTTGAAATCAGGGTCACTTTTAACCTTTCACCGACAGTTTCCTCGGGTCTCTTCATTGATACGTTGTATTTGAGTAACTACTTCCATCAGAGTTCTCATCCAGTGACACAATTCTACTGCTTCCCTTCGCCATCCTCCATTCTCCAAATCTCCTTCCCTACGCTCCAATCCGAGTCCTGGGAGAACTAGCCTTCTTCCTCGAAGCTCCCATCCTTCTGACCCCCAATGTGAGACATTGTTAACGAGCAACAATGAACGCACAAAAATCGTTGAACAAACACCACTCTACGATATCCCAAACCATTCCAACAAAAAACCATCCCACATAACCATTCCACTTCTGACACCAATGTTCACACATTCAATCACAAAGTTCAGTATAAATTATTCAATAATTCTCAACAACATTCATCTTTTAACAACTCTTGCTCAGTAAAATGAAACACACACATGAACCCATCCAAAACTATGGCAACAAGAAGTTCTTCTTTTACAACCAAACATAACAACTAAACACCAAGATAATTCAACTTTCAAACTCTATTCATGAAGAGTGAAGTTCAACGTTCACATGACACATAACATCACTAGGTGCCTAATGAAACGAATTCTGTCAAGATTTAGGTGATCAGAGCACTATCAAAATTTCATCGAAAATATTAATCATATGAGCTACAGAGTGAGGTGATGTCAATATGAGGACAATTGGTTCTAAATAGCTACAGGTTTTATTGTACCTTGCACAGAATGGTAAGGAAACTTGTTGACAAGTACGGTCAAGCCTTTTAAACCCCATTGCTTGCTCAAAAGGTGTTCTGCACATATTCCAGCCACCATTGTATGCCCAATCGCACAACTGTGCGGGTGTCACCCAGTTTTACTTCCCCTGACCATCCCCACTTATCCACTACTCAAACGCTCTTCGTAGTCTCTCACAACAATTTGAAGTACCTGCATGGGTGGAAGAAGTCACCAGAGGGAATCAAGAACTCGAGAATAAATAATTTCAAAAAAACTAGGCGCTGTGCGCCTCGGCGGGGGCTTTTTTTTATTTGCCCCCTGCACCCCCGGATGATATCCGCTTAAAGCCTAACGGCTATAATGAGATGTACCTTGAAAATGTTTTTTTTCCTCTCTCTCTCTCACTGTATTATATAAGATACCTTTTTGTAACTCTCACCGTATTGTATTAATAAAGATCTGACCGGTAACTGGCCTGGTACTTTTCCAATCTATCCTGAATCTTTCCAGAGACCCCCAAAACGATTTGTGGACGATTTGTGGAATCCGAGAATATTCAGAATGGTTGCCCAAACCAAGGGGTTCGCTGAAGATTGAAGGGCGCCAGTGGCAAAACGACCCAAGTGCCTAAGCAACAAATTTTCAGGAGAGAATAAAATGTGCACAAAATGTGTACCTTAGCAACGATCGGTTGTAAGCGAAAATCTTTATAAAAATACGCGTTACTTCTGTCCCAATTTTTCCTGTCGCTTTTTGGCCGGGGGTCCCATCGCAAAGACCTTTTGAAGGTTAAAATGGACTGAAGTGCAGTCGAAAGGTTTGATCACCCAACCCGAAAACCACTTGCAATCCATTAGGGCTTTCGAAGTTTCTATGGATGTTTAGGACCATGATGATTCCAACAAACAAAAAGGGCATACGCCTGATGACTTACAAGTGAGTCGCTGGCGAGTTGAAATCAAATGTGAGTGAAGACTTTCAAATCGAGAGAAAAGGGAACAACCATCTTACCTATTCCGAAACAATTAATTCATCATGTTTGATGCTTATGTGCTCCGTAATATGTAGCAACTTCGTACTTATTCATGTCGTTCTGCAAAACGTGCTTCAGCTGATGGGCATTTATGTAATGCATTAATCGTGCTTTAGTATAGGCGATAGATGATATAAATTTGTGTAGGTAGTAGTACTGTACGTTGTGTACTATTTAGAAATGTACGCTGCATCTACTGTATGTCATTCAATTAACGTAGCCCAACTACGAGCAAGTAGCAGCATTGGCATGAAGTTTTGTGATTACTGAAATGGTGGTGTTTTTGGTCAGTAAAGATCATAAAGGAGGAAATGAGTGAGGAATATGTAGCAGGTCAAAGGAACAGAGAAAAAACCGTAGGAAATGATAGGTCGGTAGGTGTATGTTGATGTTGAACGAAGAAATTATTGATTTAAGGTGATCGAACAAGATGCAAATATGCCATGATGAGCAGTGCAATGTGGGTAACATTAGCCCTAAAAGCAGGTTTACTATGACTCTATGAATTATAGAAGATGATAATACTACTTCTCTTCCATTGTTATTGAAATTGTACTGTAAAAAATCAATAGTTTTGTTTATTTTGGAACAGGTAGAAGATTTGTGATATAAATTGAAGTCAATGGATTGTGTTTCCAATGGGTACGTGGTTAATTGAGTTGTGATCATCAAACCAGAATACCACTATTGTAAAGAACAAAAAATTAGGAGGTAGCACCGATAGTACAAGATCATTTGCACAAATAACCTTGACTCGCACAAATTGAAATTGGAATCTAATAAAACATTTTCTTGGAAAAGCCTCATCACTTTTAAAATAAAATTATGATCACAGCTATTTTCAAGTCCAATGTAGATGCGAGTAGAACTGAAGAACAATTACTTCATTTTATGGTAGTTCCATTTCACTAAATACTAGGCACTAATCAATTAGGTACCGTTTCCTAATGAAGATTGAATCAGTGTACATGATTTCAAGCTTATACAGCGTGTCCCACTTAAAGGAGGGCGCATCCGGGTAGGGATGAATGTTCAACTAATTTGCGATAAAAATGTCATTTAATTCTTGTTATCTCCCTTAAAACCCAAGTTTTTTCACTTGTTAAATTGTTTTCGTGTTTTACCTTAAGCCGCGTTTACACCTGAGTTGGCAACAAAAAATTGCCAACTTCGATTGCAGACGCTAGTTGCCGATGGAAGTTTGCAACTTGTACTTGCAACGTGGGCACATAGTTTGTTTTTATGTCTGCAACCTGCAACGTGCAACAAAAAAATCAGACAGTATGTAGAATGTCGAGTGCTGAAGAGGTTGTTCTTGCTGCGATGTAAAAGACCGAGAAGATACTGGGTTCGACCTTCATTGCAGGCAAGAGCAAAGTATAGCGGCAGCGATCTTTTAAATAATTTGAATAGAGATGCGATGGCAGTATAAAAAACTTTTTAAGAATGTCGAGTGACGATTTTGAAAGTTTAATTGTTGGTATTGGACACATAATTAGTAAACAGGATACTAACTACAGGAAAGCAATTCCAGTGCGAGAAAGATTGGCTATTACATTGCGCTTTTTGGCGAGTGGCGACTCTTATACTAGTCTCAGTTATTTGTTTAAAGTTTCCAAAAGTGCGATATCTATTTTAGTGCCAGAGGTTTGTGAGGCTGTTATAGGTTTCCTGAAGGATAACATACGTGGAGCCGACAGGCGGGAGGGGTAGCGGGGTAGTTGCAGACTCAAGTTGCAGCTCAAGTTAGCGCTGCAACTCGCATTGCCGACCGGGGTTGGCAGCTGCCTTTGATCTTTACCGACTCCGGTCGGAAAACCAAATTTCGGTTGCCAACTCGCAAAATCGGTCTGCAACTACGGTCGGCAATGCGAGTTGCAGTTGTTTTAATGAGTGCAACTCAAAATTGCCGATAAAGGTCGGCAATCATTGGTTGCCAACTCCGGTGTAAACGCGGCTTTACGTTACAAAAACGACCATAACCCCATGGTAATCTCAAATCTGAAAAAACCCGCTGGAAAGAGCATTCAATTTCCTACCTCAGGTGCCAAGCAGAACTATGCTCAGAATTAACGGGTGAAACATGGGACTGAAAAGAAAAATGAGTCAAATTCCAGAAATTCATTGTTTTTACAATCGCCTGTAAACTCAAATACTCTTTCTTCAACATTGTATACTGGCCTGAAGTAATGTGTTGAACAGTTCCAGCCCGAGTTCCAACGTGGGAAAGGAAGGAGGTTTTAGTGGGTTTGAATCCTACATAACGCGAAGAACGGTCCCTTCTGGGTATCTTATGAGATCACCTTAGGATCTTAAAGATTTCCTCACCTGCCTACCAAAAAAAAATTGTATACTGTTACTTCCAAAGTTGCCCAGAAACCTCAGCTTTCCAATGGTATCCTCGAAGTTGAACTTTCTCAGGATAGTAAGGGAAAAAAAGTTTTCCGATGAGGGATCACAAGATATTGCGAGTTGAGAGGGAAAATTATAACGACAAGCCTGGAAGATTTTTCTCGCTAGGCGACCAGTTCTACCCAACTTCCTACATGGTTTTGGATGGCATTACTAAAAAGATCACTCAGCTGCCCAAACCAAAGGGCCCCGATGGTAAATATGACCTTGAATTGAATGGCAAATAAGGTAATCTCAAGGGACACTCACTGATGACCAAATCCAATTGTTGATATAAATCCACTGCTATGAGCAGGTTTTTTTATAGACTATAGATAAAAATCCTTTAAGCTGGGGAAATCTGAAAACGGCAAACGCGAGATTGAACTTAACTGTCAATTGATAGGTTATTTTTGCAACCTACCCAGCAGGTTATAAGATACACTTCTTCTGAAACTTTTTGTTAGTCGATGAGTCAGAATTGCTTTTGGACATAACGGGGAGGTACAAACATATTGGTAAATAATGCCTGCATTACAGGGACCCCCCCCTATGTAAAGTTTTTATATGATCACATTTATAATTATGATTATAAACACATAACGAGTAGTAAACTAGACCCAAATCTTAATTGAACAACAAAGCAAGAAAATTAGCTAGGAATTTCAAAAGGTATGAGGATTGCTTGAATGAATCGGGTATCTTTCTCCCAACAAGAAATCAAAATTTCTGAGTTTAAAGCACAAGAGGGGTTTGTAAAAAAAAGGGAACAAGTGAAGCCCACGATGTACCCTCAATTCGCCTCTCCATTCACCCCCTTCCATAATTACCTTAATTAAATAGAGATAGCCAAAATATGTTTAAAAACAAGACCGACGTTCTTAGTCGAAAGAAAAAGAATCAGTAAAATTGGCCGCATAAGTTGTAGCAGTGTTGTAATTCTCAATCGATTCTCATGATTCTTATTTCGAGTTCGATCCCAATCAACAATTTAGTCTAGTTGCCGGCACCCCCCCCCCCCCCTTTAAACGGAAAATTCAAAAATTCAAAATTGTCAAGGTTTTTTGTGCAACTGAACTAGAATTAAGGTATAACAAAAAAGGCGTTTTCAAATCAATAAAGTCAAACGCAAATACTGAAGAAATAAGGATTTATCAGTATAACTCCCTTCATTTCATAATGAAAAGTTAATGAGCTGAAATATTTTGAAACAATGAACTAAAATCTTAATTGAAGAAAAAGATGAAGACAATGATTTGAATCGCTAGAGAATTCTCGCTTGAGCGATTATTTTTCCTGATGAAGACCAAATTAAGATCGACACCCAAGGAAACATTGAGTTCCAAAAACTTTCTGGAATCTTCCTTGTCTCACCTGACACTAGCACAGTGGAATACAGGAATCAATCATTAATCGCGCCATCTACCAACACTTTTCATAATCCATCTTTAATAAAATTTGTCAAATCATCCACTGACTTGAAGCACCGGTGTGCACATGATGCTGCGTAAGGAATCTCTGGTGGAAGCTTTGGCAGAGGCACTCATCAGAGGCTCCCACTAATCTACAAACTCTTGGAGAGAGGGCATAACTTGCTCGTCCCCAGCTCCCTCCAGTACCTCTGCAGCTGCATGAGCTGGGTGCTTCCTCCACAATCTCAGGACACGCTGGTATTCCCGCCTCCTTGCTTATTTAGTTGCTCGACGAAATCCACGTAGCACCACATTTGGAGGGGATGCTGGGCCATGGTCGCTTCCTTAAGTTGTAGGAATATCCTCTATATGTACGCTGCAACCTCGTCCTCCAAGCTATTTAGCCCCTCAGCAGCCCGCATTGCCAGGTCCTGCAGGTAGGCACTCTCATAAACTACAATATTGCCTACCTGCCCCTCAAGCCTCAACACCTCAGTCTTAAACTCTAAAAGGAGACTGGAGGTCATGGGGGAGGATTGCTGAATGGCAGGCTGCTGGCCCACCTCTGCTGGAGTTGCAGGCTAGGCCCCAATGCTATTTGCCAGGATTGCCTCCTGGACAAGCTGCTTAGAGTGGGGCCTAGGCGAAGAGATTAATTGCAGAGAGCGTGTGAATGGGAAAACGTTGATGCAAAAAAAAATTAATGTGACGTACCCCATTGCGCACATCCTCTGCTTCCTCTTCTGCCATTCTCTGAAATCCTCAGAAGCATACCTGGGGCGCTCTCGCTCTATATTAATTGCAGCAAAGATTGCCTCGCTATTAAGCCTCTATATTAAGAGGGAGAGGATAGCCAGGGGCGCCCCCTAGCGCCTCCCCTACAACCCCGTGTGTCAATAGGTGGCTCCCCCCTAATCGGCAGAGGGTCATTCTGCCCCCCTTGGAAAATCCAGAGGGTGCCTGGGTTGCACGATGGGTACGTATGATCTTGACTTGGGTAGGGATATGAAGGAGCTCTGAAGAGATAAAACCACCAAGAATTACCCTAGCCCAGCAACCCAAACATTGAAAGGATAGGCTTTTCCCCCTCCTGTCTGCAAAAGCAAACTTTTCGCAATTGTTTTGTCCAATTTGACCAAAATTAGAATAGAATGGAATGGGAATTGGTTGAGAATTATAGCCTGCTGCATAGTCGACAAACATTGTACAAGAAAACAAACACGTTTTAAAGTCAATAATCCCCCCCCCCTTGGCACAACTACAGTAATATTGGGATCGAACGAAAACATAATATTGAAAATCAGTTAAGAATTACAGGAGGGACAGCATCGGCAAATTTGTCATTTTTTTTTTTTTTTTTTTAAATAATCTTCCCTTGAAGACGGAGGGGGCACGCCATTAAATGAAAACGAAAAAACTAAATGAAATAAAAGTGGGGAGGACACCCAGGTTTACCCGACACCGGCCCTTGGGATATGGTTGTGGATAAAGGAGGAGGAAGGGAGGGATGAAAGGAAGTGCCCCTATAAAATGACGACCAATTCAAGTACAAGCCCCGGATGACGCGGGTGGTGATACCACGAAGTACTCCCGACGAGATGCCCAGCTCAAGTAACTCCGTGGCACTTTTCCCGCACCACACTCCACGCCATGACACGGTCGCAGCCATAACCTTGATGTTGTTAGGCGCCACTCCATTTAGCTCAGATACCGCTTTCTGCAGGTCGTTCCTATCATATTTGCTTATCTTAGCCCTCCAGGTCTGCTCCATGTCCACGCAGCCACTGACAACTTGGACATCCAGGATTATGGCAGACCCGTCGGGCTTAATGGCAACGATATATGGCTTCATGCCCTGGTCACTTGGCATATGATACAGCCTCTCTCTCTCCACATCCCAGCCGCTGGATGACAATGCACCTGCTATCTGCTTGGCAACCGCATCATGACGGAGAATGCGGCCTCCTTGAGTCCTTGGACACTGCTGCACTACATGGTAGAGGTTTTCATATTTACCCCGACAGGCACGGCAAAGGGTATCTACAGTCCCACGACTACCTCTCAAACACCTCACCGCGGTGGCTACTGTAGCCACCTGGACGGCATGAAAATGTCAGTAGTTGCGGGCCCCAACGCCCTCTGAAGCCCACTCTACCCATTGGGACGAGATAGGGGATTCAGAGCACTGTCGGAGTTCTTTACCATCAACTGACTCATGCAGAGCAGCAGCAAACTCAGCAGATGAGCTGGGTTTTGGAGCAGTTGGTGTTGCTCGATCGCACCACAACAGCTGCTGCCTGACAAAATCAAGGTCAGCAGCAGTGCGGGCAACCTCCCAGCTCAAGTTCCTAAGGGCTAGCAGGCGCTGGCGGCGTATAGATGGGATGCTGGCTGAGAGCGAGACAATGCCAAGCCCACCGGCCTTGACCAGTGCACGGATGTAGGCACTTGGGACACCAGGTGGAAAGCCTAGCCAAGAGCGCACAGCAGAGCGAACTTCTCTGTCTAATTGGAGCAGCCTCCCTGCAGTAAGCCTACCAAAGACTAGCCCATAGGTTAGCTTTGGCAGTAAATACGTGCGAAGGAGGCGCAGCTTCTGCTGTGGCCTCAGTGGAGCCTTGGTTACGCGAGTATAAACACAAATACTCTCTCTCACACACACACACACACATCTAGTTGTTGTTTTACAGATTTGGTCTTACAATGGTCTGAAACGGATTTGTTTGCAGTTATTTTTTTGAAGGGTCGGGTCTCACACACAGTGACATTGTAGTTGCCGTGTATGAATCAGCCTTTAACCCGTGTGAGTGGCTTAGAAGAATTTCGATATTCAAATCAACTTAGAAAATTAGGCTGAATCGCCTCTAGTGAGAAAAAACTTGCCGTTATAAGGTTGTCATGTTTCACAAAAAAAAAAAAAAAAAAAAAAATAAAAAAAAAAAAAACCCTCAAATTCGAAAAGTTTTTCAACGAGAAAACTAAATTTTTTTCCTTATTATTTTGAGAAAACTCAAATGTGAAGATACCGTTGGACCACTGAGCTTTCTGGCTGGCTTGGATAACAACCAGATTGGAAAAACGACGAATTCGGGATCTGACGAATTTTCCTCCGATTTGTTTTTGTGGTGTAAGGTCGAAAACACGAAAAAATTTAAATAAAAATTCGGGAGTAAAAAATGTGGTTCACTTAATCTCAAATTAGTTGTAGAACTCCCCCCCCCCCCCCCCTCCGACCATCATTTAACTTTATACAAACGTTGACAATTCAAAATTATCAAGGATATCGTGAATAAAGCTAATTTTGTAAAAAACAGTTTTATAGGGAGGCGTGGCTTTAAATACTTTTTTTTCAATGATCTAACTCAGTTTTAGAAGAATTAAATTAAATTTTGTGTAGTTGCTCTATGTCACTAACACGATATCAAAACATTTTATGGATAGACACCATCAATTCCCAGAAAGCGTGATATGAATTACATACTAAGAAGGAACATGATCAAAGACACTGAAGGAAAAGTGCTAATGCAGGTTAAGTGCTTTACATGAGGCATGTTGACAAGTACCCCTCCCACTGTATGAATCTCCATGAGCGGCATGTTAATGACAACGTCCGGTTTCGGTTCGCACTTCTTATCATTCTCTGGAGGGCTTTTTCTGGAATGTCCACTCTCTTCCACCACAGTTTCTTCTAGAGGAGGCTGAAAGAAAAACCAATAACATTTTTCTGCCATCCAGCTAAGCACAGTTCACATCCATCTGGAAATCTATCTGTGTGTGTACAAAGAGAAAGTGTGTACAAGCAGCTGATTGGTTGGACATCAGCTGGGGAGGGGGGAATATTTTTTTGGAGAAGCACTTTTGAAGCAAACTGCATGCACCAGACGTTTCAGATATTTTCAGCTCTGCGTCCGCACAGTTCAATACAGCTCATATGGTATGGCGCTGGGAACTGAAACAGCTGTGGTATGCAGCGCAGGAAACAGCTGCTTGGGGCAGCCAAAATTCCAAATGGTTATGATCGCCTTCCCGACTTCCACGATTCTCCTCCATCTCCTCCATTGCTTTCCACTAGCTTCCCCTATCTATATTTCTGGAAGTTCCAGACGGATGTGAACCTTGCTATACTGCCTACAGCTTTACATATTCAATATCAAGAAAAACACAAAAATCGCAATTGAAAGTGATAGAATAGCAAACTACAACATCTACTGTCTGATTGTCTCCAAATCATACTTTTCATTTAGAATCAAACATGTCAACACTTGAACTCACGTCTGGAGGATGAGCAGGGTTTTCTTGTGCAATATACTCAATAAGTTGGTGAGCCAATTGGTGCCACACGATTGACAACTCACACTGAGAACATTCAATTTTAATTTGACCTTCACAAGAGTGTGGGGCAAGCCATGATGCCTGCATCATTGCTTGCAACAGACGGCACGCATCCTGAGCAATGACTGTATGGATCCCAGTATGTCGTTCAATCTCGTGGCGCTCTAACTAAAAATCACAATTGGAAACAGTGGTAGACAAAACTGGCACAATATATCTATTGGGTTAATGGAAATCATAATTAAAACCAACCTGTTTTAAAACTAAGTCTAGCATAATAACGCAACAGGAGAGTTTGAGTTCAATGTCACTGCTTAAATTTGACACACGAGAAGCGTGTTCTTCATCGTCTGATAGAGCTGAGCAAGGGCCAGAATCATCCTCCACGACAGGAGCTACCAACAAAAGTGCAACCATAACAAAGGTATACAAATATAAAAATACGTCGACTTCATTCAAAAATTGTAATACTAATTTTAGGTTTTGGAAGATAGTTTCTCTTCGCTTGTAGCTTAGGTTGTCTACGATCTAATCTGACTTCCGCACAAAAAACTGCCAGTTGAGGGCTGCCGGGGCAGCGGCAGTGGCAGTGGAAGTGAGGTGTTTACATACTCGAGCTGCCCAATTTTTTTGGGTTACTCCCATTTTGACGATTTTAGAAGGGGGGGAGGACAACTCGTGGGACACCCCGTATACAACCTAGCATTTCAATCACCAACCAATCAAATTGATAATTTTGTGTATGGTAATTGGAAGCAATAACGTTTTTATTCAAAACATTCATAAAACTAATGAAATTGGTGACGTGAATAAAACTACCTATTTCCTAATTCGACCCTGATCGTACAATTAAAATGTGTGTCCTAACTGCAACCACCTTTTCCTTCAACCAGGCGATGCGCTACCCCATTGTACAAGCGATTTGGGTATTCACAAAGAAGGTGGGATGCAGCCGAGGATGCAGCAATGCTATTATTTTATTTCATCTTTCACGCATTGATTTCAACCTTTTTGTTTTGGAGGGCTCAATGTGGAGATTGGGATTTCACTGCAATGGGTACATGTTTTACCACTGCACGTGGGGTCATGAGTAGATGTCTGCCACATGATTCTGACAATCAGTTGGAGTGACAGAAGTATTCCTTAAGGCGGAATCCATGGTCACAGTGAGAATGTGCACTCACTCAGCTGAGTGGATGGTCACGTTCCACCCACTGGTACAAATTCATAGTTTAATGAGATGGTTCATTTGATGGGAAGCTAGAGAAAAAAGGCGTAAGCTGACAACCTTCAAGAGGATACTCTTAAAGGATCAAGGTATGAACCAGAATGTTAAGGTCACTTTCGACAAGTTATAGGTGGGAGGAGAGGAACCTGGGACCTGAATAAGGAGCTATTGCACAGACAGGGATGCGGATGAACCAGAATGTTAAGGTCACTTTCGACAAGTTATAGGTGGGAGGAGAGGAACCTGGGACCTGAATAAGGAGCTATTGCACAGACAGGGATGCGGATGGACGAAGATTCAGCAAACAACGGGCGTAAATGTGGTGGCAGGAATTTCAAAAATGGGGAAAAGAAAATAAACGAGGAAGCGAACGAAGAAAGAAAGATGGCCATCTCGGAGAAGATCAGCTGCACCCAAACCTAGCATGACTGGAAGGAGAAGCGGAAAAAAGGTATAATTAAAAAATATATATATCAAAATTATGTATATAAATGTTTGTGGTTTAAAAAAAAATTAAATGATCATCATTTTATTCAATTTATACAAAATTATGATATATTTATTTTGTGTGAGACATCCTTGACGGAGATAGAAGTAGATAGAATTGAGGCGATCTTGGATACTCACCACTTGTGCTGGGAGGCAGCAGTAAGAAAACATTTACTGGGAAGGGCTAGTGGGGGAAAATTGATGGGTGTAAAGAAGATGTATGGGAGGTCAGTAGATTTTGAAAGGATAGGAAACCATATGCAAATTCTGAAGACAAAATCGGAAAGTGAGCAGATCCTAGTGATGCCAGTGTATTTGAATTGTAATGATTGGGAGAGTGATTTCGGGAAATCAAGACAATGGCTAGACGATACGGATGAGTTGGTTTTAGCAGTAGGGGATATGAATGCGAGAGTTGGTAGATGCCAACGCCTGCCAAATGGGCCATACAATGCAGTAAGCCCCCCTTATTCAAAGGAACCAATAAAGTTCTGAAAGTTCTCAACATTTTCCCCAAGTTCTTAATGTTCTTACTACACTTCCAATTCCAAGAGGTATTTACTTTTAACTGAAATCTTGGTAGCTGGCTGAAAGACAGTTTCCCTGTTGGGGACTACAAGAGTTCTCTTTTAGTGCTGCAGGGAAATTGAGGATCGAGGAAAACTCACTGTAGAGAGAATTAGTTCTGTAAAGCACCTCTACAATTCACACATACAAATCGAAACACAACAAATATCTAGGAATTCTAGCAGGAAGGAATTCTAGGAAGATCTAGTAGGAAAACTCTTAGTTCTACAAGTTTCTTACGTTCTAAGCAAAAATAACAACAAATCAAAAACAATATGAGAGTGAGGTCGTGGGGTTGGCTCAACACATGGGCGTTTCCTGTACAAAGGCCATCAAGCGGCTGAGTTCTCGTTGTTCTTCGACGTTTTCCAAAGGGGAACCTGGTGTTCAACCGTCCCTAAGGGATTTAAATCTATTTCTACTAATAACAAAGTAAATTCTTAACTAAAATGCAGCAAGGAACTCAATGAACTTGTCGTTAATGGTAAATTACCAATCGGCGTTCTTCTTGGGGGTGGATGATTCTTGGGCGGGACATCGTGGTGCACTGAGGGGGGGTAAAAGAGTCACTGTCTCGGGGATTAAACTACAATAGTTCTCGGATACTTTTCAACGAAAACTAAACGAACCACCTCCACTACACTACTCGCATATAAATGCGTTCCAAACTGCACTTCCACGCAGGAACTTCACCTGTTCTCTCTTCACTGGCATAGATACTACTGACAGAGAGCGTCACCTCCGTCAGCCCCCAGGAAGGTCCCATCCCCTCCCCTCAGCGCCGTCGTCTCTGGGTCATTCCTGCAAGCCAGAGAGGGGGAAGAGGGCGTCTATGACGGACGGTTCCACCCCCTCCCCCTGATCACCACCGTGCCTTCCCCAGCCCCACCTCGTCCATCGGCTCTTCTCCTGGCCGCCTCTGGGATGGCGCTTCCTCCTCCATCATGGACACCTCCCCAGCTGTTGGTACCCCCAATGAGGTGCTCAAAGGACAGTACTGTGGACTCGAGGGGCAGAAAACTGCTTAGCTGTTTGTATGAAAATGGGATTATGAGGGGGAGTTATGAGGGGGAGTTGACGTTTATAGATAGAAAGGGAAGTTCGGTAATAGACTTGGCAGTGGTGTCGGGAGGGATTGATAGAGTACGGAGTTTTGAGGTGGTACCAGAGTTGTTATCAACCTATCGTGATGACATTGGATTTGGATGTAAAGGAAGAAACAACTGCCCAAGTTGCACCTCTTTTGCTGAAACTAGTGTGGAATGACAAAGATTCCGAGCACTTTAAACCAAAAGTAGCAAAAATACTGAAAGAAGTCATAACAGGCGGAGAAGAGGGAGGGGAGTCGTTTGACGGAGTGGAATGGATAACAAACTGTATCAGGAAAGCAGCCAATAATGAAAATCGTGGAATCAGCACAAAGCAACCGGTTTTCAAGAAACTATGGTATGATTTTACGTGTATGAAAGCCAGGCAAATTTGAAGATGTTTGTTGAAGGTGTTTGTGGTAAGAAGTTGCAAGTAAGAACTTCATAATTGTAGAGGAAGCCATGAAGAAGAGGACTGAATATATTTTCCTCTATTTCTCCTTAAAATGGGTCCAAGTTTAGGGAACTGCTTTTGACTCTGTCAGGCAACGTATCTTTCATGTGTTCGTTTTTCACCCAAACTCACATTCCCTTCCAAAGTTCATTTAAATAAGAAAATGTTTAAGCTGATGTAAAAAATATTTAATCTAAAGTAAAAATAGTTTTTATGCAAACATAAAAGGTTTAAATGAAAGTTAAAAAGGTATAATCCAAAACAAAAAGGAATGAAATCAGTGCAAAAAAGGTTTAACTAAAAGGTAAAATACTGTATTTGACAACATTTACTCATGTAAATGCTTCTGAACTAGAACCTCCTATGAAACCATTGGGCGAAATCTATAAAACTCGGAGGGAACTCGGTGCATATCACCAGCTACATTTCGAGCTGCGGAATGAAGAGGATTTCTTCATTGTCAAGCACAAAGATGTCAAAAACAACGTTCCACTACATTCACATTTTGAAAAGTTGAAGTTTCTCACATCGCTTGGCTGTTTACATGGCCATTCATGAGGGGTTCTTAAGAACAGGAAGATGTGTTCACAAATTAAATGCCGTCCGTTGTCCCCCATCGCATGAGCTTCTTCTCGGTTCACTTCTAGCACCTTCCGTTATTTAGTTTTGTTTTACGTTTACGAGCGACCGATCTAAATTCCTATTTCAGTATAGGAAGTTTGTTATAAATATCGTCGCAAACACTTGGAGAAAAAGAAGTAACAGAATTCTTACGGTCGAGAGCTAACAAGTTAGATCCTGAAGGTATTGTTAAATTACTTTAGTCGTGCATGAAGAAACGTCGTTGTTTCTCAACTATCTCTACGTCCTCCATCAACCTGAGCGAAGCGAGGTTTTTTAACTAGTTTCTTACTCTAGTTTTACAAACTAAATGTTAAAAGTTATAGACGGGTTATTCAAAAACGGGTTTTCAATAATTATTCAAGTCAAAAGTGAAGTAGGTACATATGCTACGAGGCTGTTTTCCTGCCGAGAGTTTCTCCTTTGATTCTGCATCTTTCATGCTATTCACTCCATCTTCAAAAAATGAGAACAGAAGATGGGTAGGTATCATAATTTCCAAAGCAGTCAAAACCTGTGGAGAAATGATAACGCATTATCATTTAGCAACATATAAAATCAGGCATTTAGAGCAGGTTTTGGTGCAACATTTTTCATAAACTAAAGATGTCTTTATTCGTGTATGTTCAAGGAATTTACGGTAGGAAGTTTGAATTCACCTGAAGCCATCTTAATGCTTGTTCTTGAACTTTTGGCGCGGTTCCCTTGAATCTTACAGCAACGAAATGGTACAATTTTTTAGCATCAAAGCCAAGTGGGCTCATGTCAGGATCGAGGATCTTACTAAAAAGTTATAATACACCATAAAAAAGGACCTACTAATTCTCTTAATAAAAACTGTTGTCTGCAACATTCCCTAAATTCTTGCTTAGCAATGGAATTCGTATACCTTAACAACATCTTGAGTTCGTATAGCTCTTTGTCTGGAACATCCCGTACAACTGCTTCAAGCCAGTGGGGCATGACATGATCCCAAACTTCAGTGGTGATTACCTCGTACGGAACAAGGCAGAACAAACGATTCAATCCGTTTTTCAAGTGCGATGTTTTCGACACCAGCATATCCCTAAGTCAAAATCAATCAGAGCATTTTAGAACCAACTGAATAGCATCGATTCAGCCTTTATATTGTTACTAATATTTCAATGTGGAATCATGTCATAGTATACTGTGCTTACCAATGCCCACCAACTCTAGCATATTCAGGCGGGTGAGGTAAAAGGCAGGATACAAATACATCAAAATGGGTACGACAAACTTCATTAAGCCATCCACAAACATAGTCTGTCTTCAATCGTTCCAAAGTGCATTCCGCTTGATCTGTATGAAAGGGAAAGAAACTGATATAGAAACATTATGATATAGAAACAGGGCAGCAGCCCTGGGAGGTACCTCGAGGATGGGGGTTAGCCTTTGATGGGCAACTGAACCACTGGGCAGGGTTAGGTCAGGGTTATCTCCCACCATTATCAGGAGTGTCACCTTTTGTCATCAAGATTGTTACCGTTTCCTTACCACAGCACTATATTATAAAACGATTCTCATTTTTGAAAATGGGTAACTGAGCCAATTCATTTCGGATTTGTTAAGCATTGGGGTATTTTTTAGTGATGTAACATTCAAAGTGTAGGTATCTCCCCTACCCCCCACAGAGTATCTCGTGTTCCTTAAGCCAAAGCTGAGGGAAGCTGCTACCAGTCCATTCCCGTTCAAAGAATCAGATGAAGAGTTTTCAGTGGCCAGCGAACTAAAATTGGAAACACAGCAGTTACGAATGGATACATCAACATGTAAAATTTGATTTCACCTCGCAAGGGAGGCACTCAGACGTCGAAAAGTAAAACCAAATATTTTATTCACTAAATGCCAGCAAATATCTGGTGAAAATCAAATAGTTTTTCGGTTTTCGCACCCGTAAACAATTGGTTTTTTTCGAGGGTCTCTCGAAATCAAACGGACTATTAAAAAACCGAGTACCTACATGCTGTATAATTTTAAACATATTCTTGAAAAATGGTTCACTATTAAGGGTTTTAAACCCAAACATTTACTGAAAAACGTGAGCGATTTAGGAAAACTATGGTAAAAATTAAAGGATCAATGTGTTTTATGTTTTATATGGGCGCTTTGAGGACTAACGTAAATATTTTTCAAAATAATTATTGTTTAGCTTGAACTGAGCTTTTCAATGACCTATACAATTTTGAGAAACCCCCCAAGAAGACCATTTGTTTGAAGACGCGAAAACTAACTTTTTTCCCACAGAATGAATTTGACCCAGTAGTATTTTTTTATCCAGAACCAAGTTTTTTCGGCAGTAATCCCTTAATTTTTGTCTAGAGTATGATAACAATTATTGTTGACTTAACAAAAAGCATTAATCCTTGACTTGGAAAAAAATTACTGGTTACAAAGTTGGGTACGCACCATCAAATGTGTAAGCAGTTACATGAAACCAATGAAATAACATTGATAGCAAGCGCCCCAAGATCTCACTGGAAGTGTTCTCATTCGGACCACACAGTCCTACAAGGAGCCATACACCAAATCTTCCCATCAACTGCCTTTCTTCAACACTCAAAGATTTTGTTTCACAAATCGCATTGAGAAGAGCGGCTTTCGACTGAATGTCAGTCATGTCTTTTGATATTTCAGGAGTTGTAGGCCGAGCTTCCTTCAGAAGACTGGAAAACAAAAGTCAATGTGATACAATAAGGTTATTAAAATAATAAACCTGAAATGATAAATCATCTTGGGATACAGTGGAATTGGTATGTCAATACAAATCAATAAATCTAGACATTTCCAAATAGCTTTCCATTACTATTTTAATGGTGAGAAAATATTAAGGAAGTTTAGCGAACCCCTTAAGCATTTGTTACTTTCATGTTTCAAAATAGGTGGATTTCGAAAATCAAGGAGTACGAAGACCGACTCTTTATTGTACGAAGCATTGCTCATAAGCTGCTGGACTAAGACAAAAGAACCCCGCACTCCAGCCCAACAGAGGTTATCAACCTCAAGGGAAGGAAATGCGGGAACCTCCAATGAAAGGCCCCAAAAGAATTTTAGGCCTCAGCTCCAAGGGCCGAGAAATAGAAAGCCCAGTCGTCCCCAGGAAGAATGGAAGAGGAGGAAGAGGGGCGACAAAAAACGCCGATAATACAAACATCAGGGCTGAGCTTCATCCAGGCAAACCTTCACAGGGCTGAAGTGGCCCCCGCCACCCTCTGTGAGGTGTTTGCCAGGAAGAAGCTCAACATAGCCCTGATACAAAAACCCTGGGCAGGCAAGGGCAAGGTTAAAGGAATACCCTCAAGCACAGGTAAGTTAATATACTATAGGAATGAAGAACGCTGCCAAGCAGCACTACTTATTGATAGCAATGTATCTTTCATGCCTATGCCAGATTTTATTTCCAGAGACATTGCAGCAGTTACCATAGAGGAGAACACTCCTCAGGGAAGTAGACGTACTGTGGTGGCGTCTGCTTATCTTCCCGCAGAGGTGGAAGCACCTCCACCAGAACTCAAACGTCTGGTTGAACACTGCAATAGGAAACATCTGCATTACATTATTGGGTGCGACGCCAATGCACACCACCTGGTGTGAGGAAGCACAAACACGAACAGTAGAGGTGAGTCACTTCTAGAATTCTTAATGGCAAGCCAGGTGATGGTCTTAAATAAGGGGAATGAACCTACCTTTGTCACTAGGACTAGGAAAGAGGTCATTGACCTCACATTATCTAGCTCATTTGTGACAGATCGCGTGACAGACTGGCATGTATCAGACGAAATAACTTGGTCTGATCATAGGTACATAATCTTTAACCTTGAATTTCACCAGCAATTCAATGAAACGTACCGTATTCCCAAGAATACAGACTGGATGCTCTATCGAAAGATTCTCAGGCATGAGCTAGAGGGCCTCGACAGAAAAATAAGCACGCCAGAGGAACTCAATTCGATCACAGGGCGACTGAAAGCGGCAATCATGAAAGCATATGAGGAAAGCTGCCAGCTTAAAACCAAAGCGAGCAATCGAGATGCCCCATGGTGGAACAAGGATCTCAAGAGACTCCGTTCCTTAGCAGGGAGGTTCTTCAATAAGGCAAAGAAAACAGGTGCATGGGACTTATACAGAAGATACCACACCAAGTACACCATTGCCGTAAGGAGAGCCAAGAGGAGCTCCTGGAGAAACTTCTGCAAAGGACTTCAAGATGTCTCTGCGCTTGCTAAATTGCAGAAAGATCTCTCGAAGGATAAGTCAAACCAAATTGGTTTACTTCAAAGGGCGGATGGAGGTTAAAGAAACACTGGAGTCGCTCATGACAACACACTTCCCAGGGTCCATTATGGTCACAAGGGATGAGCTATCCAGTATACAGAGTGCAGAAGATGTCAACCGCCCACTGAATCATCGCACTCTGAAACAAGCAAAGTCTATTTTTACTTCCAGCAGGGTTAACTGGGCTCTTACGTCCTATAAGCCCAATAAGTCTCCAGGAGGGGATGGTATTTTCCCCGCTCTACTCCAACAGGGTCAAGATTTACTGATGCCCTTAATAATTAAGACTTACATCCCTACGATGTGGAGGAAGGTGAGGGTGGGGTTCATAGCGAAGGCGGGAAAAAGCTCCTCACCCCAGCCAAAGTTGCAGAGACCCATCAGCCTCACTTCCGTCCTCCTAAAGGCCATGGAGAAAATCATTGGCCAAATGATCAAGGATGATCACTTATCCCACTACCCTCTTGTAAAGGTGCAACACGCCTATCAGAAAGGTAAATCAACTGAGACAGCTCTCTCTGAAAATGTTTCATTGATAGAAAGGCCCTTAAAAGCTATGGAGATAGCCCTGGAATGCTTTATGGACATAGGGGGTGCTTTTGATAACACCAACTATGCCTCTATAGAAAAAGCTGCCAAGAACAAGGGGATCACAGACTCCGGTATTAGAAGGATCAAGACTATGCTGGCAAGCCGGGCCATTACAGCAACTCAAGGCCATGAAAGCATTACTGTTTTTGCTAACAGGGGATGCCCATAAGGAGGAGTACTTTCCCCTTTACTCTGGCTATTAGTGGCTGATGAGCTTTTGGCGCTCTTGTTTCATGAAGGCTACGAAGTAACAGCCTATGCAGATGATCTAAACATTATTGTAAGAGGAAAGTTTGACCATACTGTGCCACACAGAATGCCTTCAACATCGTCCAAAAACGGTGCTCTACAGAAAGGCTTCATTTGAACCCCGAGAAAACCGTTGTGGTTCCCTTCACCAATAGAAGGAAACTCACACTTACACCTGTTGATGTTGATAGGATCAACGAGTGCCTTGGTTTCAAGCGTCCCGTGGTTCAGGAAAAGTTCATTCCTTTGTAATTTGTGTTTGAGAATATATGTGTAGTTTTGTATGATAATATACGTCGAAGAGCTATTAAGACCTGTATTATGAAATCTTTGGAAGTAAGGCAGCAGTGGGAGGCTGAGGGTAGGAAGGGCAATCACTGACAATACAAAACGGACGGATTCCACATAACCTTCCTCGACAAGTAGGTGTAGCCTGTTTTAGGCTAACCACAGGCCATGACTACCTCCAAGGCCACCTGCACAGAATAGGTGTATTTCAGAGCCCGGAATGTGTGCTCTGTGGAGGCGGGTTCATGGATGGTCAGCATCTGGGCAACTGTCCAGAGCTTGAAGACGTCCGTGCATCCTTGGAGGCCGAAAATTGTATCTACACAAGAAACTCGGCGTTATATTGGGCTGCGAGAAGACGAATGGCCGAAGTTGCCGCAAATCGTCGAGGCATAAGATAAAAAAAAAAAAAAAAAAAAAAAAAAAGATTGAAGTCACCACTGACAATATGCTATTTAGCACCCACAAAAATCGACCCGCCCCCTATTTTTGAATTCCTTACTTGAGATGTTAAGCCGATTATTGCTAAATCTAGAAAGCACTCTGCTGACAATAATCAGTATATGAAAAGCGAAATTGAGAAATTACTAGCAGATAGGATTATAGAGGAGAGCAGGTTCCCGTGGAGAGCTCAAGCTTTTGTTGTTATTAATGAAAATCACAAACAACGAATGGTGGTCAATTACTCGCAGACCATCAATTGCTTCACTCTTTTGGATGTTTACCTCCTCCCCAATTTTGAGCAAACCGTCGCTAGGGTATCCCAAAACTCGGGTTTAGCACAATAGATTTTAGAAGTGCCTACCACCAGGTGCCCTTACGAGAGAAGGACCGCCCTTGAATGAATGAAAAAGTTTATTTCAAATAAAATAATGAAACATACAGGAGACAAGGATACATATACTAGGAATTACCCCGTGACCATAGGGCAAGACAAGCTTGTTTAATTTTATGGATATAGCATGGTGCAAAAATGCACCACTGGACACACGGATGGACTGTCGAGTGTAATTGTAAGGAAAAGGAAACAAAAAACGAAAAAGTGATCGAAACATAAAATTCTGTATTGAAGAATGAAGCAGTTTAATTTTGCAGAAATAGTCACGGCTTAGCGTGAAAGTCAATGAAACACTTGGTGGAGGACGATTTCGCAGTTGGAGCATTTCATTAGGGTGTGGGAATGGCAAAAAGCACATTGCGTACGCCTTGGCTGATGAACCAGGTAATGTCCTCCGTATTCATATCTCGTGGAGGAAGTCATGCGCGAAGCCACTTGTTATGAGCATGGACCACACCTTTTTCGTTTTGTCGCACTGTTTGCCAGAAAATACTGAAAATTAACCTTGGATTTGCTTTTCCCACGTTGTGGTGGTTGTGGAAGGGAACTTTCAGTTGATTTCCCTCGATTTTTTCTGAGTGAAGTGGATGAGACATGATCAGGCGCCTGCGATACTACTTTAGTTGAAGTTTGATCCAGATTCGGCGGTGTTAGTTGCTGGCTCACCCCAAATGAACTTGAACTTTCGCCATCAGCATTTTCGGTGTAGCTCTCGTTTGAATTGCGTAAATCCTCTCCATTGATAGTTAAAAGAACCAACTCACCTTCCCTGATAGCTGATTTTTTTTTTTTTTTTTTTTTTTTAATAATTTTTTATTGCACCAAGTAATAACTTATTAACAATATTATTCTGACTTAAATTCTCTACATAATTATTGGGACTCAAGATCCATTACTCCAGTCCATGTCCTTCTGAGGTTCAGCACATTCACTTCCTACACAAGTTCATGTGGTTTTGTGCGCTTAAGGCGCCTAGTTAGGTCTTGCACATCAAGTAGCTTCACAGCTTCTTCGTTGACATGACCTCGTAGTCTGGCTAGATGAGCGGTAGCCCTCTGTTTGATTATTTCGTCTATGCTGTCCACTTCCAATTCGCGGTGAAGAGCATCATTTCTAAAGTACCAAGGTGCATCAGTGATGCATCGTAGTACGGTATTCTGAAAACGCTGGATAATCAGTCTATTGGTTGGAGCTGTACAGCCCCACAACTGTGCTCCATACGTCCAAACTGGCTTAAGCACTTGATTGTACAGAAGCAGCTTGTTACCAATGGTCATGGAGGATTGCCTGCCAATAAGCCAGTACATTTTTCTAAGTTTTATCACCAGTTCGGCCTTCTTCTTTTTCACATGTTCTTTCCACCTGAGCTTGGCGTCAAGCGTCATGCCCAGGTATTTGGCTTTATTCGCGTAGGGAATTGCCACGTTGTTGAGGTAAAGTGGGATGTAGTTGATTTTCTGGTTGGTGAAATCAACATGCACCGACTTTGCCTCATTTAACCTTATCCTCCATGTGGACGTCCAATGACTGATTTTGGAGATAGATTTGTTGAGTTTGCTGATCGATTCATCATTGCTGTCTCCAACTGCCAGGATTGCAGTGTCGTCAGCAAACGTAGCTGTGACGTTTCCTGGGAACTCTGGTAAATCGCATGTGTACAGGAGGTATAGGAGTGGGCCTAATACACTACCTTGTGGTACACCTGCGTTTATTTTCATGAGCTTAGAGTAAGCATTATCCTGTTTGATACGGAAATACCTCTCTGAAAGATAAGAACCGAGCAGCTCGACGTACTGATATGGTAACATCTTCTTCAGTTTATATTTAAGGCCCTCGTGCCAGACCTTATCGAACGCTTGGGCTACGTCCAGGAAGATGCCTGAACACACTTTCTTCTGCTCTAATGCTTCTTCGATGGTGTTAACTATTCTATGAACCTGATCAATGGTTGAATGTTGCTGGCGAAAACCAAATTGGTGTTCCGGTAACAGCTTGCGTATTGTGATTACCTGTAGCAACCGTTTATTGATAAGCTTTTCAAACAGCTTGGTTATTACTGGCAGCAATGAAAGGGGCCTGTAGGATGTTAGCTGGTCTGTTGGTTTTCCTGGTTTTGGGATCATAATTACCTCGGCAATCTTCCACAACTGAGGAACGTAACGATGAAAGATGGCTGAGTTAATAATTTGAGTAAATTTTACAATCGCTTTTCTTGGGAGGTGTTTCATTATCTGGCCAGTTATGAGGTCATATCCAGGAGCCTTTTTAGGATTTATTTCCTGCTTAATTATTCTGACTACCTCCCGTACTTTGACAGGAGGTATATCCATTAGGGGTTGTTGTTCTGGAATGTCGTCCAGTGGTTCTTCATCTGGTGAAGCAGGATTAGGTGTGAAGATGTTTGCAAGATGCTCAGCAAATGCATCAGCTTTAGATTGGTTGTCACGAGACCATTCTCCATCAGGTTTTCTCACTGCAGGAGCATGAATACGAGGCCTTTTGAGGTACTTAGTTGCCTTCCAAAGGGAGTAATCAGTATGATAATCATAGGTGAGCTCGCTAAGGTACAGTCGAGTGTTTTCATCGTCGATATCTTTTATTATTTCCCTTAGCCTCGCTGATGCTTTGTACCATTCAGCTTTGTGGTCAGGGCTCCGTGTCGCCTGCCAACGCTTTCTGGCTTTGCGTTTTTCCTTGACTGCCTCAACAACTTCACGCGGGTAGTTTATACCTTTATTTCTTCTTATCATGAGTGGTGTGCTTCTGTGAGCTGCATCCTGGATAGAGAGTGTGAGAAGTTTGAGTTCTTGGTCAATCTTCTCTCTTGTGTCGATAGACCCTGATAGCTGATGATAATTTAGGTTGTTCAAGCGCAATTTAGCTATCTTCATCCGTGTCATACCTTACATCGGGACATTGCGGGGGGGAGTTACGTACATGTTCACATCTGCAGTCTTGAAGCACAGTAATTATTTCGTGAACTGATCGACATATTCTGAAAAATCGAAAACATTGATATTCCATATGCACGGTGGTGCAATTTCGCACCATACCTAAAGAACTACTGTAACAGTAGCTTCAATAATATTTCAGATAGCCAAAAAGTGTGTAGATTCAACTATTACTATTGCAAGTAATGAATTGTGCTGAAAGAAAAAATATAATTGATGATCCAAGGCCAATACTTACTTTTTTGATGACATGGTTCCTAACATGAGAGCCACAGCAGGAAGGTGTATTCGGAACTGCGTCTGTTAGCATACTGAGAGATGGAAAGACTGAATGTTGGACGACAATACCTGAGTACATCCTCTAAGAAACGATCTAGAGGAGTTTGGAGTCCGATTCAGATTCCACGAGTCCGTCAGTATTCAGAAATCGCTCGCATTCCAAGTGGTGTGAGAACGAACCACTGGGCATGAATGGGTTAACCCCAAATACTATCTAAGTACTTGAAAAATATACTGCGTTCTGTATCTTTCCACTTGAAAGAAATACCCTTAAGCAGGGTTCAGATCCATCCAGAACATGTGGAAAAACGGATATTGGAAGATGGTAAAAAGCAGTGGAGGGGATGGAGGGGAATCAGCCAACAACTCGTGTCCCGCCCTTCCTCCCACAGCTGTTTCGGTTCCAACGCCATTCTGTATGTTCAGTAGTGAACTGCGCCATCTGGAAGGAAAAATATTTGAAAAATCTGATGCGTGCAGTTTGCTTCATAAGTGCCAGTGCGGAAAAAATATTCCCTCTCCCCAGCTGATGTTCAACCAATCAGCTGCTCGTATTCACATTCCGGATAGCTTGCCGGATGGATGTGAACCCTGCTTTATACTGCATTTGAGGCGTGTGGTCGAGTCTATCATTTAAACGTTTAGCATTCGCCCTGAGAGATGGGGTGCCCTGTTTCCAGCGTGTTATAGACGACGTCCTTTCTATAGAGAAGCAAGAGAAAGCATATGCATATTTGGATGATTTCACTGTGAGGGGAGAAGACAAGGGTGAGCATGACACAAATCTGAAACGTTTTATGGACGCAGTACGAGAATATGGTTTCACTATAAATCAAGAAAAAAGTAAATGAAAACATCGATTAAACTTCTTGGTTATAAATTAGAAAATAAAACTATTTCACCCGACCCAGATCTTCTCAAACCGCTCCTCAACTTACCACCACCCAATTCAGCAAAAGAACTTCAAAGAACAATAGGCATGTTTGCTAATTATTCTAGGTGGGACCCGAATTATTTAGACAAGGGGCGGAAGTTATTGGACTGTAAATCAATCCCCCTATCTCCTGAAGCTGTCTGGATTTGAATTTTCAACAATGAGATATCAAAACCGGTGGTGAGTACTATCGACGATCGAGAGCCATTCGTTGTTGAAACTGACGCCTCACACTTCTCAATTTCAGCTTTTTCGATCGATCGACAGATTTAGATTTTTCCTTATGAATTATTCCGTAGCATGTGAAAATAATTAAAAGTAATCTGATACTGAACGCTGGCGTAATAATTTGTAATATCTATGCCCAGGTATTTCAGTTCCCCGAAATTGTCAGAATTCAATATTTCCAAGTTTTGACAACATGAACTCATAGAAGTTATGACAACTGCATTCACTAGTTAATTGTTCCTCTCTTTCAAGTTCTGGCTCACATTTCTTCTGCATCTTAGTTACAAGTTTTCTAGAGGTATGAAGCAACACTCTGGTAAAATTAAAGTCTGACAAGGACAATATTAGTGGTAGGTTAGTGGGTACAAAGAAAACTTTGTCACTTTCTACTGCTTAGCTCGGGACTGCAAAATGAAAACAAAAATTAACTTGGTTTCTTAAAATTGATAGGATTCTAAAGAATTACCTCACTATAGCCTCCACAAGATAAATCAGCATATCGGGGGGCATCGTCCACGCATTTTGTAAGCAGCAGTGAAGCATATGATCCCCTCCCCGTTTCTTGTTATGCCTACTGGCATTGCATTGTTCACAGTATCTTATAGGATGATTACCGTTGAATGTAGCGCATTCTGGTGAAAAACATATCGAAACTACACTCTTGTCAGTCGAGCGGCAATTCTGCAAAGACCAAAGAAAGACAAATGATATAAAACTCAAGTTTAGTAAGACCTACTCAGCATGAAGTCAAGAGAATTTTTTTGTATTGTAAGTACATTGATGGGTTGAATTCGGAGGTTTGAAACTACAGGAAGAATTTAAATATATATGCTACAGTAACAGCATCTGTGTAACTGCAGAAACTTGAAAATCTCTGGGCATGTGAGTTTTCTAGAGCAGTAGCATTGTACATAAACGTGCAGAGTATTCGATTAATGACTGACAAACTAGTCGTAAATACAACTTACAATTAAGTAGAAATATACTAATAGGGGGATTCAACAGAAATGAGGGATGATCGGAAGAATTAGGTGGAGAAGGAAAATTTATATATAAGCTGGATATTTATAAACCAATACAATATGATATATTTTAAGAGAAACTGATATTCATGAATTTGACAGATAAAGAAGAAAGAGCATAGTTAATATTTCGGCGTACTGCCTTTTTCAAAAATTATAGGACAAAGAAGAATGAATACAACAACAGGTTGTTGTTGTGTGATTGGTTGCTTGATTTCTTCCATGGCGCTTTTCATAACCAACCAGCACAGCATCAACAATTGGGTAGTATCCATTTTTTCTCCTTGCTTCATTTCCCAGCTCGTTGTACTTCATTAATTTAAATTGAGCCCAGGTGGTTTTTTGACACCCAAAATCCGTATGTGTGCCATCTCCGATTGCTGAAGGATCGTTCCCCTTTGGCATGGTGCGTAAAACATATACGCCATAGCACTCGTCAAATGAGGCTTGATGGGTCTGAGTGTTGATGGCTACAGGGAGCTGCCGGTTCTGACTTAGGCCCTATGGTTGTTAATGGGGAGTTTGAGAGGCGTTGTGGTTTTTCCAACATAAAAGGCTTGTGGGGGCGAACATTTTTTTTGCACATGAGTGGATGTGTATCTACATCCTAGATTGGCACTCAGATACACCCTGTCATTTATATGAGTGATTGGGGTTTGTCGTGCTTGTTTATTGGTGTTTGATTCAATCAGGTATTTAAGGAAAAGTGGGCAATCAAGCTAAATAAAGGCTATAATTAACAAATTTGTCTTAATCCTAATTATCTATTAATTAACCCTAAACTAAAGTCGCTCCTCATGTGGTACCTTAACGTCGGGAACAATAGGACGACCGTTTGTTCCAAACGCGAGGGGGACTGCTTTGAGCACTGGATACTACAACGGGGCTATTTGTCTTAGGAGTCCCTGACTGCTGAGGTTCCTCTGGCTGCAGATCCGAGTGACAGTGATACAAAATCTTGCCAATCTTCTTCCCTTGCCTGTAGGCAAGACGTGGTGTCTCAGAGAAAACTTAAACGTGTTTTGGATTCGAAGATAGGTTGATTTGAAGCTCTCGGAGTGTGCCATTGATCTTCTGTGCTCCGAAAAAGAATGTTGTTACCAATGGCACTCGTTCTAAAAGAGCAGGCGGATTTCGTTTGTAGTTGAATCTTGCAGGGATCGTTCTATTCTGGAGGAACCTTCAGGAGTAGCCCCCCTCTCAACTAGCTTACCTCGCAATCTAGTTAAAAAACGCTCTAGATAATCTCGATTGCTACAAATTCCATGTCCCCTGATGGAGAATGATCGAGGATCAGAGCGTTTTGTGTGTGTGGGCGTAGGGAGGGGGATGGCAGCTATCGTAATGCAAGTACAATTGCTGTTTTGTAGGCTTGACGTGTACTGCTGTGGAAAAGTCATGTCCACAGTCGAGAAATGTGGCTTATGTCCTGGAATAGGCACGTGAATTTTATTGAAAATCGCGAGTTGAGCTCCAGGAGAAAAACTATCAACTCATTTTCTTCATGGGGCCATATCAGTAATATGTCATCAATTAATCTTTTTCACAGGACAACAGTATGCATGCAAACTAATACAACGCACGTCAAGTTCAACTTTTTTAAATTCTCTAAAGCCTTGAGACAACCTTTCTCAATCTGAACGCTGTGCACTGATAACCTTAAAGTCGGACGCATCAATGAAGACATGCCGGCTGATAAAAGCTGAACTGAGGTGATCATGAGCAGTCTGGATTATGAAAGTGAAGAAATAAGGCAGTTGAGTGATACCAGGTTTTATGAAATGGTGAATAGTGATTTAACTGAAGAATTGGCTGTGAACTTGCGGGTGGAATGGAAGAAAAGTAGGACTTCTTCTCAGGTTGTGATTGTCCCGAGGCTTTAGAGAATTTAGAAAACTTGACCTGACGTGCGTTGTGTTATATTAGTTGGTATATGTACTGTTCTCCTATGAAAATGATTCATTTCAGAGCTCGTTGTACTTCATTAATTTAAATTGGGCCCAGCTGGTTTTTTGACACCCAAAATCCGTATGTGTGCCCTCTCTGATTGCTGAAGAAGCTGATCGTTCCCCTTTGGCATGGTGCGTAAAACATGTACGGCATAGCACTCGTGCTTAAGGAGCAGGCGGATTTCGTTTGCAGAGGCCTCTTGCAGGGATCATTGCATCCTGGAGGAACCTACAGGAGTAGCCCCTCTCTACTAGCTTACCTCGCAATCTAGTTAGAAAACGCTCTAGATCATCCCAATTGCTACCAATTCTATGACCCCTGATGGAGAATGATCGAGGAACAGAACGTTTTTGTGTGTGGGGGGATGGCAGCTATCGTAATGCAAGTACAATTGTACGCATCCTGCTGTCGAAAAGCGTCCACCCACCATCACCATGTCCACATCAAGAAATATGGCTGATTTCCTGGAATAGGCCCACGGAATTTTACTGAAAATTGCGAGTTGAGCTCCTGGAGGAAAATTATCAACTCATCTTCTTCATAGGGCCATAACAGAAATATGTCATCAATGAATCTTTTTCACAGGAGAACAGTAAGTACATATACCAACTAATATAACACAACGCACGTCAAGTTCAACTTTTCTAAATTCTCTAAAGCCTCGAGACAACCACAACCCAAGAAGAAGTCCTACTTTTCTTCCATTCCGTTTAATATGTCTCCGGAAGTTCACAGCCAATTCTTCTGTTGGATCACTATTCACCATTTCATAAAACCTGGTATCACTCAACTGCCTCATTGCTTCCCTTCCATAATTCAGACTGCTCATGATCACCACAGTTCAGCCTTTATTAGCCAGCATGTCTTCATGGATTCGTCCGACTTTAAGGTTTTCAGTGCACAGCGTTCAGATTGAGAAAGGTTGTCTCAAGGCTTTAGAGAATTTAAAAAAGTTGAACTTGACGTGCGTTGTATTAGTTTGCATGCATACCGTTGTCCTGTGAAAAAAATTCATTGATGACATATTACTGATATAGCCCCATGAAGAAAATGAGTTGATAGTTTTTCTCCCGGAGCTCAACATGCAATTTTCAGTAAAATTCACGTGGGCCTATTCCAGGACATAAGCCACATTTCTCGACTGTGGACATGACTTTTCCACAGCAGTACACGTCAAGCCTACAAACAACAATTGTACTTGCATTACGATAGCTGTCATCCCCCCCCCCCCTCCCCTCCACACACAAAACGCTCTGTTCCTCGATCATTCTCCATCAGGGGACATAGAATCTGTAGCAATCGAGATGATCTAGAGCGTTTTTTAACTAGATTGCGAGGTAAGCTAGTAGAGAGGGGCTACTGCTGAAGGTTCCTCCAGGATAGAATGATCCCTGCTAGAGGTGCTACAAACGAAATCCGCCTGCTCCTTTAGAACGAGTGCCATTGGTAACAACATTCTTTTTCGGAGCACAGAAGATCAATGGCACACTCCGAGAGCTTCAAATCAACCTATCTTCGAATCCAAAACACGTTTAAGTTTTCTCTGAGACACCACGTCTTGCCTACAGGCAAGGGAAGAAGATTGGCAAGATTTTGTATCACTGTCACTCGGATCTGCAGCCAGAGGAACCTCAGCAGTCAGGGATACATCGTTGTAGAAGGCCAAGATGTAGCTTGTGCAATCTGGTGATTGAGAGCTCTACTTTCTCCTCCTCGAACCCCAATCACTCATATAAATGACAGGTTTTATCAGAGTGCCAATCTAGGATGTGTATCTATCAACTCATGTGCAAAAAAAAAATGTTCGCCCCCACAAGCCTTTTATGTTGGAAAAACCACAACGCCTCTCAACCTCCGCATTAACATCCATAGGGCATCTGTAAGCCAGAACTGGCAGCTTCCTGTATCCATTCACTTTTTTTTTAAAACCCAGTTGGTTTCTATATCTTGTTGCTCTTCAGTTTTGTAGTCAGCTTGAGATTGAGAATTTTCTCCCTTGGGTGCTTTAAGTGAATCTAGTTTTTCGACAGCAATTGGAAACAAGAATTATTTTGAAAGTGCCTTTGAAAACTACACAACAATTGGAAGATGAACTTGACCTATTTATTGATAATATACAACAGGTTGCTTGGCAAAGTACTCCCTCAAGCCCAAAACGCATTAGTGATAACCTAAAATTATATCCATTAGAAGTAAGAAATCTCCTGAATGCAAAACGTAATGCTAGAAGAATATGGAAAAATAACAGAACACCAGAAAACAAAAGTGTACTCAAGAACTATGGTAAAAAACTGAAGAATGTAATTAAAACGATAGACAATGAATCCATTGAGCGTAATCTGAATAACCTGACAGCAGAGAAAGATACAGAGTATTCTCTGTTTTAGGTTACTAAAAATATAAAAAAACCCAAAGTCCTCTCACCTCCAAGTGAAATACAAATTAAAAGGTACAAAAAACCTCAAATTTGAATAAAGTTTATTAGTGCTCATTAGAATTTTATGAGCTATTTAATATCGAGAACTAAGTTGTTCTGAACATTTAGTCCTAGTCTTATAAAATAACATTTTTATGCATTATATGAGGATACCCACGCTAAAAAATATAGTTACTATCAGACATAGTTAAAAGGTTAATGAGTAAAACCTTCAGGTAACTTCAGGGCCGGATTTAGCAAACTGGCGCCCCTAGGCCCCCCTGCACTATTTCTTCCTCCTGCCACTCGTATCACCACCTCACTAAAAAACCTACCACCAAATCACCCCATCATCATTACCTTAAATATTAATTTAAAAATGTAAGGTACAGTACATATTAATAGATACTTTAAAATAATGAAAAAATTGCCATACATTTTTTATTAATGAAAATTTGACTACTTACACGTTCAAAAATAATTTATAAAGCCTTCCTTCTTGCTTTCTTCCGAGCAAATTCGTCTACAATATCATCGTAAGAAATCGCGTTTTCTAATGCAAACTAAAATTTTTATTTCGATTAATTTTTTTCCTCCCCCCCAAGAAACTGAGAGCGCGTCCCTAGGCCCGGGTCTAGTGGGCCTATGCGTAAATAACACTCCTCTCGTTGCTGTAGGCATCGGCTTTCTAGTTCTCCCAGGTGCCGCAGACAAACCTAGTTGAGTCTCCCTCCATCAGTTTCTCGCTCATAATTTGTCTCTGATGTTAGTACCAACTTATTGATTCAATATTTCTAGGATAATATCCTAGTGTATGTTATACACTATACTAATCTAACCTAATTTTCTATTCAATATATCTGGTAGTTCTACTATAATCAACAAACTGTTTCATTCATACATGTTCGTAAATGCTCCTCGTTAAATGTTTGTATGACTGCACCATACGATTTAATGTTATTACCTCGTAAATTGGTCTTAGAATCCTAGTTATGATTATGTGCCCTGCAATAATAGTATTCCACTCAATTCTACCTACCCGAACTACGTAGTAGATTTTGGGGAAAAGAATAAGAAATCGTTCGGCTTTCAGGACGACAATTCTTAAAGAAGCCAAGGATTCGGGTAATAGTTTCTTAGCACAGACTCCAGGATTCTAACGGTTACATTTTGAAAACTAACACAACAGTCAGTTTGAAGGAGTCTCATTCATCTCCCAAGGCGACGGATTCTAAAATCGGGAAGGGCCGACAAACCATATCCATCACACCTCTTAGTAATCTTACCGTTGTTATGAAAACAAGTAGTTCTTCAGTTCAAAATCACCATCTGAGCTCCGGAACCCCACAATATTACAGCGGAGTCCTCTTCTAGTGAAGCATTTAAGTCGAAAACAGAGGAAATGCACGATTTGACATTGCCTCACTTGTGGCGCTTGAAGGAGTTACCGACATATAATCAAGGCTGAACCCGGCATAAAAACCACCTATGGTTACTATAAGAGTTTACCATAGAATACACGAATGAAAGCAAAATATTAATAATAATTAAACGTAATTTCAAATGGAGTTGTATATGTTGATGTTTCAAGTATTGTAAAATTTGTGAACTTTAGTAACAACTGAGTTTATTCAAATGAATCACGCCAATTTTCCAACCATAACGCTTATGGGTGTGAGGTCCGTAAGGGAGTGTATCCCAAAACCCTCTGAATCCCCTATTTACGTACACATTTTCCCCATAGCACCCATGGTGAAGCCCCAAAAGTTATACCGCTCACTCTTGAGATGTAGGGACTATAATGTAGAAATTGCAGACTTCTCGGAGTGTTTTTGAACATTTTCCACCTAAACCCACAGGCTCAAAACACTTTGTGAATGAGGGAGATATTTTATGCAGCTAATGTTGGCACTTATTCGAACATTCAACTAACCTCACAGTAATCTTACCGTATGAAGCAGTAGTTCTTGAATTCAAAATCACCATCTGAGCTCCGGAGCCCCACAAGATTGAAGAGAAGTCTTCTTCTAGTGAAGCATTAGATTTGATCGAATAACGGATGAGAGATCTCACTTCGTTCTAACGCATTTTCCGGAAGAAGTTCATACTTACTATTTAACATTCCTTTCGCAATCACACAGTAGTTATTAGAACCTTCGCAATGATATTGTGCCACTCTTACTCCGTAATGGTTATGGATTAACGGTTTCCATCCCCCATTATTATACATCATCCCCAGCCCCGCAGAGAGGTGGGAGGCACTGGACCAGATGTCCAGCCTTTGTAAGGGGGCCCGGATTTTTTTGAGAAATTATTAGTATTATTATTTGTTCATTTATTTTATTTTCGTAAAAAAGGGGGGTGGAGGAGAGTCAAAATGCGATCATTCTCAATCGATATTCCTCCCTTAATTTTCCTCTCTCTCGAAATTGCCTTATATTTGATTAAAGTATATGGTTACACAGTAGTTCGTAGATTTTTTGTTTGTTTTCTTTCTTTTAGGGGTCTCAGATGAATTTTGCCCCTGGGCTCGGATTCTGTCTCTTAGGTCCTATCATATCAATACTGCCATCATCAGTAGCAGCTGGTCTGTCAGTGACAATCGCAGTTAGAATCTTCCATCAGGTAGGTCGTTAACAACCCTTCAGTTTAGCACAGGAAGTTTACGAGTTTACACTCCTCTCGCTGCTATAGGCATTGGCTTTATACTTCTCCCAGGTCCCCCAGACAAACGTAATTGAGTTTCCCTTCATCAGTTTCTAGCTCATAATTTATCTTTGATGTTAGTACTAACTTATTGATTCAATATTTCTAGGACATACACTATACTCAACAAACTATTTCATTCATACGTGTGTTTGTAAATACTCTTCATTAAATATGTGTATGACTGCTGCATACGATTTATTGCAATTACCTCGTCAGTTTGTCCTAGAATCCTAGTTATGCCTAGTGAAGAAAGAAAGAAAGAAAAAGCGTTTATTTATTTTTTCAACTAATCAATACAAATTCACTTAAACTACTATCAAAAACACATTTCACCATTATTAATGGTATACACCCTACATCGGCAAACGCATACTGTTGATCATTAGATCGTCACAGGGGGGTACGTCGCTAAATATTTACTTTAACAAAATATATAAACAGCCATAATCCTATTTACTTGCATAAACACAATCCTTATATATGTACATTTTTTTAAAAATTAATTATTTTATTTATTCATTGATATTACTATTAAAGATATATACTTTTTTTCCCTCACACTATACGGGTTCTTTGTTCTCTAATTTCTCTCATAATTAAAGTTATCGATCAGGAATTGCCTATACCTAGTTGCCGTCCTAACATAGTTGATCAGGTTATTGTATGGTACTTCCTCATCCTTACCATCTAGAATTTTTAATATTTCGCAACGCGTGAGCTCAGCTTTTTTTAAATAGGCTCTTCTAAATTCCTTCAGAATGGGGCAGATACTCAAGAAATGCAGAACCGTCTCTTCATCCCTTCTATTGCATAACGAGCACATATTTGACAATCCCTCTCTCCACCATTTATAGTTAACATTTATCATTTCCGCTCTTGCTTTAAAAATCGGCCGTATCTTCGCAAGATCCTTGATCCTTAAGTATGCTCGTCCCCCGCATAGGTCATGGTCCAGTGAGGCATAAAGTTGATGATGCGCTGATTCCTTCACCTCCCTTTTAACGTTCTCCACCCATCTTTCCTTTGCTTTTTGCCATATGATTCCCATCCTTTTTATCCATTCAATTTTATCCCCCCGAACTAGTAGAGTTTGAGAAAAAGAAGAAGAAAACGTTTAATTTTCAGAAACCCAATTCTTGAATAAGCAAGGGTTCGGGTTATAGTATCTAGGTACAAATCCCAGGATTCCAGTTAGAGACAAGGGCTGAAAACTAACAACAGTCAGTTTGAGGGAGGACTAAATAGAACATCAAGATTTGCTAGTGATGGGGTTAAAGGGAGATATTTTTTGCACCTAATGTTAATACTTATTCGAACATTCAACTAACCTCTTAGTAATCTTACCGTTGTGATGAAGCAGTAGTTCTTGAATTCACAATCACCATCTGAACCCCGGAGCAGTATAAGATCGAAGAGCACTCTTCTAGTGAAGTATTTACGCGACTAAAATATCAGTTTTGACTGAATAACCGATGAGATGAGAGTTCTCACGACGCTCAAACGCGGTTTCCGGAAGAAGTTTATTCTTACGATCATTTCGATCGCAGTCACAGAGTAGTTATTTGAATCTTCGCGATGATACTGTACCGCTATAACTCCCTAATGCGTTATGGGTTCCATGGAAAATTATTATACCCAGGGCCGTGGAGAGAAAATCCGAGCCCAGGGGCAAAATTCTGGGCCCGTAAAAAAAATCTATGAACTTCTGTGATTATGTCCTGTAATAAATTGTAAGCATTTTGAGGGAGAGGAAAATTAAGTCCTCCTCTCCTCCCCCCCTTTTTTTAGAAAAAAAAGAAAATCTCAAGAAAATCGGGCCCCTCTTACGAAGCCTGGGTCTGGAGACATCGGGAGACCTATTTCTTTTTAACCTGCATAGCAGGGCCCCTAAACTAGTTACCAATATTGTCCATAATACATTCAGTTTCAGTCGTGGGACAGATGATCCCTTTTTCCACTTAGGAAAACTATTATCACGCAAACGTTATTTCATTTAAACAACAAAAAAAAAGGAAGCTTTTTTCATTTTATCAATCAAATTTGCCTGCCATGTATTGTATCAGAGCCAAAACGACATGTCCTAACTACAGTGTATACTGGGTGCATATAGACTGTACATATATGGTCATTTCTGGATTCTTTCCGCCCGACCAGAAAATGAACCTTTGAGATTTCGAGACTGGTCATTCTGGTTCCTACCATTCCTACCCCATAAGTTACGATTTTTTTTTCTTTAAGCGATCTCGTACCCTAGGCAGTAGAAAACCAGCTTCCACGAAAATTAGGAACTTCATTCAGTTCCCAACTAGTACAATTACCACTTTACATTAAAATTTCCTTTAAATTTCTCGAAACCAACCTTACTTTTTGGGGGAGGAGGCAGATGTCAAGCTCCTCTTATCCAGAGATGAGCTCCTCGTCAACAAACCCTGTTTATTCACATCTTCAATTGGTCGAGGAAGGACTTACAGACCTCCAGGCTGATTTCTAGAGCCCAGCTCCCCTGGGACCAGTCTCTGAATCACCTCCATCCGAATAAGACACTTACACCTCCAACGATAAGGACGCCTTTCGTTTTTTCTTTTCCTTATATTTTAGTCTGGTTTTGTTTACATTTGATTTGAGGGTGATTATTTTTATGATTTTACAAGAGATCGACCGTTTTTCTTAGCCAGGGAAAAATTCCTGAATACCTAAACATATTCCACTTTCTGGGATAAAAGGTTTTTTATTGGCCCAACATCTTTCCCAAAACCCAAAGAGGTGAGAGAAATCACAGTAGAATCCTAATACCTCATTGCCCCAAGCTCAATCATGGCTTCATGATGCAATTAAACTCAACACTGACGAAAGATTTCATCTAACTTATGTTCGCTCCTCCTGCTGATTCCCATGTAAGACGAAGCCCTTTGCCGAGTCAACTCTTTTAGTTTATATAGGGAGCCTGCGAGCTCCGAGCTAATTCAGTTCTGAGATTCGTTTCAAGCGTTGAGGACGTGTTCCTTTGTCAATAAAGTCAACCTTTTTTAAAAAGGCTTTTTTCCATCAACCGAACCTAGCTTCTATGTAATTGGCGTGAAATATCCACCATCTTGGAACGAGAAAATTGAAGTCGGAGAGCAATCGTTACAAGAACACTGTTCCCATTACTGGATCGTAACATGGCACATTGTGATAAATGAAGTATGGTACCTGGTAGCTCTGTTTTTGAAGTTATTCATGTTTGTTGTAGACGTTACATTGAAAAATACACATTTTTGTGAAAAAATTAAGTTTACACATTTTTCCCTTTCGTTTACACCCATAACTTTTCATTCCCAGATATAAAGGGACGAACACTTTCTTTCGAAAATACTATTATTCGGAACTTCTCAACTTGAAAAAAATGTAACAAACATTAACCAATATGCGTTGTGAATTTAAGGGGACATCAAATTTGAACGGATACAAATTAGGTGTTGAATTGCGAAATTTTGAACATGTGAATTTTGAACGGATGAACTAATTTGGAAGAGTTAAATTTGGATAATAAATAGGTATTTGAACATGTTTGTGATTTACGTATTTCCCGGAAGGGGTGACAAAGGGACCGTGGAGCAAGATAGCCCAACTAAGTTCATTCGTCAGCTACGACACGTCGAGGAGCAAGCAATTCCCTAAGGGGGACTACAGCTACAACTCGTTTGTACGGGAGCAAGAGTTCCGAGGAACCCAGCAACACTGTTAGTATGGGAGAGCACGTATTTATACTGCACCTATTTGTTAACAGCTACGACCTCAAGAGATAGGTGGAGCAAGCAGAGCAACTACAACGCCTGTAAATTTAGGGCTAAATTTAAAAAAAAAAACAGAGTACGTTTAGGAAAGAGTGACGGAATGAACAGGATCTGAATGGATCCCCTTCGGGATGGGATTAATTATACGTGTGGACACGTGTCGTGTAGGATTTCCCATCCTTTCCGCTGAGAACGGGGAAAACCCATAATCCTCAACTCTCGGGTCGTCCTCCTACGGTTTATGAACGTATATATTTGACTTTAGTTAAAATATTTTTCAATTTTTTTAAATAGTTGATATTTATATATTTGAATTTAGTTAAAAGGTTATAAATGTATAACCACATGCTATGTTAGAGCTTCTCCTAGCACCTACCTTTATACTTCAGTTTTTAATATTAATTCTTGATATGTAAATTATTTTAAGATAAATTAACTTCGTTGTTATCTTTTTAATTTATTTATCGTTTAACAGTAGCAATGAAATCTTACTTTATTTTCACAAATTACGGATGTCTGCTGCATAGGATGTAATATGTCGTAGAACATTTGATTAGGATGTTCTCTGTGGATTTCATTGGCGCACTCTATGCACAAATACAGCGGAGGAGGACTGTCGGTGGCGAAAGTAATGGATATGCAGTGATCGTAACACACTTTTGAAGCGCCTGCTGTTCCAGAATTGGGGCACATGTCTCGTTGGCACATGAAAGGAGCCCAGTCTGCAGAATGAAAGAGCTTGATGAAGTAATGTATATACACAAATTGGTATGTAGGTACCCATGTTAATGCACTTGGTAACTCACGAAACCAAATGCAATGAAAACAATGGAAACCGCTTCAAATTCTTTCAGTGGGGTTTATTATTCAATTGTCTTGCGTTTGTGAGGGTGACGGAATGGTATAGTTGCCCCTTCCAATGAGCTGGATGCATAGATAATGCTCTGCCACACTCAGAGGATGGCCCAGACGCTTGCAGGCGTCCGATTTCTCTCCCAAGGCGACAGAATCTAAAATCTGGAAGGGGCCAACCAACCATATCCAAAAAGAATGAATGAGTGAATGAATTTCAGGAGATATGCATAGAGTACGTTCTCAACCAAAATACCTATTTGGATTGATCAGTTGATCATATTTGTGTGCCTACTGAAATTCAATAATCGCTCTATCACTTGTGAAACACGCACACTCCAAAGCAGAAATTCAAATCATGTACGCAAGCCAATTGAATAATAAAACCCAGTGAAAGAATTTGCAGCGTATCATGCATGTCAGAATGCTTCAACCCGTGTATCGACTACAAAGCCTTTTAGGGGTTCACTCCAGTATCCACATTACTACATCACTAGGTTACTGATATCAAAACAAAAATAATAATAAACCAAAATAATGCAAATGTTGGCACCATAAATCGGGCCATACATCGGGAACGGTTTGACCTACGGACCTGGGGAGGGGCTCATTCGATTCCTCGTGGATAGTTCTTCAAAAAGAGTCCAAATTTAGACCGCCTTGAGTTTTTTTAGGTTTTTAGGAATTTCACAAAACTTTGACAACGCTTAAAGGGCACTTTAAATTAAGTGAGAGAGCTGGCTCATGAATTAGGGCGTCGTCGGACCAACATGGATTTTTCCTGAAAATGCTTTTTTGCTTCAGCCGTTTGGGAAAAATCGTGTGTACGGCTTACGGCCGGAAAATTTATTATTGAATAATAAACCAATATAAAAATATGAAATATTCACTAAACATTTTGTATTGGTATCCATACCATAATTGTTCTAAAATGGCAATGGTATGAGTTACCTAGTCTATAATGATGAAGATTGAAACCGTATATCTTATAATTCTCAATAGTGGAGGAATTCATCACCCACTTTTCCTGCTGAAAAACAATGATCCAAATAATATTTCTGATCTGTTGGATCGGACGAGAAAACGCGGACAATTAGTATTTTTAGCCCGAGTTTTAAAGAACTATCGTAGTTAAGTCGTTCTTTAAGATTGACATTCCATCTCATCAAAGACAGAAGAATGGAGGAAAGCTGTTTCCATATCGTGAAAGAACATTCTACCGATCTTTGAGAAAAGATCCCGGCAAACTAAACTAAATACAGGTCCTTCAATTTAAATGTATCATATTGTTGACCAACTAGCTCTTTTCCTTTGAAATGCTTGATCTCCACCGAAGGGACGAAATTAAGCTTTAACTTGGAATTACCTCTCTATCTAAGCTTCTGTGTAATCTTCACTAAAATAAACAGGGTATATCTGCCTCGACTGGCCATACGTCAGTTATCGATTCTACGGCTAATTTGCAACATTTCTCCCATAACTTTCTTCCCGAACCTCTCATGAAATCCTGCTTTTTTTTACTAGAAAGATTTTTTTAAAGATTTCGACCTGTCGTCAATAAAACGCCGCAACTCCCTATATTTGATGTTTAAAGTAAAATCAGATTACATCGTTGGGAAGAGTATTATTTTGAAACTCCCTGATGCCAGGACAAGAATTTCGGAGCAGACGAAAAAGCTAGAAAATGAGTTCAAAGTATAAATGTTGGAGAATTTTCGAAGTTCCGCCTTTTTTAGCTCTGGTTATTGACCTTTTTACTGTGGTGCTCGTCTACTGCAGAAAGTTCTACTGGATCTCAGCTTTCCAACGGTACAGTCATTTTAAATTTTTCCCTAGAAAAAAATGTTTTGAGGAAATTGAGTTTGAACGCGAAAACATAGGTTTTTCTGCAAAATCGACAGTTTTCAGTACAAACAGCTAGGAAGGTAAATAATTTGCAGTAGGTAGTAAATCTATGATCACCTGGAATAAGAATAATTGTATCTGGGAAATCAATTCTAATTCCATCAAGGTTGAGAAACAAACTCAAAAAATGAAAAAAGGTCAACTTCAACTGAAAATAAATAAATCACGTCATTAAAGTGTTCACAGAAACTGTTTCACGCCCCTCTCCCCCCTTTCCCTTAAGAAGATCCTCGTCCGATGTCGAACCGAAGCTAATGATTAGCTTTCCTCATATTTGATTAAGATTTCAGCATTATCCTTCAGTGACTGTTTACGGTGAAGAACCAACTCGCTCCGCTGAGAAACGGTGTATTCACAGGGTAGATCTCCCAAAATAATGACGAGGCTCTGAGTAACAGAAGGAAACAATATATTGATACATCCATTTTTTTATGAGTCTGGGTTGTTCAAAAGTTGACTCAGAAACCAAAAATGAGAAAAAATAGATACCTACCGAACTTGTCGAAAAACGACAAACGGTTTCGTAATTTGCCGGAGAAAATCATTAGCATTCAAACTCAATTCTCTTAAAGCGTTTTCCTCTGAAAAGTTAAAAATTACTATACCGTTAGAAAGCTGAGATCTTGGAAAATACTTTCCATTAGACGAGAATTCAAGAGGACCACAATGAAAAGGTCAATAACCTGAGATAAAAAGGTAGTTTTGGAAATTTTCCACAATTTTGACCTTGACCTCATTTTATAGCTTTTGCGTCTGCTCAAAAATTCTTGTGTTGGCACGAGTGAGTTGGGGAATTTATCGCTCTTTCCAAACATATAATCAGATTTCACTCAACACATCAAACGGGGGGAGTTACGGCCGTTTTATTGAGGGAAGGTTGAAATCTCGAAAAAAATCTTTTAAGTAACAAAAGTAGGATTTCATGGAGTGTTCAGGAAAAAAGTTGTTGGACAAAAGTTGTTGCAAATTATTCGTAGAATCCACAACTGAAGTGCGGCCAATCGAGTCTGATAAACCCTTTACAGACAAATTTTCTCCTATCTTAAGTTCAATCATCATCTATGTGAAGTTCCCTAACACCTATCCATAAAAGTCTACTTGTAATTTTCTTCCTCATTTCCTGTTTAAGGTCTGTAATATCTGGTTTATGAATGACACTAAAATAGATTCCTTCAATTATTATCAGCATGAAACGTCCAATAGATGAGAATAACGTTCTAAATCAATCATCTTACTGAATTGAGAACCTAATTTTTCATCTAATCCTTATTATTTTTAATTTCTATTAAATTATTTCGTCATCCGGTCATTTTTTACATATGTGGGCGAGTCAAATTTTCCAAAATATAGGCTCAATGATTTTGCTCCAAGAGCGATGTTAGCACAATTGCAAAACAGACGTCCAATCTTTCTGTAGCAGTAATGGTATTCAAGGTTTTGGAGGTTCCTGTTCTGCAGATAACTGAGAGCGAAACATACATATCAAAGGACTCCCGTGGGCGGTGGAGCACCTCTCCTCCTCTGCAACACATGTTCCCGTTTGTTTCTGCATCCATTTAAGGTCCTGGACACTGAGGGTAATACAGTGTAACAGAAATAAACACCTAGACAACTGCAGCAAATATTTGTTTTTACGGAACGAGTCTAAGGGCGGAATTCATAGACAAAGCCTGAGTGTGAATGTGCACTCGCCCTCAGCTGAGTAGAGGGTCACCCTCCACTCACCTGCACAAATTCATAGTTGAGTGAGGTTGTTCACTCGGCTGATAGGGGCGCACTCAGATTACGTGAGTGCGACAATCCACTCAGGGAACGCTCAACCCATTTTCTCCGTATGTTGGCAGCAGTGATAGCATGTTTTAGGGAAAGCTCCCCTGTTTTGTGGGAAAAGAAGAGGGAAAATTTCCCCTTTTCGTTTCATACTGGTTGTTAACGGTTCTGAAAGGTTAGTTTCCATTTCGTGTCGTTAACACACCTGCCCGATGTTTCTAAAGCATTCTCCATTTCTTTTATCACATCAGGGACGTAATCTGCCCCGGGCGCCGAAGTTAGAGGATCGCCAAATGGGCAAAAAAGTGACAGTTCACCAAGTTCTTTCAAATATTATGACCGTTTGGAGTAAATTTGAAAATATTTATATTTTGGTTCTATGATAGGTATATTAATATGGTATGAGTCATGAGATATCGGGGCTATGGGAGGGCGCCAAATTTATTTCTTGCCCAGGGTGAAATACGGCCTGGTTACGTCCCTGGATTACATATATACATAGAATTCGATATAATTTCAAAACCCAGAGACACAGATCCCGATCTGTTTGTCTAACTCAGGGGTTCCCAACTAAATTTTTCCAAGGTACTACAATGAAGAGGACCCCCACTATTTATTTAGCCTAAAATCACCTGAAATGAGTCAAAATAAGTGAAAAAATGAATCAAACGAATGCTATACACACAACTCAGGATTTATTTGTGAAAATGCAGGGTACCTACAAATACATCATTGGTTTTCATTTTCACTCCTCAATTATATAGCCAAACCAGGGTCCCATCTAGTTCCAGTGCCAGCACTAGAGTGTGCTAGCGTTAATATATTTATTTTTTATAACTTGCGGACCGCCATTTGCGAACCGCTGGTCTAACAAATCTGCTAGGATTGATGTAGGATATTTTTTTACTTATGAGATGCGAGCGTAGCTTTAACACGCCCGCCCGATGTTCCTAAAGCATCCTCTATTACTTAGATTACATTTTTACATAGAATTCGATACAATTTCAAAACGCAGAGATACAGATCCCGATCTGTTTGTCAGGCTAATTTACATACTACTAAAAGGATTGATGTAGGTTTTTTTTTTTGACTTATGAGATGCGAGCGTAGCGGGTATCCAGATCACCAAACTAAACATATTCCGAGCTATTTGTATATATTACGGTACAGACTAGTTGGATGAATAGATCGTGATATATGTTAGAACTAGTGTCTCTGTGTTTTGAAATTGTATCGAATTCTACGTAATCTAGGTAAGAATAGGTACCTTGGAAACATCGGGTGGGTGTGTTAACGACACAATCGACGGGGTGGGGGGGGGGGGGGCAGTAATTTGTAAGTAAGTTTTTCAAGCAGAAACCTGATTTGCGATACCTAATAGATACTGATATGTATCTGGTAGGTGACGAATTATATACCAACCTAGTAGGTACCTATATTTAACCCTCAAAATCTTGTAATAGTAAGTTTATTTTTGGAGGGTGTCGTTCCACAAACCAACAAACACATATCTGCACTACAAAGAACACACACTTGATAAGACGAAGTCGCATAAAATCGTAATATTCAAATGGGTTTAGACAATCTGTTCAGATCCAGGAGAAATAATTTTCACTGCACTTGTTATAAATTCGTGTATTAATTAACAAGAGTGATAGAATATAAAACTATATAACAAAATGTTTTTCACTCCTGATCAGTAAAATACCGCATAAGCATACGAGGTGTTCCTGAACTGAACGCGGGACTAGGGATGTTCTGGAAGGGTTCATGACCAGGGTTTTTAGCGATTCGGGGTGGTTTGGAGCAGAGGGTAACGGGATAGAAGGACAATAGCAGGATCAGTGAAGGGAAAGGATAAACCATCAACGGTAAAATTCTCATGCTATTGAACCTGTCATTCAAGGTGCACAGTTACCTGTTTCGAGAAAACTGAGTTGAGAGGCCTATACGAACACAACACAATCACAAGACACACGAACGAACACAGTCTCTTTTGTATCTTTTCGGTATTCGTCTTTGTCGCCGTTCTTCAACTACATAATCGCCCGACTCGTTCACCTCATCCATCTCAAACAACTCATTCCACTCAGAATACATGATATTAGGGAAAAATGAACGAATTATTAACAGAATACAATAACAGCTGATGCACTTAAGTGACCTCCCGCCATCACTCAGGATATTGCACCGTTAGCTGGGGATGACCCCCAGCTCAGCGCCATTTTTGGTTTATGAATTCCGTTGAGTGTGCGTTTAGGGTGCCCACTCAGTGCGCCCTCAGGTTCGCCCTCAAATCACGACTATGAATCGCTTTGAGTGCGTGGTTCCCCTGAATGCTACACTTAGGGACCCACTCACACTCAATTCCCGTCTATTCCCGCCCTAAGTAGACTTTAAAACGTCGAGTAGGACCTCAGAAGGTCTTGATATGTAGCAGGTGAGAACGCCCAGATTATGAAGAACCGAAGTACCAGAAGAAGATGAGCCTGCGTATGAAACAATTGGCTACTATAACTTCTCATTCCAAATTATACTCACTAGAAAATTTAGGTGGGACTCCTTTTCTCTCAAAGAGGCTTGAATTGAAAGTAGGCCAATAATAAAATAGTAGTTTGGCAGCAGAAGCACGAGCAGTAGATGTTCCATGAGCGATTACACACAACATGTCTTTTACGAGTACTTGTTTCATTGTCATCAAACACTCGAGAATTTGACAGTGATGAGCTGAAAGAGATGTAGAAACAAATGAAATACGAAGTACTTATAGGAACTAAGTAAACAATAATAAACTTTAGCCAAGTTGAGTGGGCAATAAATAAAGCTTCATCACTTTTTTTTTAATTGTGTTTAAATGAGAGGCAGAAACAAATGCAAGACAAGAGCTCTCTGCTAAAACTTCGAAAAATCAGAATGGGCTGAAAAATGTCAAGCCCATTGTAAATTCACTAAAAGCGTGTATTGGATCATTTTTCAATCAACCAAGTTGAGAAAACTGAGCTAGAAACTCAAACATATTGGTAAGTGAATACCAATAACAGGGACGTCCCCTATGTCCGGCATTTATATTTTCACACTAAGTGTGCTTATAAGTCTTATAAGCATTATCATAAAAACTAAGTCGAACCAGCATTTTTTAAAACTTGACCAAATTTTTAAAAAGCACTAAAATAGAGTGGGAATTATTGTACCCCCCCGGGGATCGAAAAAACAACATGAAAATAGTGAAGTCAACAGTTTACTACTATTACCCCCTCCATTCACATGCTTTCCATAACTAAATTGGAAAGATACGAATATGTTTCAAAACAAGACAGTTCCTAATTGAGTAAAAAAACCGACCGTATAAGCTGGATGAGCAGCGGTTAAATGGATTTAACCCCTACCGACTTAGAATCCAAAATTTCTGAGGTTTTTTGTGTACACCCTCCAAACGGTCATCTACGATGAAACACACAGGGTATCATTTATAAGCTGATGCGACAATTCCATAAAATTGAGAAAGTTTTTGAGTTTTGCTTCTATTATTCGGCATGGAGTCATCTGGTGCAAATGATGTGACGGACACACACGTGGCAATGGAGGGCAGTTGCTTGGGAAAGTGATGAAACCGAAAGGCTAGCACAATCATAGAAACTTTAATCAAAATGAGGCCTCTAGTTACTGTGGACAGATTTCACCCACAGAATGGATCCAAAAATGTTCAGTTAGAAAAGAAAGTTAGAAAAACGTTTTTGATTTTGGAGGAGAAACTTTTTTCTATTTAAATCTACTACACAAATATAGTTCAGCAGTGAGGAAGCAAAAGAAGATTATTGCTTACCCATGTCTTCAGAATACTGAAATATCATCATCAGCACAGCAGAAACAGACTGGCTGGCGTAACTTTCCTTGCCATCTGCAGTTACACGAGCTGAAAAGAGTAATAACAATAGCACTCACCATTCAAAACCGAATCATCTAGTAATGCAGATCGTAGTATACATTTTTGAGGTCAGCTCGCAGGACTTACGAATAGTGAAAGGAAGAATATAGAAATACAAAGAGTGGACTATTTCTTGGTGGAGGGCGTTGGGAAGGACAGCCAGAGTTGAGGCTGTAAGATATGGAAGAGTGTCGATCATATCGTTATCCAAGAAAGGCATGAGGCAGCCCAAGCACTGGAGAAGAGCTTCGCCAAACGCTGTGGAGGAATAAAACGATATCATGTAACAGTAATAAAGACAGACTCGGATATATATACAGGGTGTCCCAGTAACTACGCTCCGCCCGCTTATTTTCTCTAATTGTGGACGAAAAAAAATCGGACCACAGCTATTCCTCATAATTTTTTGCGTTGAGTTCAAAAATGACAAAATTGCGCAGCATGCAACCGCGCAACCAAGATCAACTTTGTTTTTACAAATGAAAACCCAATTTTTTATAGCAGATTCGAATTTTACGGAAAATTTCATGAACATTTGGATCCTCAATCGATTTTTTGACCGCGCGCAACCCGTTAGCGAGCGCTTAAAGATGCGATGCGCCAAAATTGAGATGAAAGTAGTGTGGCACATGACTAAGCACTGTTTTTCAACGCTGAATCGAGTGTTGATATCCTTTTTTTGATTTTATTTCATTTTACTGCATTTACTATTTATTTATCTATTTATTATTATTTTTTATTTTCTGCAGCCAGAAAGGTCACTTTACTAGGAGGAAATTTTGATTTTCCATGGAATCTTTTCCGAGTATAGTTCCCTTCACGAATTAATTCTCCTTTGTGCAGCTGGACACTGCTGTTTACATAATGCGAAACTACCGTATCGAGTTGGAGCGTGATCCCGTTCACGTTGCATAATCAATGTGTTGATAATTTGCGATGAGAACGACGAAAATGACAAAATTTCTACTCAGAGCAGGGGCGTGCACTACTGCAGGAGGAGCTCAATTCGAACAATTTATCGCTTAATTGTTTCAATTATTTATTTACCTTGCGATGTACACCAGATGAAGCATAGGTAATTTTGTTTCCTTTAGCTGATATTTTGTGAGTTATCATCAATGTTCGGAACAACTTATCAATTCATTATTAATTATTTTAAAAATGTTTTTAGAAGACTGAAAATTCTTTGCGAAATTTAGTGATGTGTAAAAGTTAACTGTTACTTTACTATTTTTTTTTTAACACTGTAGGGATTGATTAATTATCCTTCATAAGAAAATCGATGATTTCCTATTCGAAGAGAATGGATAGAACAAAATGGATAGCACCACGTGAATCAGTGTTGAAAAACAATTGAAATTCGTGTGCCACACTTGAGGACTACCTTCATCTCAATTTTGGCGCATCGCATCTTTGAGCGCTCGCTGAACGGGTTGCGCGATGTCAAAAAAATCGATTGAGGACCCAAATGTTCATGAAATTTTCCGTAGAATTCGAATCTGCAATAAAAAATGGGGGTTTTCATTTGAAAAAACAAAGTCTATCTTGGTTGCGTGCTGCGCAATTTTGTCATTTTTGAACTCTACGCAAAAAATTATGAGGAATAGCGTTGGTCCGATTTTTTTTCGCCCACAATTAGAGAAAATATGCGGGGGGAGCGTAATTACTGGGACACCCTGCATATATTTATAATGAATCAGGTTAAGAAATTTGACAAAAATAAAGAGGAAAAGATTTTTTTGATATTTCGATAATCCTTTGTCAAAATTAGAAGAAAGAGTGTTTTTGTAAATTCCCTGGAATCGAACTCGTATCTAACGTTTGTTGGTGGCTGCGTTGGATTCGATTAATCATTGACGTTGAGCCCAGAAGGTCGATTAGATCCCTGTACCCACCTGTGGGCACGTTTGGACTGTTGAAGTAGCCGATCGTTGGTGTTTTCTGGCATCTTCTTCAACACCTTGACACCTAAGCATTCGTTGAAGGTGACTGCATGACCATGCGTTCTTGTGTGGAGCTTTATTGGTCGTTACTGTGACTGACTCAAGGAAGATCTGTGGTTATTAATTAATCCTCATGTTCAGTTGGGATTCCTTACCCACATAGAAGCTCCTTGTGCGTGGGATACAGTAATAATTGATTACCAATCTAGATAGATTGAATTTGAAAAAAAAAAAAAAAAAAATCGTCATAAAAGTACCGACAGTGACGTACTAAGTTTGCCAATCGTTGTTTGCCCGTTTCGGATTTCCAGATGAAATTGTCTGTGACAATAACCCATTCGGCAGCAGACGGTTTAAAGAATATTTGGCTAAAAATGCAGTAACTTTAACCACTAGTAGCCCAAATCACTCCCTAGGTCATGCTCTAGATGAAACTGGAGTCAAACTCTTTAAAAATATGTAACGAAAATGCACCAAGACCGGGCAGAATTCTGATATTCACTTGTTTCATCATCGGAACACTGAAATCCCGAGCATCGGCTACTCCCCTAGTCAAATTATGCTTGGTTCCTGGCTAAAAGATGGGTTACATCACAAGGAATCCAATTCCAATTCCAACGATCAGGTTAGGTCAAATAGTTTCAAAGCCAGAATACGCCAAAAACAGTATTATGATCGTGGTACAAGAAACTTACCTTAAGTTGACAAGTCCAACCCGGTACTTTACCGGCATAAAAACTCTTGGTGCCGAGGGAAAGTAGTGCGTGAAGCAAAACACCCCAAGATCTTGGATTGTTGAAGGAGAAAGCATCTAAGATATATAGAAAAAATCGAAGAGATTTTATTGGTATAAAACCAAATTACAATAATAAAACTGATGTAAATAACCAACCAACAAACTGTCCATCATCACCTCCGCGATCCTACCAACTACGCGATCGCAACAAACTACATTCACCCAAACGATTCGATGTAGTTAAATACCAAGAAGCTGATTTATTTTAAAGTATAAGACAAAATTTGTCTTGACCATTTAATGGTCAAAATTAAATTTAAATTGAAAAGTATTAAAGAATCTAAATGAGACGAAATTCTAGTTTTAAGATAGATAACCTGTTGAATGTAATTGTAACCTCGAGAGAGAGGCTATCACAGAGTACCAGAGGCTATTCTGGTTCGTGGCTGACTAGATCGGTCAATGAGAACTGAATCTCAAACGAAAAATTTCAATTATTTTCTTACATTAATGTATTGTATTATTTATAATAATGGAGAATTAGTTATAAATATTGTGAAAATTATTTTAATAATGTCAAGAAGAAGGTACATTAATTTTCCAAAAAGGGAAAGATGTGATATCAGGCAGCTAGGCAACTCAGCTCTGTACTTGTGACTAGTTATGTAAATATCGGCAAGGAATATCGATATATCGAATATCGATATTTTTGAAGAGTATCGTTTTAGTAATTCGATATATCGAAGGAAAATATCGATATTTAGATATATCGGTCATCGATATTTTTTTCAAACTAATCCGAATTACGTTTAAGTCCAGTGAATGATGCATTGATGAATGCATTATTGAATTTCATTCTACCATAGGTAAAGAATTCAACCTCTTAAGAATTCTAATAAACTTTATTCATGATAATAATTATGTACCAGGACCAGGGAAGTAATTTATCATATGTAGGGTTGTAAAATCAGTGTGAGTGAAGTAAGAAGGAATACTGAAAAAAAAATTCAATCAAACCAATATTGGTCAGGGATAGCGGTGAGGAAAACTCTCTGATTGAGCGCTCTCCAGTAGGCCTCTGGCTAGAACCCAAGATGTCCCTACCTTTTTATGTACGATTTGCCTACCTCATCTAATATAATTCCTCTATTCTTCAATGAAAATTATAAAATTAGTTTTGTGCAATAAGATGTAGGATATGGTTAATATGATGATTTACGGCTTAAAAATATCGGATCCGATAGTGTACATTTAATGTCGATATATCGGAATGGAAAATATCGCCCAAAAATATCGATATATCGACGGAAGAATATCGATTTTTCGATATTTTCTTGACATCCCTAGTTGTGACGTCATACGAATCGAAATGAGATCTTGAGATGCGAGACGAAGTGGCGCTAAATATAGATTCTTAGCAAACACAAATGTCAGATGAATCTAATCAATACAGATTGATTCTGTGATCGATAGCGGTTGTAGTTTTCACATGGCAAAACAAGAACTAATCCACGAGTTGAATGATGTCCGTCAATTACCGTAGCGAGTACAAATAAGAATAGCGAACGGCCAACTTATAAACATAACCTTATAAGGTAACCTTCACGTACAATAGATAGTTTTTCCTACATGACACTAGATACACAACTCAACCTTGCCACCGAACGAGCAGCTAACAGAAGCGGCTTCTCGCCCTATACTTCTGCGCCATCTGTTGCCCTATTCAATAGTACGCACCGGGGCAACAGATGTCACTTGTTGAAATAAAACTAGGTGTCTTTCATAGTAGGTACCATAAGTTACCTAAGTCTGTATTCTTTCCTTTATTTTGTCAAAATAAAAACTATCTTTCATAATATAATAAGTTTCTACTACTCGTTCCCTTATTATTGTAATTTTAAGTTTATATGATATATGCATCATTTACCACGATGACTCAAGTTATTTTCAAGAAACAAATTTCGTTCTTATGCCAAACAACCCATCTGCCAAAAACCCCTCTTTTGTTTAGCATCTTCAACGCAATTGTAACACGCTTTAAGGCGGCTGTCTGGCACCCAGTGTTCTAAATGATTAAAAAATTTGAATGGTCCCAAAACTTGAAGTTTTTCTTTGTTTTTGGCTCTGTGACAGGTGTGTTTGAAAAGATCTTTCCCCCAGTCAGTTGTGAACCTACTTCTCTCTTGAGTTAGGAGAATACAAAGACGAAAGCGGTTCTTGAGATTAAACTTTAATAATAATTGACAAATAAATGGTTAAGACAGAAGTTGATCAGATAAGTTGGAAACGACACAGAAGGTTTTTTTTTTCAAGCAAGAAGGACCTACCCCAGGAACAAAACCAACTGCTTTAAAAATAGAATAGAATAATATATTGGGAGTCTTCCCCAGGAACGAACAACTTTATCACATGAATATTAAAATGGGACCTACCCCAGGAACGACACTAACAACATTACAAATAAAAAATGGAATAGATTGCCGCTGCAATTACATCCATGAACCTCTTTCAGGTGGCGATTCAAATTCCACTTCAACGAAAAGTATTTGTTGCACACTGAACACTTAAATATGTTCGAAGAATAAAATTCTTACTAAAACTATAAAAACTATTATAAAACTGTAAATTGAACTAGGTAGAGTACGATCGGTCGGATGCAAAAAGTCGGATGAAAACAAAAACAAGATTACTATGGCGAAAGTAGGAGGATTGTTATCACTTGAATACTTGGTCGGTAGGCTGCGCTAGCTACCACCATTCTGTTTACAAGGTGGGGGATGAGTTGTGTATCTAGTGTTATGTGTTTTTCCTCCCTACAGTGGCAAACGGTGTTGAACGCAAACGTAGGGAAAAGAAAGGCAGATGCTAACTTTTCAAGAGGTCACGTGGTCTCCTTGTGGGTTCCCCCCCTCCCCCGTAGTCAAATGGTCCTGATCATAACCTGCCATCCATGTTTTGATTTAGCCGCCATTTTCCGTAAGCGAAGTTTACTTGAGTTATAAATTACGCTCGGGTGTTCTTCTTAACTCCCCCCCATTTTCAAATGCTTATTGCTTCATGAAATTATAACAAAAATTTGATGTTGAGGTGATTTTCTGAAACTGTAGCTCGTCTACTGTTTGATGTGAGTGTTCATATTTTGAAGCAACAACTTTGTAAAAGCCAAATTCGTCATTGAAAAAAGTGAGGGGAGGGGGGAGTATCGAATTATTTGCCATGTCAAATTCTTCGGTACTCCTCCCCACAGTGAAAACAGTATTTTCGACTACCAATATCGCGTCTCAACCTCTTAACTTTTGATCAAACGATTTCATCGCTCTGTATGTCATACCTGCACGTCCTACACGTTCCTGTGAATTGTTGTTTAGAGATAGGCAAGCTTACTAGTTGATACTTACCGTAGATTAAAGATACATGAAGATCACCGACCTTCACTCCCACGTTTGTGAATTCTTGTGGAGAAGGAACATCAGGTAAGCAACTTTTCATTCAGCTATTTGGATGAAATGTGAGACAAGTAACAACAAAATTAATTATAGGATTCAATTTTTTCAGGTACAATAACCAAGACCCATTCGAAGAATTCATTTCTCTCATCAAATCAATTTACAATCCTAATGAAGCCTACTGCTACTTTTACATAAATAATAGAATAGACCCTTCATGTACAGTAAAATAATTTTTATACAAATCCTCAACATTTTATCAGCCTTTCTCTGTGAAATATGTGGAAGGGGTGGAAGTCGCAACTCTGGTGAGAACTTATCTTTAAAAAGGAATTCACAGGAAGGGGTGTTTGGGAACGTACAGGTATGAGTTGTAGAGCGATGAAATCATTTGATCAAAAGTTAAGAGGTTGAGACTCGATATTGGTAGTCCAAAATACTGTTTTCACCGTGGGGGGGGGGGTACCAAAGAATTTGACATGGCAAATACTTCGGTACTCTCCCCCACTTTTTTTGATTGAATAATTCACCATTACTATCTAATCCTGGTAAATTGAGGTTTACCAAACATAAAACTAGACAAACTGAAGTTCCCAAAAATCACCTCAACATCAAATTTTTGTTAGAATTTCATGAAGCGACGAGCGTTTGAAAATGGGTGGGGGGGGGGGGGGAGTAAAGAAGAACACCCTTATGCTCACTCAAACGTCTCAATCAGAGTAGGTTGCCTCAACGTCAACTTAGCATTGGCACGGCAATTGTCTCTCACATTTGTATTGCCCCCCAAAAAAACTCGTTTTTATTGGAAAATTAGTTGGTTTTCAATTTCTATTTTACGCTTAGTACTGATTCAGATAATGGGTGCTACTGTCGGCATCTCTCGGCATTCTACTGTACTCAGTACAACCTATATTCTACGATACTCGTACACGTATTTCCTTATATACATTTGATTTCCTTATATTAATATACTACAAATGTAGAGATAAATGCAAAAAAAACTGTATGCACTACAGAATAATAACCAACTTTCCTCATTGATCCGGGTAAGTTTTGATCACCAGTGGCTAACAGGTAGCATTCCAAAGCAGTGTTGAGGTTGCCGTTGTCAATCAGATTGCCGCAATAAAAACCAATCAATTTGACCAATTCGGCTTCCATCATAAACATTGCTTAACAAATAGTACAAAATAAAATTGAAAAAAGCAGAGACAATTGATTGGAGGCTGAAAAAGTTAGGTGACTTTCTCCATTCAAATTCAAGCTCCAGAGAGAGCAGAAAGATGATTGATGGTTGGACAAAATCTCGATAGAATGCGCTCAACACCATCATCGCTGAAGAATTGCTAACTCTATAACACTGTTATCAATGAAACCTTCCTTGAGACCACACAGCCCGGGCCCAGTTCCTCTTCCACACCACTTCGAGCTCTGAGTTCCCAGTGTGTTCCCGATGCGTAAGGTCTAGGTGACTCGACTACCACTAGGTTCGCTAGTATCACACTGCGTAATCGCACTGTACAGTTGCCTACCGCAGGGAGGAAAAACTCTCTATTAGAGATAAGTTGACCTCGGGGCAACCTACTCTGATTAAGATGTTCGAGTGGGCGTAATTTATAACTTAAGTAAACTTCGCCAAATCAAAACATGGATTTAAGGGTATGATAAGGACTGTTTAATGACAGGGGGGGGGGGGGACACTATAAGGAGACCACGTGACCTCTTGAAAAGTTAGCATCTGCCTTTCGTTTCCCTAGGTTTCAACCCTTTTTCCCACCATGGGGAGAAAAAACTCTCTAAAGGCAAAACAAAAATCCCAGCACTTGTGTTAGCAATCTTGTACATACTCTGCTCTCAGTGGAGATGATAATTAAAAATGGTTTCAACGTATCGTTTACAAAAAGTGGAGCTGAAATCTACAGTAAACGTAATAAAAACTTTCTGATTCAGTGCAATTCAGTCGGAGGCCTGTATTATGTCGATTTCAAGCCAGTTTCTCGAGTTGAGAGCAACTCTGCAATCGAAATACTTAAGAGAGGTAATTGTTCGGGCGACCGCGGCACCACCGCCTTTCTCACTTAAATAGAAACGGTCTGAGACTGATGAAGCTTCCTGTGAGTAGAAACGTTTGTTCATTGTGTATGAGTGGTTAAGCCACTCGACTGCCATTTCGTAGAATTGCGAACCGAAATCGACAAGAGTACTTAGGTGAACTTATCTATAGCCATCTGGCCAGTCCAGTAAAAACCCCTACATTTGGCGGAGAACGATTTTTCTAAGTTATCTTCAGTAAAATGGAGCTGCTGAACGATTAAATCGCACTTTACAGGATAAAACAAGAACTTTTCTAAAGGAGATAAAATTACCAAAGGAGCTGCGGGGTGAGGCAATAAGAACGTCAGCTTATGCTGTCAACAGAACACCATCGTTAGCAATAAATGGACAAATTCCCTTTCAAATTTACAATGGAAGGGTTGATTTGAAACGCTTACGTGTATTTGGTTCAAAGGCATGGGCCGTTTTACTCCCAGATTGCATGCTCGAAAACAGAGCTGTAGAAACTCGCCTGGTTGGACATCAAAGCAACGGCTACCGACTTTTTTGTCCTGTAAACAACAACGTCATCGTCTCTCGTGATGTATGTTTCGATGAGAACGATTTTGTTTCTAAAAGCGATCCTGAAACTCGAAACAAGTTGCCATACGGCAACTCCAATGAAGAAGACGAAGAAGAAAACCAGCTACATTCTCAACATCCAGTCAAGAGCCCACTCAAGAAGAAGGAATCGCCGAAAAAGCCTACAGAGAAGGAAAACAAGAATAATGAAAGTGAGCCTACAGGAAAAGACAGTGAGAATACTGGGAGCGAGAACAAATATATTCAGGAGATGAAGAAATCCCAAACTCTATGAAATCTACAACCACAAAAAGTGGAACGAACGTAGGTAAACATCCCAACAAAGTATCATGAATATGAATTTTAAAGTGCCTACTGCCTTTGTGCAGTATTCCAAACGGTTTTTAGGCTACCACCAAAGAAAAGAAGTGGCGCCGAGCAATAGGAAACGAGCTAGAAGCTCATTCAAAATAAAAAACTTGGACTCTCGGGAAATATCCAACAATGAGAAACCTGTACAATCCAGATGGCTATTTAAAAAGAAACCTGATGGGATTACAAAAGCCAGGTTTCCAACTAGAAGACACATACAACACATATTCACCTGTAGCCAGAATGACGACAGTAAGGACCTTTCAAACAGCTGCTATTAACAAAGGACTCAAGGTAACTGAATTGGATGTGCCAACGGCATTCCATGAGGCGGAACTACATCTGGACATTAATATCTATCCTCCCGATGGTGTCAAGACAAATGCAAGTATAGTACTCGAGCTAAACCGTCCTCTGTATTGTTTAAGAGAATCCCAAAAAGTTGGAATCGTAAATTTAATGATTTTCTTGAGAATTTGGGTTACATCGATCAAAACATGATTTTTGTTTGTATTTAAATGGTAATACATGGCTCATAGTATGTATGGGTGGAGGCCCGTTGTAAATCTCTTTAGTAAGTCGTTCTGATATAACATACTCAGTAGCATATTTGTCACGATTTCTACATAAGCCAACAAATCAACTTTGGCATGCAACCAAAAGAGTACTTAAATATTTACTAAAACCATAAACTTGTGTATAGAAAGTCGAGTACTGAAATTATACACAAACGCATATAGTGACGCAGATTGGGCAAGTCATAGTGACCCCAAAAGTGTAAGTGGATATTCAATTTTTGATCTTGAAAATTTGGTATTATGGGCGAGTAAAAAACGATCAGTCGTTCCAGTAAACGCACTTAGTTCCAGTGAAAGTGAATATACAGGGTGGCGTTTAATGAACGAACCACCTTTTCTATTTCCGTTGATTGTAGAGAAATTAAAAAAACTTGTCGAAGTAACCTCCCCTTATTTTTTTGCAAAGAATTTAACCATTGCATTTTTGAGCATCGCGCATGCACGCACCAACTTTGTTTTTTCAAATGGAACGCCCCAATTTTTATTGCAGCATTGGATTCTACATCCAATTTTATGAGTATTTTACTTCGCCGAATTTTTTTTTGGACGCACCCAGAAGCGCCCAAAGTTTGCCTAGGCGTGAAACGTGGTGGTTTAAAAAAAAAAAAAAAAAAAAAAAAATCACCTTATCCTGGCTCTTGATCATTTTTGTAGGCAAACTTTGGGCGCTCCTGGGTGCGTCCAAAAAAAAATGTCGTCTAAGTAAAATGTTCATAAAATTGGATGTAGAATCCAATGGTGCAATAAAAATTGGGGCGTTCCATTTGAAAAAACAAAGTTGGTGCGTCATTAAGAGCCACCCTGTATCAGCGCTGCTTTAAGTTCCACTGAATGTATTTATATAAATTGAATTTTGTGAGATTTAAATGTATGTCCTAAAATATCAACGATTTTGAGAATCGATAACAAAAGCACCTTATTAATGATTCAAGCCTATGAAAACTCCAAGCGTTCTAAACATTGACACAAAAGCACACTTCATAAAAGATGTTGTTTCAAAAAATATTGTGAGTATCGAATATGTCCCAACTGAACATGATGTGGCGGATGATGTGGACATTCACGATGACTCTGACATAGAAAATTTATTCACTTTCGTGAATCACTAAATACAGGGTGGATGGGGATCAGTGTGAACATTTTTTTTGGGTAAAATTACATTGAAAATGGAGTAGAATGCCGTCAAAGTGGGGCTCCTATCTCATTCCATTGAATAGTTATGATTTTTTTAGTGCTTTCACGGTCAACTCCGACCTCACGTCATGAAATCGAGTTTTCTGGAACACTGAAGCGTCCATTTTAATTTTATGATACGTTTTCGGATTCAGCATTAAATTTCCTATAAGATAAACATAATTTCAACCTCATAAAATTTCGATAACTCTGTTCAAAATCGCAGTGAAAGGGAAAATTTGAAAAATCTGAAATTTGTCGATAAAATTCAAAAAAGAGCCGACGTTCCAAAAATAGGCCAAGAAGTTGTCAAATCTCATAAAAACTTCCTCATTTCATGAGCTTTCCAACGGTATACTCAATTTCAGGATTACGACATTTTTTCTCTGAGAAATTAAGTTTCAAATACAAAAAAACCAAGGTAGGGGCGTCAATTTTGGTATGGAAGGGGGTGCAAGGAGTTGACTCACGTTCTCATTTCTCTCTGTTTCTTTATTCTTATTTTCTGTTAAAAAAACCTGCAACTAACCTACAAAAAAAAAAATGAATTTAGGTTAACATTTGTTCAAACTGACGTCCCCTGTTACGAATGAATAACCTAGCTCGTTTTTGAATAGCTCTCACCTAGAGGTCCCCTGATCTCTACCCCATGGACTTCTTCGTTTGGAGATTTTTGAATCAAAAAGTCTACAAAACGCAGGTGAACACAGAAGAAGAGTTAAGGGGAAAAATTGTAGCAGCAGCTCAAAAACTTCAGGGGAAGTTAACACTCTCAGTTACTGTGAGAGCTATTCGAAAACGAGCTAGGTTATTCATTCGTAACAGGGGACGTCAGTTCGAACAAATGTTAACCTAAATTCATTTTTGTTGTTGTAATTTGCAGGTTTTTTAAACAGAAAATAAGAATAAAGAAACAGAGAGAAATGAGAACGTGAGTCAACTCCTTGCACCCCCTTCCATACCAAGATTGACGCCCCCACCTTGGTTTTTTTGTATTTGAAACTTAATTTCTCAGAGAAAAAATGTCGTAATCCTGAAATTGAGTATACCGTTGGAAAGCTCATGAAATGAGGAAGTTTTTATGAGATTTGACAACTTCTTGGCCTATTTTTGGAACGTCGGCTCTTTTTTGAATTTTATCGACAAATTTCAGATTTTTCAAATTTTCCCTTTCACCGCGATTTTGAACAGAGTTATCGAAATTTTATGAGGTTGAAATTATGTTTATCTTATAGGAAATTTAATGCTGAATCCGAAAATGTATCATAAAATTAAAATGGACGCTTCAGTGTTCCAGAAAACTCGATTTCATGACGTGAGGTCGGAGTTTACCGTGAAAGCACTAAAAAAATCATAACTATTCGATGGACTGAGATAGGAGCCCCACTTTGACGGCATTCTACTCCATTTTCGATGTAGTTTTACCCAAAAAAAATTTTCACACTGATCCCCATCCACCCTGTATAAGACCATGCAACTTTTATCGGTATTTATCACTAGTATTATAATGATGTGTATTATTTACGTATTTATTGCGGCGGGGTGTAGTGGCTGGGGTGTCCGCCATTACAGCCGTGGGGACAACTAATGATAGTAGATTACTACGAGACCAGCGAGTGTGAATAACAAGATATGTTTTGGTAAATAAAGTGAGTTATTATATAAGGATTTTACTGAATTATTACATTGGCGACGGGTATAAAATGGATTCGCGTGAACTTCCAGTGTTTCAGGTAAGTGATCCAAAAGTTGGGCAAGGCTTGGATGTCATGGGTGTGTTCCTTCACTCTGTTTGTTGAAACGAAAGGGATCACAAGTTACAAACGTAAGAAAGCAAGTTTACTACACTATTCTGGGGTAGAGGTGCAGGATATATTTTACAGTTTACCAGAATCTGAGACATTTTCTGCATCAGACACAGTTCTTGATTGGAAGGTGATGACTCTGTTAGGCGAGACTGAGTGCAAAACGCCCAATCAGGAGCAAGTAGAATATGTGACGACCGTGGCAGCCTTGACTAAATATTTTTCGCCTGCACCAAATATCCCATATGAGCGTCATGTTTTCCGTCAACTGCGCCAGGATGACAATGAGTCCATGGTATCATTTGTCGCTCGTTTACGTAGACAGGCACAGAATTGTGATTTCAAAGATTTGGATGACCAGCTCCGAGATCAGGTGATCTCCAATTGTCATTCAAAGGAGCTGCGCAAGGAAATGCTGAGAGATGCAGCTATTACCATTCAAAAAATCGAAATATTGGCTAAGTCCTTTGAAGCAGTTCATGTGCAGGCTAAAGCCATGGAATCGGAGGAGCTAGGGCAAATTATAGGTTCGGGAGAACAGTCACTGAATAGGGTGGCTCGCCATAATACCCGAAAAACTGAAAAAGGGTCCAAGAGCAAGTTCAACAGCAGGAGAGCTGATGGTCCCAAGTGCTATCGTTGCGGGGAAAGTGGTCATTTTCAGCGAGACCCAAACTTTCCTGCAAGAGAGGTTGTTTGCTCCAAGTGTGATATTAAGGGCCATATTCCAGAGATGTGTCGAACGAGATTGAAAGGGAAGAAACATGTTTGCCAGGTTCGTACAGAGAGGGACAGTTGCCTTAAAAAATTTGTCTGTTCCTAGAGTAGAGTGTATGGTTGGTGGGGTTGCCATCCCCATGCTCATTGATTCAGGGGCTGCATGTTCTATTGTTGGTAGGTCAACTTGGGAATTTTTGAAGGCTCAGAAGGTGGAAGTCCAAAAGGCCCATGGAAAAGGAAAAACTCAGTTGCCTAACCTGTATGCATATGGTCAGAAGGATCCTATAGTGTTGGCTGGCAAGTTTGTGGCTGTTATTGCTGTGGCACAAAGATCGGTTGGAGAAACTATTTTTGTCATCGAACAAGATGGTGAGTCCTTATTGAGCCGAAATGCTGCTGAGAAGCTGGGAGTGTTGCGTATAGGGTTGAATGTAAATGCCATTGGTCCTAAACCAAAAATGAAGAAATTGACAGGGTTCCAACTAGAAATCCCGTTACAACCGGATTACATACCTGTTCACCAACCTTACCGTAGGTTGCCATTTGCATTGCGGAAAAAGGTGGAGAAGAAAGTTGAAGAACTACTGGAACAGGACATTATTGAGCCAGTCAATGAGCCATCGGAATGGTGTTCCCCTGTGGTCCCTGTGAGTAAGCCTAGTGGTGGGATTCGATTGTGTATTGATTCCAAGCGGGTGAACGAGTATGTACTAGTAGAAAAGCACCCTATACCCACCATAGAGGAAATGTTGCCAGATTTTGCAGGACATTCCAGGTTGTTCTTTACGTTGTTAGACCTCGAGGATGCATATTTGCATTGTGAGTTGGCCCCTTCTAGTCGAAAAATCACCACCTTCATGTGCTCCAAAGGGATGTATCGCTTCAAGCGTTTGCCATACGGTTTGAGCTGTGCGCCAGAATAGTTTCAAAAGATAATGTCTCAACTACTCCAACATTGTGAGGGGACCAAGGTTTTCATTGACGATATTCAATCAAAGAGTTGAGAAGGTCACTAAACTCCTTGAGGATAATGGATTGGAGTTGAACAAAAAAAGTGCAAGTTTGATCAGAAAGAAATAGTTTTTCTGGGGTACAAGCTAAGGAGTGAGGGTGTGGACCCTACAGATGAAAAGATTCAGGCAGTCCTTGATTTTGTTAGGCCTAAATCAAGTAAAGACGTGAAGAGCTTTATGGGCTCAGTCAATTTTGTAGGAAAATTCATTCCACACATGGGAACATTCAGCGAGCCCCTCAGACAGTTATTGAAAAAGAATGCCAAATTTGTCTGGGGTGAAGATCAAGAAGAGGCATTTTCCAAGCTGAAAACATTGCTCACAATGGCCCCAACCTTGGGTTTTTATGATGCTGAAGCACCAACCTACGTCATGGCAGATGCAAGTCCAGTTGGTTTAGGAGGGGTTTTGTTGCAAAAACAACAAGGTGTTGTGAAAATTATCAGTTATGCCAGCAAGAGTTTAACAGACCAAGAACAGAAATTCTCACAAACTGAAAAGGAAGCGTTGGGGTTGGTTTGGGCTGTGGAACGGTTCCGTATGTACTTATATGGAAAAAGGTTTACTCTTTTAACTGACCATAAGCCTCTGAAGTACATATTTAGTCCACGCTCAAAGCCATGCCCTCGAATTGAAAGAAGGACCATGCGCCTCCTATCATTCTCATATGAGGTACGCTATATAAAGGGATCAAAGAACATAGCAGAGCCCCTATCAAGGCTTCTCCCTGCTGGGTCCAGCAAGACATTTAGATCAGATACAGAGGAGTACTTATATGGAATAGCGGTTGTAGCAGTCCCTAAAGCTCTACAATTGCAGGATTTCATTGATGCCACAAAATCCGACTGTGAACTGCAAAAGGTGGGGCGTTGCTTACTTAGTGGTCGATGGCTAAAGGAGCTCCATCCCTATAAATGTATCAAACATGAAATATCTGAGTGGAATGGCATTTTCCTTCGGGGTACTCGGATAATAGTCCCTAAAACCCTCAGGGAGCAGGTGTTGAAATTAGCTCACGAGGGTCATCCTGGCATGACAAGTATGAAGCGTAAATTACGAACTAAAGTATGGTGGCCCAAACTTGAAGCATCCGTCGAAAAGCAGGTACAGTGCTGCTTACCATGCCAACAGGTTGGGTTACCACCACCCCCAGCAGAAATGAAGCGGAGGGAATTGCCTCAGGGGCCTTGGCTGGACATTGCCATAGATTTTAAAGGTCCCCTACGCTCAGGAGAGCACTTGCTTGTAATCACAGACTACTTTAGTAGGTTTGTGGAGGTGGAGATAATGCATTCAATCTCATCAGCAAAAGTTATTGGCTGCTTGAGAACAATTTTCTCAAGATATGGCCTCCCTGAAACTGTGACCTTGGATAATGGACGCCAATTTGTGAGTGTTGAGTTCAAGGAGTATTGCAAGTCACAGGGCATCAGCTTACGTTTTTCTCCACCTTATTGGCCGCAGGCTAATGGATTAGTGGAGCGCCAGAATCGGTGCATTACCAAAGTAATGAAGATTGCAGAAGCAGGAAAAACGTCATGGAAGTTGGAACTCCAGGATTATTTGTTCCAGTATCGCACCACTCCGCATTCAACCACAGGAGCATCACCGGCTGAGCTGTTTTTTGGCCGCCAGCTTCGGGACAAGGTCCCTTCCCTTGGTTCAGAAGTGAAAACTAGGGATGATGTTATAGATACTGATTGCATGGCAAAATTTAAGGGTAAACAGTATGCTGATGAGAAACGTCGTGCTACTCAACGGACGTTCATGCCAGGTGATGTGGTATTGAGAAAGCGGGATATCTTACCAAATAAAAATACCCCAACCTACTTTCCCACTCGCTATTGTGTGGTGGGACAGAAAGGCAATTCGTTGACTGTTCAGGCTCCAGATGGTCAGCAGGTCACGAGGAATGTGGCATTCTTCAAGTTTTTTTCGCCTCTGAATGAGCAGAGAACTGGTGAGGCACTTCGCTGGAACATCGTGGAGGGGAGAATGGGTACCCCATCAGATACAGTGAGTGCTACTCCACCAGGGTCTCCAACGACAACCTCTACACCAGACACTGTCTCGACTAGTGGTCAGCCTAGTACTCAGATGCACTCCAGGACGTCACTGAGACAACATCAACTGGGACCTGTGGAGCCACAAACCCCTTTGGGCCGTCCTCAAAGGGAAAGAAGGAAACCAAGATGGCATGAAGACTTTGATATGGAAGAAATTTATTGACCACCTGTTGAACATTCCATTCGGCAGTTTAAAAGTTTTGATTTAGGGTTTTGTTCCTTCAACCATGTCATAATTTGCATTAAGTTCTTGATACATTTGTGCAGTGCGCCTCCCATTCTATGTCTGAGTTAATTGTGCAGTAAATTCTCTTTAAAATTTTAAATTAAGTTATTATGCTCAAAAGTGCTGGTTATGCTCAAATAATTCCATTTAGTTCTTTCTAAAATTTTAAAGTTAAAAGAAAATTAAAAGTTCTTTCTAAAACACAAGGGGAGGGATGTAGTGGCTGGGGTGTCCGCCATTACAGCCGTGGGGACAACTAATGATAGTAGATTACTACGAGACCAGCGAATGTGAATAACAAGATATGTTTTGGTAAATAAAGTGAGTTATTATATAAGGATTTTACTGAATTATTACACGGGGGTATGTTGGAATACCGAAAGGTTATCAATCGATATATCAGCTACCTACATCTAATCGAATGAGCTGTTAGATAAATTAGTTCTTTCCAACTTCTTCTAACGAGCGTGTCTGTCTCACCCGATCCTCCCAATGTTTTTTATATATATTTTATATTTCATTTACTTTTTAATACGACACAGTAGGGCGGCTGTGGGAGGCCTTCCCATGATTTCTTTTTGGTTCAGTAAAGATACTGACATTTAATAAAGATTTAGAGAGAGAGTTCTTCTATTGTATGGGTTCATACGGTCATGTACGTAATTATAGAAATTTCAGTGAAAATGAATTTTATATGGGAAATGATGGAAAAGTTGGTTCTATCTGTCGATAGAAAAGTTGGTTGATTTACACAATTTAATACCTAGAGGCATAAAGGATTCGTGTCCATTATATGCATGTGTTGCAACTTACGTATTTTGATAGCGCCGCCAATGTTCTACTTCCACTTCCAGTGAAAAAAATAATTTTACCCAATTGTGATTCTCATGCAATTTTTTTCTCAATAGTGAACTGTACCTCCTATTGAAATGCTCCAAATGACAATCAATTCCCTTTTTGTTGAACAAGAGACACTCCTGGATTTTCTAATTTCTACAATTTCTGTATCAAATCTTACGTTGTAGACCATGTTGAAGGACGGGGGCGACGTCTACAAGTTCAGCTAATGCGTTGTACAGCCCTTTATAATCGAGATTCGGGTAGAGAGCGAGTCTGGCTTGATCTTTTTCTGGGTATTTCAACATCTCAATGGGCGAACTGGGCACGTCTTTCAAGACCGCTGAATCAAATAAAAAGTCTTCAATTAAAAGTCAAGCTCGACAAAAAATACAATACGTAGGAGTGAAAGACGTTCAGATTGTAAAGGGTTGTTTCAATGGTTTGAAAGTTGTTCTTGCGGTACAATTGCCTGTTTGACATCAGAAAGGTACTGGTTAAAATTATTTTGAAGTTCAAGTTTCAATATTACTAATTCCCAGGAAAACCAAGAACCTACAAATATAGTGGGAACAGTCCAGAACAAAGTCCACATTATATCATCTTTAAAGTCTGCATACCGTTCAATAAATTTGACTATGGTGAAATTAAAAGGCTATGAAACCTTCATAGGAGAATCGTTGATACCTCCTTCTTTTGTAAGATACTAAATTTTTACCTACATTTCTCAATGCTACTTTCACGGAGTTATCGATGCTTCTGTTTACCATACGGCACTCGGCAGCAGACGTCGAGGAGGCGCCTGAGTTTTGTTGGCTCCGCAAGAGGCGATCTCTCCTTAGGATTTTGGTTTTTCTGGACGTTCATAGAGCCACAGAGTAATTTCATTCTTACAGAGTTTTCAGAGGTACCTACTGATTTTACAAAGAAGAAGCATACTTGTATGTGACTAGGTAGGTAGATCTGCCCAACGGAAGACTGACAACTCGTCTGCAGATTGATGATGTAACTTGTACAACTTGTTCTCATGAATCTTATGGCAAATTTGTCGTGAAACCATGAGTTGGCCGAGTAAAACGTTTTAAATTATCTCAAATCTGACCTATCGACCTTGGAACCCCAATTGTGAACCTTGCCTGAAAGGTAACTCACGTTCGATTAACTGATACTGACAAATGTGTCACATTTGGCTTCAGTCGTTAAAGCCTTATGGAAGAGCCTTTCAGTGAGGATGAAATGTCGTGTTCTGCAAAAATAATAAGCTTAAATTTCACCCAAATTTTTAAGATGGAGAAAGATGGGAGTATACGTGTGCTGATTTCTGGGATGGTTGGTGAAAAAGTGATGAAAGATATTAGTGAACACAACCATTCCGAAATTGTTGGTAAGGAGACTGAGAATGTGAGAGTTTTTTTGGACGTTAAAAGATAGGTATCAGTAGAACTACCGATCGGCTCCATTGAGCGGGGTAGAAAAAATGGATAATTTTTATTGTTGTACTAGTTTAATGGGCCTGCTACGCACGTTAAATAGAAGTAGGTGAATAACACAATGAGGGAGTATAATGACAGTATGCAAAGTCAAAAAATCGTATATCCCAAATCCCCTAGGAGAGGATCACGTCGCTTGCCCTGGGAGACGCTTCCCCCCGCTGGAGCCCTCCTTCCTTCACTGGCGGGGTCGGGGGGAGCATGTCGGTTGCCCTGTGAGACGGGGGGGGGGGGGATTCAACCCGCCCAGCGTTACCACCCCCTGAAACGTCGATATACTCTGATAAGCTCGTCTTTATATAGTGTGATAATTGTATATGTTGGGTGAAACCTTATTTTAAAGATTTTGTAGGTGAGGCAAAAGCGAACGGTAGTGTTGTTCTAAAGTCGGGATGAAGTTAACAATAAACTTATTGAAGTAAAAGCGTAAAGTCCACCAAACTTTGTGTTTCATGAAGACAACAAATGACATATTGGCTTTTTTTGTGCCCCACCTACACTGCCACTAACCACACCTTCCCTGGAAGACAGATCTAAGTCTGTGTAAGTGGGAAGGAAAACTTGTGATAATCTTGGTCATCCGATATCTGAGAGCCTCAGATGAGTTGTTCAAATCAGTAAATGTGGTCGAGGAGCAGTGGTCATGCCCAGACGAGATGTAATTTTCTATTTCTCCCCCCACCGTTCCACTTTTGGTGCTATGCGGACGATAAGGAGCAAGTTTGGTAGGCTTCACGCTTTGGGGAGCTTGCCTCCTTCAGAATTTGGTTTTTCTGAATCTGTTTCGTCATGGCCTAAGACATTTGATTAAACCATTCTCATAGCGCTGGAACCCGTTAGAGGGTTCCAACTAAAGGAAACGACTTTTCCACCAGAACTATGTCAGAGGAAGGAATCGATATTTTTGTGTATTAATAGTGGCACTGGCAGTAAGACCAGAACCAAATAATACGGGATAAATGATTAATTAGACCTCTCTCGACCAAAAGACTGTAAATACCACATTTCCTGACCTAACATCTTTCGCTTCCTCAACTGCTCAACATTCCAGCGATCGTCAACTGAGCCAGCGGCCTGTAATTTCATTTCATCCGACCCTCAGACGGTTGTTATTTGATCCCGGGGAAATGTTATGTTTAAGGAAAAATAAGAAGAGGTTTGATTGAATCCTCTCCATAGCTCAACCCGTTAGAGCGTTGCAACTAAGGGAAATTCCTCCTTAGTAATAAGGACACGAGTTCCAACTATGTCAAAGATATCAATATTTTTGGGCATTAACATCTGCAAGCAATGGCGAGCTAACAAGGCAGAAAAGCCTAAGGACTTCTCAACTTAACAGATTTTCTATTTCGTTTCAAATCGCTTTCGAGGTAGAATAGATGCAATTTTCCAGATTTTTTGAAATTGGAGAGAAACGTATCTTCATTGTAAATGTTATCATCCTTTGAATCAATTTGAAAGTGAAAAATAAACAGTAAACCTTGTTCCTAAAAATGTAATGAAAATTGCCCTTCAAACATTGTTCCAACCCTAGCCAGTGGCTCAACTTTCTCGGGATCAGTTGGCCAGAAAAGTAAGAAAAAAATTGCATCCAATGACTAATCACTTACTTAGCAACGTCTGAGAGAAATACTTGATGGTGTGGGTAATATCGAGACCAGAGGGTAAAGGCATCACATTATGGAGAAGCCTGATGTGGAAATCATGGAGGTTTCGGATCTTCGCAGCAACTGAAACAAGAGGGACCCCATAGAAAATAACCAAAAAGGAAAAAAAGTTCGTTTTGTGGAAGAACTGCCGAGTAGAGTTTGCACCAAGGTCAAGCAAGAAATAATTTATGGTGAACATTATAAATCTAGCTAAGGGACGAAAATGTAAGTGGAATTTGATGTCATGAAAATGTGATCCCACCCTTCCATTTCTCTCAGTTCGAGAATAGCAATGTGAAACTTTGGGAGTGTTACGTTGGTGCAAAATAAGACCATGGGAAAAAAGCAGAAGTTGACAAGATATTTAGGAATTCTTATTGGTATAACAAAGACGATAGGATGAAGTCGTCATAACCACAAGCTGAATTCAATTCCCACAATATGGTTAGTCATTGTCTGTATATTTACGTTGAAACCCAGGGATAGAACAACTGAAATGTGACGATATAAAATAAAACACCTACCTGTGCTTCTCTTGTCTGCAAATATATGGCATATGTTCAAAAGGAACTCTTAAAGACAATATTACATTGCAATTATATAAACTGATTCTTTCGCCACAATTTACTAGGTAATTAACACTATGTGCATACCTCATCTTTCAAATTCCTGTTGACGTTCTATTTTCTGTCAAACTCTTACGTATTGGGAAAGGATCAACATGGAGAGGTCCTAGTGATGAACTCAACCGATTCATCTAAGGGAAGTCTATCATATAAATAAATATAAAAACATTAGTGTTGATTTGTTTCGATAGTTTTTTAATATTTCAGCCATTCGTTTTCAAACTTTATAATTTATGGAAACTGATTACTAGACCCCCATTTGTGATTTTAGATCAAATTTTCATCAACTTGGGTCATGAGAAAAGCCCTAGACGGCGGACGGACGGAGTTTTTTTTTTTAGTTTGTTTTTCAGATTTTCACTTTCCATAAAAATGTGGAAATAGGAAATTAGAGGTTTTCAGAACGTTTCCGACATAATCTTTTTGTTGTATTGATTCCGAGTCGAAGTAGTAACCAGGAAGAATATACACCTAAACTGGAGTTAAGTAGTGGCAATACACGTATTACGTGTAACAGTCAAAGCTTAACGATTGAGAACAATTCAAAAGGAACGAAAGTGCAAGACAGGAAAATTGAACATACAGTTATTTTAATTAGGTAAATATTGAGCATTAAATCGTACTTACAAGCTGCTGCCCTCGTTCCCATGGCGAGAATCTTGGCCCCCTCCAAGAATCTCATGGTGGAGAAATTGTCTGAATTGTTGATGAACATTATGGGGCTTGAATTCTGACAGTCTATCGGTTTTGGGAGCGTAAATGTGTAATAGGACACGAAGGCACTGTAGGAAGAGGCTCCTGGCTACAGCTGAAGCTCGCAAGGGGGAGCAGGTCCATGGAAGGAGGAGAGGAGAGACGCCTTATTGATTTTCTACATCACCCATTAACCTGCACTCCAGCGATCCGCACATCTCCCTTTACCGAAAAAATACCGAATTCAAGCGCTTTCTTTCCATGAACTGAGATATTTGGGCATCCTAATCTAACAACATTAATAACAAAGCCGCTTTACATTGTAGAGAATAGGGGGTGCACCAGTTGCGCCCAAATCGGGAATAAGTGGGATTACAAGGCTTATCATCCATTGGCACAGAACGCCCACCCCTTCTGGATGATACAATAACTTGAGCTAAAATAACTATCGGAGCAGGTTCCGGAGCTCGAGCTGATATCTCTATGTCGGAACAGTTATTCATTACCCCCTCCACCCCCATCCAACAGCAGTAGTGTTTGCTAGATGTTTACATGACTTCCCCTCAGACCTGTTGCTTACATTTATTCAAACAGATAACATTTACCGTGGTAAAGTTGATCGTTGAAGAGAGAGAAAAAACATTTATTGATCATTATATGGGGTGGAATGTTGGATTGGTTGGGGTTGTGAAAAGTATAAATTGATTTGCCAAAAGCTCGACTTGGTATGCCGAAAGTTGAATATTGAGTCACCAAAAGTTTAAATTGAGATGCCAAAAATATTAAAATTGATTTGGTCAAATTACTTTGCCAAAATTTTCAATTTGATAATATGCCAAAAATTCAAATTGAGTTTGCCAAACTAATCTGATTTTCTTTTTTCCCTAACTGTGTGAGTGTGAGTGATCGTTGTTTTTTTCGAGTTTGTGGATTATAGGGAAGAATAAAAGATCCGGGTTAAATTCTAAGGAAATTTGTGGGGAAAAAGCAAACTTTCTTCCATTACCCCAAGGTAAAAGATATAGAACGACAAGAGTCAATTAAAAATAATGTCGGTTCCCTCCTTGGTTTTTTTATTTTCATTTACTTGTAGGATTGAATTAGAGAGAGAAAACATGCATTTATTTCACATATCTAATTATGACAACCAGCTGTGCATATCTGTCAGTGTACGCTCATATTTCTTAAAATCTAACTGGTGATGGAAATAAAATTTTTGCGAAAACCCATCAAGAGAAGGTAGAAAATACACGATCTGCAAAAAACAAACAATAGGCTTAATCGACAAATAACAATCAACTGTTCCCCCAATTAAACTGGTACACCAATTCTGCTCTGTACTTCCAAGCTGATTGATTCTATCAGCTAGAATCTATCTAGCCAGCTCCATTCGAAACATTCAGAAGGGTGTCCCAAGAAAGTAGAGATGTCCCAAAATTAGAGACCTGAAATTCCACAAGAACAGGGCAGATCGCCAGAAAGTCCTCAGGTACACCCATGTTGCAAAGCAAACAAATCTCAATGTGACCGTCTTCTTGTAGAGGCGTGTGTGGTCTGCTATTCAGCTTCAGCAAGTCTCCCCGCACTGTACAAACTCTTTGCAAAACGAACAATGAAGCTGTCTGTTCCCTCACTGTCAAATCAATGCTTTGAAGATTGATATCGAGGAATCTGTACAAGCAGGCGACTGATGAAAGGGCTCTTGATTTCATTGTATCCAACCAGCTTTCTCTTGACTTCTCCTGAATCCTTCCCATGTGGGCTCTCCACTCTGTTTGATTCTCAGCTCTCTGTACCAATACGATTCTCGGCTAATCATTTCTCGGGACAGAACCTGGGGATATCGATTTTCAGGCATCTCTAACACTTTAAGAAGGTGCTTAGCGTGTAGGATGGGAGTGAAGAGGAACATGGGTAGCACCGCAGTTTCCAGGCCAGAGACACCAGTCTGGTGTGTTCCGGGGGAGATGGAAAACTCTCTTTACAAAATACTTGAAGACCCGCTCAACTTCTTATAATCGCTTGAACCCCCAAACCTGTGTGTTGTAACATGGGATTGAACGAAGCCCCTCATATTTGGTATTGATGAAGACATTTAACAGCTTGAGGAATGAGCCATAGCTAACCGCAATGCTCAACTTGGCTGCCACAGCTCTGTCCTGCAGATGAGTGGCAAAAGACAATCCTGAAGTCAATAAGGCACCCAGTTACCTGTAGGAATCAACCACCTCCACTGGTTCGCCTCGATATGTCTCGTCGATAAGTTTCGTTCACTTTCAATTGTCCTGCTTTCCGAAACAACATTATTTTGGATTCCTGAAGGTTTACCTGTAATTTCCGCTGATCACCAAATCTTGAAGAATGGTTACGATGCATTGGAGATTCTCTATGGTTTCAGCCATGATGACTATATTGCATACATCAAAACCTTGATGACTACATCATCCAACAGCTACCCCGTGGTACAGTTCACTGTGCAGGCTATTTACATAATGAGCAAAACGCAAAGGGCTCAATAGACAACCCTGCCTCACACTCCCCTCAACACAGAAGTTCTCCATAACTCCCTTTTTGTTGCCACTCTCCCCTTCTCATACAAGGAACCCTGTAGGAGAATGAATTTGCTGTTAACACCCAATGCAGACAGCCTTGCAAAGTGCAGATCATGGCGTAAACAGTCGAAAGCAGATGTAAAGTCCACAGAGAAAGCGTAGAACCTCTTACTTGGTGAGTTGACCTTGAGTTTACAAGGCTAGTCAAGGTAAATATACAGTCAGCTATCCCATATAACTTTCTAAATCCTGGCTGATATTCATTCAACAGAGAATTTGACTTCACAAAACCTTCCAATCTTTCAAACATCATACCAGACAGAAGCTTTGCAACAAATTTAATAAAAGAAAGGTCTCTGTAATTCTCAACATTATTCAAGTCTCCTATTTTATGTAGAGGGTGAATTATAGAGAATCCAAATCATCTGGATCGTGACCTAACTCAAATATAGCATTGTATGGGCTGAGAAACCTTTCATGGAACTCATCAGGGGGGTTTTTATAGAATTCATATGAAATTCTGTCTGGCCTAGTGCTCTATTATCCTTACATTTGCTAGAATACTCTTCAATTCACACATCCTGAATGGATTGTCCAAGAGATCCGAACTATTGTTCTCCCAAAGATCGTAGTTAACAGAGTGTACCATATCTTCTGTCAACATTGTGATGGATTTGGTTAGTTGGCCCCTTCCCGATTTTAGAATCGGGAGATGAATCGGACGCCTGCAAGCGTCTGAATCATCCTCTGAGCGTGGTGGAGCATTTCTTAATGCATCCACCTGCTCGGAAGGGGTAACTATACCATTCCATCACCCTCACATGTTAGCCTGAGCGTGGGTGTGTTGATTGTCCTGATCTCCTGCTGCCCCTATTTGCTCGCAATCCCCCCCATGTGCAGCTGTATGCCCTATAAAATGATCAATTTTGAAATTGACATTTCCCTGCCCAACTCACTGCGAGCCCCCCCCCCCCCCAATGAGAATCAATTTTGCATTCATGCCCCCCCCCCCCCCCCCCGGCTTTTCTCAGAGCCCAGGGAGTGTGATGGATTTGGTTAGTTGGCCACTTCCCGATTTTAGAATCTGTCGCCTTGGGAGATGAGTCGGACTCCTGCAAGCGTCTGAATCATCCTCTGAGTGTGGCGGAGCATTATCTATGCAGCCACCTGCTTATAAGGGGCAACTATACCATTCCATCACCCTCACAACATCCACTGTGTTCCAAAGTGAGCCACCCAGTCCTTCACTGGTATTTCCCCAACTAACCTCCCCACGCCGAAATTCAGAGAATTTATAATGCTCCAGTACTTTTTCCATTAGAGACACTACAAAACCTCTCAGCCAAACTATGGTAAAAGGCCTTATTCTTTTCATAACAAGCATCTTTCATACAGGCATCTCGTGCTATACCTGAAATGGTAAGGCAGAACAGACACAACAATGCAGATGATCTCTCCCATGCACAGGCACAATCAAACCATGGTTTTCGTCGAGCTGGTGTAACTTTTGCTGAATTCATGGAAGCATCATTAGCAACACTCGAGATAGCAGTTATCAACCATGCTGACTCACTCTTCATAGAGCCACAATAATCATCTCCATCGCGCGCATCTGGTACCTTAATGAACACTGATACGTTATAAGATCCTTTTTCCAGGGAAGTTTAGGTAGAAAGGGGAGCCATTTTCATCCAGAATCAGTCCCTAAGTCAAGATTAACTTTGATTGGCATGTGATCAGAAAAGTTCCTTTTTCCAACCCTAAAACTCTCTATCAACTTCATAGCTTCTGGGATGTCGTAGCAATAATCTATAAGTGAAGCTCCATCACTACCAATGAATGTCAGTGTCTCGTCTACCAGACCTAAGATTTAGTTTTGAATGGACTCTGATATGTTTATATCGCGAGTGTAAGTGTAGTGGGGGCTCCGACAATCCTACCGTTTCTCAACTCCGCCAGCAGTTCCTTCTCGTCGCTACCAAACGAAGCTTTCGTCACTTTCCACTTGAAATCTTAATTAAAACTGACGCCATTTTCGACTTTTGCACATGGTCATCAGCATCCTCTGCAAATTCAATCCCCAATGTGAGTATCTTGAAATCGAGCCAGCAGCTTCTCAGTCACCTCTTGCACCAGAAATTATTATTTTATTCTTTTGTTGTTATTCAGCTTGAGGCTTTAGAAGCAGCTCCTCGTATTCCCCATATCAATCACCCCATGACCGTCAAGCTGAAAGAAGCATCTCCTCATCATCAGCTTCCAACGACAGAACCTAATTCCATACCCACCAACTATTCACGGTCAGAACTTTCCATACTCATAGAAAATTGATGTAGGAATAAAATAAGATAAAATTAAGAAAGATAAGTTTAGAAGGAGCTCCTTTAATTTTGATAGTATATTGTTTTCATTTTCAACTATACGAAAATATATTCAACTTTGGGATAGGTAAATTGGTCTGCAGTATTTGAAACCCGTACCTATTGCCCAAACAGTCAGTTCCCCGTCTTTATCCCCATTGCTACGGCCATTCAAGACCTCCAAACTGAGTTCCTCCAGCAGCTAAAGAAACTTTGATCCTCTGTTATTTGCTACTCGATCCATGGAATTGTGCTCAAGCAAATATTTATCAGTATTCACATCCATCTATGCACATATTGATTGCCCTTCGGCAGTCCTCGGATTCATGTCACCAATCAAAATCATTTCACCATCGTTTGCAACTAACCTACAAAGCAGACCATCCAAAGATTCAAAATTCGACTACTACTGGTTACGGTTCAGATAATAGGGTACAACGTATAATATACATATTATGTCACGCACATCGACCTTGGTCACTGCTAAATTATTCTGATCATTAACCATGTAAGCCCCCCCCCCCCTCTACCTGATAGCCCCCGAGCTTGAAAAGCATTAGCAAGTTCGAACGTTGGGGTCGCTGACCTGAAGGGAGCTTAAATGAAAATTGATCCACACCTAAGCTGCAAGGAATCAAGATGTTGAAATGAGCTAGGCGAGTTCTTAATGAGCTATTTATTGTAAATGAAAAAGAAAAGAAATCACGACGAATATTAAAGTAAATCAAGGAACAAGCAATCACAATTAATGGCTAAAAACACTTGGAGTTAGCGAGCAATGGAATCTGATTTGCAATCTTACGAGCTAACTTATGCGCTATCGATAAAAGATCTTTCTAACACAAAATTCGAACGTTTAGGGGTGCGAGCACCTTTAAGACTGGTAATAATCAATTTAGGAAAAGGCTGGAAAGCTCCATGAGCTATAACTAGGCCATGAGGTGGCTACTGTGAGGCAGCATGGTCGCACAGATCTGAACTTGAATCTGAGTTAACTGGATTTAATGAAGGATTACAGAAAAAAAGTCAGTTGGTGGCAGATCTCCAGCAGACGGGCTCAGCCCACAGCCATATCATGTACATTATATATGTAATTGTTTTGTAATTATTTTCCTAATACACATGTTTCTCATTCATTCATTGGAACGAAAATTGAAGGGAGTCGCTAGAGATTTGGCTACCCAGAGTGATGTAGGGCCAGAGGATTGTTGACCTTCAGCAAGAGAATAACAGCCCAACAGGGAGGTGGGAGCTCTCAGATTGGAACTTCTTGTTCGTGATAAACGCATCGAATCCCTTGGTAATGCAATACAGCGTGACAATTTAATTATCAGTGGTTTGACTCATGATGGGCGAAATGATTTGTCTCATCAATAATCCCTGCAACGTGGAGTGCTGCATGTTCCTGAGGTTCAGCCATCTGTCAGAGTATAGTTTGAACGAATTTATTGTAAAGATACTTATTACTTATAAATTATATCTACTTATATAATATATTATATTATACTCGTTAGCTTATAACCCCTGAGCTACTAACTAGCTGCCAGAGCAGCTAACCTGACAGTTCGCCTCAACTGAACCCTTTCCTCACGCGTGGATGGGAGCAAGGGCCTGACGTCGGGTCTCAAGGCCGCACTGCGATGCCATTCTCATTTGCTTGAGGTGATATGCGTGTCAAAAATGTTAGGCACTGGTAAGCACGTTCTGTCGCCAAGTACCTCAACGTTGCCGTCAGGTGTTCGTGGGGAGGGATAGCAGTCCTCACCACTGTGTCTTGCTTTTGAACGAAAGGAGTGATGAGAGCAAGAAACTTGCAGTACACTGTTTCATTCATTCTAACTAGTTTCGGTAATCTTCGGGTTCCACCGACAGCTCGCTCAGCAGATTTGTGTGTGTCTCAGCAACCAATCTTTACACCACTTCGAACGTTCTTTTCTTTTTTTGCCAAATTACAGTGAAACCCCCCACTAGTGTGATGTCGTCGTCCGTCATCCATCATCCGTCGTAACCCATTCGGCTTCATGGCCTGCTGTGGTTGGGTCAGAAGACAGGTTCCTTGATCGACAATGTCGTTGATGATTTTGCAGTCCACGTCGTCGGAAAAATTCCGAGCAATAAGGACATGGAACCAATTCGGGAGTTGCCTTGAGAATCTCCTGGCATCATCCCATAGTTACAAGCAACAAGAAAACAATAACAAACCAAAAAATTTTCTTCTTCCGAAATTGAAAATCAACTTACAAAAACCGATGAATGCAGCTCCTCCTTGCGATTAATATTAAAAAACAACGAACAAAACCGTAGCTCACCCCTCCACTTGATGTTTGTGCACGTTTTAGCACAAGAATTCAATGATTTTTCAGTCGTTTTTGAAGAAAACGTGCGTTTTGTCTCCTCTGGCCTGTCCTTGGGAGACGTTGCCATTGATTATTTCTGCTTATTATTAATTATTTACATAGGTATTTATGTATTTAAGATGCTTCAGAACATAGAAAAAACAAGTGGCACTCAAAAAAAAAAAAAAAAAAAATTAACTTTCCTCCCAGTTAAACTCCCGTATTAAATAAGCCCTATAACTCCAGGCGGATTAACAAATCTTGCCAGCTGCAACCATCTTGAGCCACTAAGTATGCATAACATGGCTTCACGAGTTAGGGTAGATGATCCAAAGTTGGCACATCGAAATTCCCTGAGAACTGGATATACCGCCAAAAAGTGCTCCAGGTCTTCAGGCTCCCCCGTATTACAAAGGGCGCAGGTGCGGCTGGCAGTTAAGCCTCAGGGAGTCAGCATGCACCCTGCAAACCCAGCGCAAGACGAACATAGATGCTTTTTGCTCTCCCACTGACAAATCAATACAACGTACATCATGGTCTAGTAGCCTAGAGATTCGATTCGATGATGCTAGAGCCCGCGCTTTAGCCCCCTGCATGCTGGAGGACACAACTCTTTCTTTTACATTTTCCGAAACTGCGTTCGCCACTTTTACAATGCTCGAAGTCTTGCGTCAAGGAAACTTCATGCTTTTCGCAAAGTTTTTTCAAGTTCTTATACCGAAACAAGTTTGAATGGACAATATGAGTTGCAACTACCCGAGGAAATCGGTGTTCTGACATCGCCATTACTCGAAGGAGATACTTGTGTGGAGATTCAGGGTGTAGACAAAGAGGGGAGGTAAATTCGTTTCCAGGTGTATCACATAATCTGGGGCATTTCTTGGTAAGTGAAATATTCGTTTAACAAAATACCTGAGAACCTTCTCGACCTCTTGATACTGTCTGCAACCCCAGATCTGGGCACCATAACACAAGATCAACCTAGTCGCAGCCTTGAAGACCTATATAGAATATAGATGAATATCACAGTATGAAGGAATCTTGTAGCCTTTTCCGTTTCAGTCTTCTTTGTGTTATTGGTGGGGTGGGGGTTTCTGTTATTCTGGATACCGTAGGATTTTCGTGCCCTTCCATTTTCTTTTTCAAGGAACAGTACATCTCTACTTTGTCTTCGCTGACCATTGGTATGTTCAGATCGTTGTGGAGCGTACTGTTTCTTACATACCATGGTGCGTTCGTGATGAACTGCAGAACCCGGTTCAGGGTTACTTGAACTCTGTTAATATGGGTTGCTGCCACAGAACCCCAGAGACTGCTTCCTTGAGGAACCCCAGCATTTATAGTTTTGGAGTGCAAGACGTAGGTTTTGTATTTTACGGAAAGGGTTTGCCCAGCCAGGAGTCGGTAGTAGGTGTCAGGTAAGTAATGTTTTACTTTACATAATAGTCCTTCGTGGTAAACTTTATCAAAGGCTTTTTCGACGTCTAGGTACGCTCCGATGCATACCTTTTTTTGTTCAAAGGTATTCTGGATCACGTCAATCACACGGTGTAGTTGTTGCGGGCAGGAATGATTTAGGCAAAAACCAAACTGTACTTGAGGGATAAGGTGTGAGAGGTGCTTTAAAAGTGACGGTAATAGTAGTCTTTCGAAAATTTTTGATAGTACTGGGCGAAGACTGATGGGCCGACTATTGCTGGGATCTTCTCTTTCTATTTGGTTTATGAATCATCACGATGCATGCATGTTTCCATTTGTGAGGAATATGCTTCATTCTAAGTATCGCATTGTAGATCTGAGTGAGAAATACGATTCTTTTCCTTGGTAGTGCCTTAAGAAGTTTATCAGTGATCTCATCATGTCTTGGAGATTTTTTATTTGGTAGTTTAGATATAACTGATCTAATTTGCCCAGATGTGAAAAATTTTGAGAAGGGTGTGAGTTGTAGAGGTTCTTCCATAACGGCCAGTATCCAGTCGTTCTCCTGCTGATTGGTAACTGGGTTTGGCATGAATTGCTCCTCAAGTAACTGGGCAAAAAGGTCAGCTTTTTCCTTCATGGTGCAATACCAAAGATTCCCTGTCTTCAGTGGGGGTATATCATTCCATTCCTTCGTGAGATATTTTGTTTTATGCCATAGAGAGCCATCAAGCGCACTTAGGGAGCGTGATTTATTGTGGTTAGCAATTTCACGTTCTTCTTTTAGGGCATTCTTTAAATTTCTGGTCGCTTTATTATAAACCCTTTTCGCTTGTGGATATCTCGTTAACTCCCATTGGTTTCGGCAGTACTGCTTCTCACGTAGGAGGGTTTCAATGTTGGGGATTGTCTCTGGGTAAAGGATCGTTTAATTGTGGGGGATTGGGATGAGGCTGAACCTGCAGCTATTTGTATAATGCTTGTGAATTGAGCAACGGCTGAGTCGATTTCTGAGGGGGTTTTTAGCGTTACCTGAAGGTCTATAAGTTCCTTTATAATTGTTTTATATATATTCCAACCAAAAGCGTATGTGATTAGTCCATTGTGATGCGGCGAAAGAATGGGACTTTGATGAATATCCAGCAGAACTGGGTAGTGATCCGAGCTTAGTTCTTTCTGTACCCTAGCTAAGATGTCGGGGGTCGATCCTGAATCGGGATAAAAAGTGGGTTCTGATGGGTATATGACTTCCAAAGAGTGTTGCAGGATCACTTCGTTCAGTAGTCTTCCTCTCGGATTTGACGTCCAGCAACCGAATCTAGGATGTTTGGAGTTAGAGTCTCCACCTACCAAGAAGGATGATCGTAACTCATGAATTAGAGATAATAAGTCTCCTCTCGTTATTCTGTTTTCGGGGTCCGAGTAGAAGGTCGCCACTTTGAGTTCATTTAGGGTCGCGTGATGCAGTACAAGTTGACACACTTGCATGTCTTCTTCAATAATTGCAGGTAATTCAACGTGGCCAATACAGGTTCTAATTAGTACAGCAGATCCTCCCTTTCGTCTACCAGAGGGATGATCGGATCGGTAGATTTTATAGCCAGGGATTTGAAAATGTATATGGGGAGCAAGTTTGGTTTCTGTTAAAAGGAATATATCTACCTATATGATGATTATTAAGAAATAAAAGTAGTTCATGATATTTATTTGTAATACCACGAGAGCTCCATTTGCTGATTTTGGTTATGTCATTATTTATTGTGTTCATTTCAAATGTTTCAATAATGCGGGGAGTACATGAGCCAGCATTTCAATAAGTGGTGATATAATAGTTTGTCTATTTTTTGACATATAGTCTCCGCCAGGGGCCCATTGGTTACTTCGGCATATGTTTGTCGAGGAGTTGTTTGAGGCAACATTCGCTGGGACGTTTTACGTGAAACGATAGGGTTATTTTCGCTTGCTTGGTTTGAGAATTTTAAAGGCAGGTGTGTTACTACCGGTGGTGATTGCGAAATAGTTTTCCACTTTGAATAGTTCATTTGTAGTTGCTTATGCATAGGACAACCTTTGTAGTTGGCGGTGTGTGGTCCTTTGTAATTGACACAGATCGGCGGAACATTTATTGGTTTATCGCATTTACCTGAGGGATGATGTTAATCACATTTAACACTTTTTGGTTCATTACTGCAGTAATTTTTCGAGTGCCCGTAGGACTGGCACTTCAAACATTGAATAATTGTTCTTCTGGGTTTGGGAGGTTCCACTTTCACTTTGCAATAGTACAATGACGACAGGGAATAAAGATTAGCATTCATTGGGTTAGGTGCAAGATCGAGAAAGAAAAGCGGGAGGGCTATTTTTGTAATAGGATGATGAGTAGGTATCATTTGGACGGGTTTATATCCCAAGTCCGCTATTTCTTTTTTCAACTCTTCCACGTCACATGTAGGATGAAGCCCCCTTACGACCACTCTAAAATTTCGATCGGTTTTAATCTGAAAGGTGTGGAATTGTGCTCGGCTGGTTTGTAGATAGGCAACCGTTTTGCGATAATTTCCAACAGTTTCTAAATTTACCTTCAGTTTGCCGTCCACTGTGATGTGTTTGAATTCGGCTTTGCATGATGTTTTCAAATGATTTATAAGGGAATTGATATTTGTGAGGTTGTTTATAAAGATAGGCGGAGGTTTAGGTTCTCGAGTATTCGCGGAGTTTGCTTCTCTTTGATGTGTTTCCATATCTTCTAATGGCGTGAATCGGTTCGGTGAGGCAAAGGGCGAGGATTCATTGGTTAGTCTAATGGAGTTATCAGGTGTGGTTAGATTGTTATTATTTACCTTACGACGCTTTTTTTCCGGGTCGTCGTCACCCATTGTTGGCTCGATCGTTAGCTGGTTCAAGGCAAGAAAGATTGCGGGTTTTATATCACAAGTTGAGGGAAATGTTAATGGCTCGGACTCTCAACCAGTACTTGTTGTCAATCGTGACACCCCGAACCTGCTTGAGGGAGTTCACAAGTCTCCAGAAGTCAGCTCCGCTAGCCACCTCACCAAATCTTTCTCCCAGCTGTCTGAAGAAGTCTGAATATTTACGTTCACAAAGAGCCTCGTACTCGGAGTTAGCCCTCACGTAAGCTTCCCTCGACATAGCCGGTCCAGTGAGTTGGAATAACGTAGAGACGCAAAAGATTTATTCCTGGCACGAGTGTAATCCAAATCCCACCAAAATTTCGAGGATACTGGGCCTTTCTAACAACGCATCGATGCTTCACCCGCGGCTTGAGTTACGACAGAGGCCTTCCAATCGTCCTCCTGCTTGAATGACATACATCTCTCTTCCAGTCCTCCAAGCTGTTGTTCCAGAGAAAGCCAGTATTTTTCCCGACAGGATGCTGTCCACGAAAGTTTGGGAAGGTAGGGCAGCCAGCCACCACTCTGACAAGTCCCATTTGCTAGTGAAAGTATGATCGGCATGTGATCAGAAAAGTTCTTCCCTCCACCCTGAAGTTCTCTATTAATTTCATTGCTCCTAGCGTACTACAACAATAGTCAATCGTCGAAGACCATTCCTGCTAATAAACGTAATTCACCATCTTCATCTCCTTTACTACGTCCATTGAGTATTAATAATTGATGTTCTTCCAATAATTCTAGGAAACGAGTTTTATAATATTGGGAGAAATAAATGTTTGGCTCACTGCCGGTGCATGGAAGATTTCATTCGGTCGACTGACTGACCGGTAGAGGAGTGATGGACTCCTACCTACCTACTGACAGCCACGAAAGGCTAACTTTGACAACGAGATCCCCTACTGATCGCAGAAAGATCCTTCGACCTCCGATGCACAGCATATTTGTCAGTATCCACGTCCATCTCCGAGCAAATTATCTGTTTCGTCCCAACCCTCACATTCATATCACCCAATAATAATTACATCCCTATCATTCTCAAAAATTGTATAGAAAAGTTCATCTAGCACTCCAAAATCTCACTCCCAGTGATTACAGTTAAGATAACATGGTACAATAAAAACGTCTCTTTGCTCCAACTTAATAATAATTACATCAACATTACAAACTATTTCAAATTTTACATTTAATAAATTTATTCTAGACACTCGAATTCGGAAGAGACTACCTCCAGAAGCTCTACCGAATCTGGAACTTCTAACTGCACCGATCCAACACAACTCAAAACCGTCAAAATACTTATCAAATTTATCGAATTCACAATTTTCAACATGTGTTTCAAACAAGAAAAATACGTCATGGCTCTTGACATATTTGAAAAAATTTGGTAACTAACATTTATTTTTCAACCCCCTAATGTTATAAGCAAGTATGCTTATTGATAATTTATTGGCAGCCTCAACAGTTCCCCCTCACTCTGACAGACGGTCAGATCTCAGGAATCATTTACACTCCCTTCTGGGGCTCCAAACCGTGGCGACGATACCATATCAAAGCGTGAAGGTACAGAACCGTTCTTCAATTGCTCCTGGACAAATGCACTAATATCCGCCCCTACGACAGAGTTCATCAGTTGCAAACCATTTCCGTCCTTCTGTACAATTCCATTCTGGGCTGACCAGGCAAAGTAGACGTCTTCCATAACCAAGTATTGCGATCTCACCAACACCTTGACAGTGTTCTTCAAACGCTTTAATTCCTTCTTAATCGCAAATAGGTTCCGACGAACCGCTCTGACAAACACGGAATAGTCCCTATTAACTCCAAAATGTGTTCCCCTTAGATTGCTTACATAGTGGAGCGACGAGCAAAGTAACGAGCAGAGCGTGGAGGAAAGAGATAAGAGAAAGAGCAGCGAGCATAGAGATGTCCAAGTCCAAGCCAGAGTGAAGCGCGCGTTCAGTTCATCTTCAGCGTGTAAAGGAATAAATTAAAATGAATGCGGATGGTTTCCTCTATGAAAGCTCCGCTTTGAGGATTTGGTATTTAACCAATCGCCAGCTGCCACGATCAGGTGGTATCCATTTTATAAATCAAGAGCAAGTGATTCCGACTTTGTCAAGTACCACCACTTACGGGAGGGAAAACAACAGAACAAATCATTCAGCTGCTTTTGTTTGGGGCGTTTTCAAAACCTATGTATGTTCCAACAGAATGTAACAAGTTTTTTACCTAAGTTTTTCATTATCCGACACTTTTCAAAGGAATTAGAAAGTAATATCAATAAAAGACTGTTAACTTCCTTGTTGTTTTTAATTCGTTGGCCACTTCATATCACATTTTGTCGAGAATAAATCTGTTGTGGTGTAAACCATCACGTTGGTCCCACAATGGTTTCGGTTGGAAGACCAAGGTAATCAAATTGTCGAGATCCATTGTGGGGGGACCCTCAAGCAGAGCGACGAAAACAAACTGCTTTTATCTCGGCGCTCTGCTCTCTCATCCACTTCGCGTGTAACCTTCGCTCGATGCTTCACTCTGTTCAGTCCCCTCTCCTTCCTGTTGTTTGTTTTCGTTGCTTTGCTACGCTCGTCGCTTTGCTCATCGCTCCACTCTGTAACCACCCTTAGGCGATTATTGGCTTGCAGGATCTCAGTGACGTCAAAGGAATCACCAAACTTAACCAGCAGAGGGGCACCTGGTTTTCTTCCCCCTAGACACACTACATCTTTAATAGACAATTGCCTTGCTACTCCCAACGTCTCCTTTAGGAAAATTCTTATTACGGATTGTAGATCATTCCGTCCGTGGTGCACTAACCCATTAAAAATTAGGTTATCACGTCTGATCTGATTGTCAATAAAATCAATACGCTTGTCGCGCGCCAATAGTTCCGACTTAACAGCGGTAATCTCTCCGCGAAGATCAATTTTTATGTTGAAGTACATCAACTTTCTGAGTGAGGACGTTGACATCTGATTTTGTAGCCAAGTCCTTGGTTACCTCTTTCAATTTTGTATCTAACGTCCATCTTATCCATTATACTTGAAAATTTTGCCATTACATCAGCAATAGTTTCCGGACTTGTCGTTGACATTTCAACTGATTGCTTTTTTGGGTTATCCTGGAATTCTGGCGATGAGTTAGCCCGCTTATGACTTTTTGGCGTAAAAAATGCGTCGATCTTTTTATTTTGCTACATCAGACGGACATTCCACGCGACTCCGCAGCTATCAAGTGGGCGACTAATTAGGGAAATAGAGAGTAAGGTGTAAGATGAGCGGAGACACCTGTTCGATCTGGAAGGGATCTCGTACGTGCGATTGCGCAAGCACTTCTCTCAAGGTCACACGTTGGAACCTCCTCCAATACCTGGCTAGATCCAGGAAAATCGGTTCTACATAATTATTAATATTACTGCAAATCGGTAACAAAGTTCGAAAATAACTGCGCGAATGAACCAAACTGGTACTGCTGCGGAACTGGGCAAGAGTTAGAACTAAAACTCGAGCTATAACTATTCAAAACAGTGGTGAAAATACGTACACGATCTTGACGCGGCAATTACTCAAGCGATACTCGCCTTTTACTTGAGTTTCTACCCAATTTTCCAGTTCAACTTTTTGCACCCTCCATAAGGACAAGACGCTTCAAAAACATTTTTTCTAAAAACTGATAATTATCTAACCTAATCATCGGAGAAAATTCCTGTCTTTCTACTGAAGCCAAAGGAGATGATAAATATAGATAATGCTCACTTTTCAAGAATGTAGGAATATTTGGGTGGTTGAAGAAAAGCTAAGTGTAGCGACTTGAACCTTTTGCCCCCAGCTACCCTACTTGGATCTGTTTCAAGAAATGAATACAATTTTTCGGTATGCAGATGAATGTAGTAAGCATTGGTTCTCCACTGTATAACACGAAAGCTGCGTCCAAGGTAGAATAATTAAGGATTGGATAAGAAAATATATCTTTACAATAGAAAAGGAAATTTATTTACACGCTTTCATGTCAATATTAGATATTCTTCTTCAGAAGTAATTTTAATAGTAAACTGCATGAGCCTACCAGAGTCCCTGACATGTCATGCATTTCACGTAAGGTACACTCTTCGATTCTTAAGGATTTAGACTATGATCAACAAATCAATGATTTCACAAATTATCTAAGCACCACCATTCGTTTTTTTTTTCGTGCTTCGGCAGTCTTTTCAAAACAGCAAAACGATCGCATAAATTACGGTAGGAGTCGCCGTCCTTCTACGCACTCAAGGCAAAAACTTCCAGGATTGGGCAACACAAGACCAACAATGAGAATATTGGTAATGATATTTGCTTCAAAGATCAAAGTTGAAAAAATGAATAAATAATAATTAAAATCTTCCACCCATAAAACTATCTACGATAAATAATAAAGAGCCTATCTACCATTTAACAAAATTTAGGGATACATATTATAATATATTCAACATGAAGTAGATCCAACTTCCAAAGAAGCTAAATAAAGGGAATTCAACTAGGACCTTGTTCTATTTCTTTCATATTCGTGGTTATCAAAATCTTCAAACATGCCAATCAACAGTTCATTTTAATGAAATAAAATGAATATTCAAATCACGAAAGACACCGAGAAATCTAAGTTGAAATGATTCTCCTGACGGGCGAGAAAAATAACGCTCTCTTCATTGAGAGTTGACAAGAGGTTCAGTCAGAATTAGAACAAGTCCTTCAAATTTAATGAAGACAAATCGAGCAAAAACAATAACGAATTCATAAACCAACACAAAAATACAACAAAGATCAGAAACAAGGAGAGAAAACATACAAAAGCATATGAAATTGATAACTTCACTTTACATTAGTGTATGGGAGACAAAAGTCAAAATGAAGATTTTGCAATCCCTTTTGCTACAAATTGTTTAAAAACAGTCTTCCGAGCAAAACATAGGTAAGAGAATGGATCGTATTACTGTTATCAAGAAACGTTTCCTACTTTTTCGTTGCAGGGACGAATGGTAGAGAACAACATCAGCAAGGATGAGTTATACATCAAAGCGAGCATGAATTCATAGTATTGTCAACTTGAGGGTTAACGAAATAAAATCTTGGGGACGAAAGTGCCTGAGAAATTGTAACGGTAATTACCCACACCTCCCTGAGCATTGTTGAAAAGACCAATGGGTGCTGGAACTCATCTCAATTTACGGTTCTGGTATTAGACAGAACTAATTGGGGCTCTGCACTACCTACTACCTGAAAGTTTGATACTTTAAGACGGAATATGTGGTGGTTGTAAGTGATGCCATAGAGGCATTTGCTGATTGGAAATAATTCGTGACTTTATCACATTCAGCTCATCTCACTCACCTTGAATGAAGTGAAGTAATCTCTTTGTCTCAGGTCATGTATCGTCCCAAGAAGCTTGTCTGGATACAACTATGGGGAATGCTCAGACATCCGGTAGGCTGAGATCGTATGCCGCTCATTAAAACAGACAGCACCAGTGCTTAGAAGATAGCCATGTTGCAAGAATGTTCAGATGAATGTCAGACTGGAAAGGGTTACGGAGAGTTCGCAAAGTAAAATTGAAGAATTACGGCGATTTTTTCATTTTTTTTTTTTTTAAATTAAAAGTGTATTGGTATTTTTTTTTTTTTTTAAATCAAAATTTATTTGTTGTTTTTTGAAGAGCTGCCCTAAATGGGTTGTTGGGCTCTTGAGGGTTTTCCAAAAGAAGGAAGTGGGTTGAGGCTAGTTGAGTGGCATCAAGGCTCCATCTTCGAGCCCAAGGCAGCGGACTTTCCTTCTCGAGAGGCTCGAAGCCGAAGTGAAACCGCCCGTATTACAGCCATCTGGGTCTTCACCCTCACCCACTGGGTCACTTGCGACAGAGGTTTCGACCATTTTTCGGACAGGACAATAGCTATTCTTTTTAAGAAGCAGTCATACTCTTCGTGGAGGGAGCCCTCGCAGGATACCGCTAAGGGCATAAATGAGCCTATCATATCTTTGGCTGCCCTGTCATACTTTCTGTGCTTTGCATTGGCAGCATTTTGGGAAACTGAAGTCCACGTTTGAGAGATGTAGGAGGAGGCGCGATGGCCATATGATGTGATAAACATGGAAATCGATGAATGTAGAATATGTTAATATGGTGTTCTCCAGGTCGAAGGGCAACTATCGGGATTTGAGCCTTATCCTATCAGCTAAATATTAAATATGTTCTATTATCCGGCAAAATCGGTTATCCTGCATACCTATGGACCCAAAAGTGCCGGTTCCACTGTACCCTCCGCCTATTGTAGACTTGTTACGGCAGCTCAACAGTTCCCAACACTCAACTATGAAATGCAACTAGTGATAAAGGAAAATTCTTGAAGTCCAAAATTAGATAACACATCTTATGGCCACGAATTAAATTGTAAAACTTCAATGTTGCCACGAAATGGGAAAACTACTCCCATGTCGAAGTAAAAACTCAATGGATATCCATAACAACCGACAAATCTTGAACCACGTAAGGTCCTATCCAGTAGGTATGTTGACCTAAAACGTGCCTTCAACATCTTCATCATGAGTATGATATTTGAGATATTACATTTTTGGTGAATGGTAATCAACTAAGAGGAGCATTTACTGACCGATACAAAAGAGTCATCAGATAACGGATAATGACTGTCAGGCTCCTTAGTCCCACTCACATATTTTCATTAGGACGAGAAAAAGGAGCAAGTCGTTTTCTGTAAGTAGTAACGTCCCCTAGCCTCTGAGAAAAAGCCTCTGAAATAGAAAACTACAGCAACCAAGAATGCTACTGACGTAGAGATGTTATACGACTAGAATACAAATCATTATGGCGTTTTCATTGACCAGCGGATCTATGAGTTGATAATCTTGATATTGATACAGATATTTTTCGTTTGGATAACCATGACATGGTCTCCATACATTGTATGAGAAGTCAGTTACTTTCGATAGCACTGTTCCTACTTATTAGCATTACGATTCTAAAAAGTCTTTTTCTGCGCGAACCGTTTTGATTAGTAAATAAATGTACAAGGTTAGCTTTGACAACTAAATGTTTTAGATGACTTTGAGAAGAATAGAACTGTCGGGTGGTGAGAAAACATGTTTTACTCCTACTGCTTAAATGGAACATAAATTATGGGCTCAGTCATAATTGCGATGTCAAACAGGAAGTAAGAAACAAAAATAATGAAAACCTGAGATGACACATTGAATGTCGTTTTCAAAATTCACATAATAAAACATTTGAAAATGAACTATTGGTTTTATGCATTGCGTACTAAATCCGTTACTATATTAGGCAAAGAACAAATCAGTATGTAGCTCATCTCCATTACCGAGTAAGTAGTGTTGTGTTACAGATGTAAACTAACTACCTATTGTTCAGTAGCTTTTGCCGATTCGGAGTGTCACTACTCAATATAAATCAATAAACTATTATAGGCAAAACATTTAATATACATACGTTCAAAATGAATGTTCAATAAAATAGTTGACAAAACACTAAGAGAGATTTAAAAAAAATGTTATAGGGCAACTTCGACCAGGAAAGAGAACAAAAATCGGTACCTGGGCAGTGTGTCACTTAGATGAACACACTGTACATTCTCTCAAAAATGACCCAGCCACCAAACTGAATTTAAGGACATCTAACCAACCACACGGAAATAATTTAGATCAGTACGCCTTGTCAGTAAAGTGGAGGAAGGATATCCAACAACCTACGAAAGTGAGGTTGATGATAATTTTTGACCGCTTCAGGTCATTTCAAGTGTCTTTATAAAAAACGTTTTTCAAAGACTAGCGATGTATCGTGTATTTTATATTCATTACCTATATCACATTTATCTAGAAGGGGGGGTGGGGGGGAATTGAAAGAAAAACATTCAATAAAATGGAAGAAGAAAAAACAGTAGTGGTAACTACTTAAGATGATAATAAAATAACATCCAAAATTAAGGATGAAAAATAAAACTACTCCCTCCGAAGTCCTGCATGCCACTTCAACTGCAGACAAAGGTTGAAAATTAATTTACAAAAATACCAGTGACAAGTTTAGGAACATTATCCCTGTCACCAAAGTTTCAATATTAAAATAATGTTGAGTAGATACGAACAATTCGTTCACCATTCGGCGTCCCCGTTGGACTTCTGGAAAACGTAATCTTTACCGCCTAAATTCATTATACCGTCTTTGAAATAGAACTTCCATTTATTCCTGGTCCTCGTAATCTGTAAACAATGGGGAAAATATATGAATACATTTATACACAAAGATATCGTATACATGAATGTATGTATACATAACGTACGATTTCGATCCTATCAAAATATAGTTGTGACAGTTAACTTGAAAAATCCCGAAAAAATAGACTTAACAGCTCTTACGACACACTTTAGAAATACCAACCATTAAGTCTTGAACATAAGAACATGACTGACTACAACATGAACATGGCGGGACAGAAAGACGATTCGATAGAGGGAGGTGTGACATCACCTCAACAGGGCCACCAACAGACATGCACCAAATATCCACTTCCTACATGCAATAGCCTAATTTTCAATAAAAATCCCGTAATTAATTTCACCGATTTCTCAGTAAATAATGACTATTTTTACACACCTTGTCGTATTGGCAGACCACAACGTTGTCAGTCTCAAATAATTCCAAGGGGTCTTCTTCACTTACGTCATCTTCTGAATTCAGCGGTTCCTGATAAAAATAACGAGTTGACACCATGTAATTGAGTTAAAATACTGAAGTTTACGATAGCAGTTTAGTTGACTAAATAATGACACGTATTTTTACTGGTTTGGAGCCAACATTATGGGCCACCTTCTTACTGGAGTGCAGTGCGAACACCCAAGAGATTTGGTGTTTGACTCACGGAGAGAAAATGAAAATGAGCACACGTGATGGAAGTAAACATGTTGGAAATTCGTAAATTCACCAGGCGGGTGACGAGCAAGCTTCGTCATTAGACAAATGGTTTAAAAAACTGAAGTTTCGTCAAAATATCCATTGTATTGTCGAAATTGTATCACTTTTGAGCCTATTCAGAAAAAAAGGGTTCTGCTTGGTTCCCCTCTTCAATTTTTCTACCCAAACTGAACGTGTTTACTTGAGTTATTGAGCAGAATCCAGAACCTTACCATAAGTTCTGAGCAGAATTTTAGCAACTGTAAAACTGAGGAAATCAGTGACTTATGTTCAAGCAGCTATTTAACTGACGAATCTCACAATAACGAAAACTTTATAACTAGCCCAAGTCGTTAATTAGTCTTGGATTTAGTTCATCAATGGCTAGTCTTGTTTCTGATCGCATTTCGTCTAATTTCTTGTAGAGTTCCAAGTTCAAAGACGTACTGTAAAAGCACGTTACGTAAGAGAATAGAAAGTTTTTGCAACCCTAAGTCGTATTCAAGTGAGAAGAGAAGAAATTGAGCGAGATGACGCAAAACGGTAACTATAATTGATAAAATCAATAAAATAGAGAAGTCCTATTTGTAGCTCAAGGGAAGTCAAATACAACTCCGAATACGACTGAAACCATCCAAGACGACAATCATAAAATCAGATTTTCCATGCCCACTAGGAGCTGTTCACGGACAAAAGTTCACCAAACAAAAATTTCGAGGTTGTTCATTGTGTAGTGTTGTCATTTTAGCATGGTAAGGAAGTGATGGATGGTCCAAGAGCTGAATGCGGCTAATGCCCGCCACGCTCAGAGGATGTCCCAGACGGTGGAAGACGTCATTCAAACTATCATTCATACGGATTCAAAAATCGGGAAGGACCAACTAACCATATCCATCACCCATTGCAGGAATTAGGAAAATAGAAATCTTCCCTCTGGAATCCAATGTAAGATACAAATCTCGCAAACGCATGGTGAATTTTGATGTTGCCTTAACATCAAGTATCCTTCCATTACCATATTTATTTCTCTTCCAGAAACCAAATCACACATATAGAGCTGTTGAAAACATGATCTCGTAAATAAGGGGTAGACAGAGCTGTTTTAGCCCTTATTTTATACAGCTCATAGGTGTTTCTACATAGTATGACAGGGAGTCTCACGTTACATAAGTCGAACTTCATCCATATTCCTTATAATTTCCGACGAAAAGTGCCTGTTGGAGTTTTGTTTTTTACTCTATTAAAAATCCGACGTTTTTAGCTTTAAATTTGTTTGAGTGTTTTTGACCTTCGGTCTCAACACGAAGAGTGAAAGCAAATCTGAGAAAGAAATTAGGGGACTTAAAAAACCTGTCTTCTCAGCCTCTAACAATAATTTTTTTGAAAAGAATAAAATTACCTTTCTTTTCAAAAGGTCATTAGTCCTTTTAGCTCTGGTGCAAAATGTGGTGCATTTTTTTTTTGGCCTCAGTTTTCCAATGGTAGAACCAGTTTTTTATAATTAGAGGGGACGATTTTGAGAAAAGTGGGTTTGAAGACGAAGAAATGGCATTTTTTTTCGAGGAAAAATTACTAGCATGCCTAAACAAATTAAGAGCCAGATTTACACATTTTTTTATTTTACGGTGAATCAAATAGTGACAAACAAAGACTTTATTGTTATTTAATTTATTATTGCAGGTTGGGGGAAAGTCGAGTCGAAAACATTGACTTTAGGAACTCAATTTTGAACGGCAGCCTCACGAAACTCGATTTAAAAAAATAAATAAATACAAGGTGTCTCACGAGTTGTTCCCCCCCCCCCCCCCCTAATAAAATCGTCCAAACGGGAGTAAACTTAAATTTTTTTTGAATCTTCATAAGTTTTTCCAAGGATCTCAAATATCATATTTGCGCACCCCACGCAAGAGACACTAGCTTTCTGATTTTACACGGGAACCCCAATTTTTTATTGCAGATTCGGAATCTACTCAAAATTTCATGAAAATTTGACCCCTCAATCAATTTTTTTGATTGCACGCAACCGGTTCAGCGAGCACGCAAAGTTGCGCTACCCCAAAATTGTCAAATAGTGGATGATGGTGAACTCTAAAGTGTGGCACATGAATTTTCATTGTTTTTTAACGCTGATTCACGGGGTGCTACCCGTTTCTTGATTCGGCTCAATTTTTGCGGAATAATGACCTAAATTTGGTTATTTCTCGTGAAAAAATCATCTTTTTTCGCGCATGTGTTTGGACCATAGCAGCCCTTTCTTCCATTGAATAACGCGTGGTAGGAGCACGAGGCATGATGACAATGATGTCGCAGACTGAACTAAGGAAAGTGAGCTGTGTCCAGTGGATGAGTGGACAAGGTGGAGTTTTATCGCTTTCATGGTTTGGCTAGAAACATCAACTCTTATCAGATGATCTTTGGTTGTGTGTACATCAGGCACACTTAGCTACCTCGAAAGGTTGTAAACAGAAGAAACAAAATACTTATCTGATTATTCAAAGGTCACTGTAACGGCAGCTAATTTATGCCGACTTTCAACTCTCAGATTAAGATAATTTTTCACTTGACCACTGAAGAAGGTTTCAATCTCCTATTTTTACATTTTTCAACCGGACCTCGAAAAATAATCCCCGTAAAAATCTGAAAACAGACGCCCAAGATTAAAAAAAAAACGGAAGAGAAATAACCAAATTTAGGTCATTATTCCGCAAAAATTGAGCCGAATCAAGAAACGGATAGCATCACGTGAATCAGCGTTAAAAAACAATGAAAATTCATGTGCCACACTTTAGAGTTCACCATCATCCACTATTTGACAATTTTGGGGTTGCGCAACTTTGCATGCTCGCTGAACCGGTTGCGCGCAATCAAAAAAATTGATTGAGGGGTCAAATTTTCATGAAATTTTGAGTAGAATCTGAATCTGCAATAAAAAATTGGGGTTCCCATTTAAAATAAGAAAGTTAGTGTCAGTTGCGCAAGATTGCGCAGTTGCGGGGGGTGCGCAAATATGATATTTGAGATCCTTGGAAAAACTTATGAAGATTCAAAAAAAAATTGTTTACTCCCGTTTGGACGATTTTAGGAGGGGGGGGGGGAACAACTCGTGGGACACCCTGTATATTATCAGCGTTTCATGCATATCAGAATGCTTCAACCCGTGTATCAGCTACTAACTACACTACAAGTATTCACATCGGCTATCACTCCAGTATCCACATTCACTACAACTCGACGCTATCGGCCGGACATCACTAGGTTACAAACAAACAATAATAAACGAAAAAACGCTGCAAATTCTTTCACTGGGGTTTATTATTCAATTGGCTTGCGTTCATTTATCATATCAGACCTACATCAAATTAAAGGAAATGGGCTCACTCCCATATTCGAGTTGAGGGCGCTTGGAACGGCCAGATGGGAAACTGCCAGTTATCAAGAAGGCGATAACAGAACTCGAAAAACGCAAATCTTGGCCGCATTAATCATGCCATAAATCGGGAATGGTTTGACCTACAGACCTGGGAAGGGGCTCATTCGATTCCTCATGGAAAGTTCTACAAAACAAGTCCACATTTAGGCCGCCTTGATGTTTTTTGAGGTTTTTAGGGATTTTACAAAACTTTGACAACCCTTAAATGGCACTTCAATTTGAGTTAGAAAGCTGGCTAAAGAATTGGGGCGTTGTCGGACCAACATGGATTTTTCCTGAAAATTTCAGATGTTTTGGTCCAGCCGTTTGGGAGAAATCTTGCGTACGGCGGACGGCGTACGGCGGACGGACGGAAAATTTTTTATTGCAGATTTGGATTCCAGACCCTTTGAAACGTAAACCAAGAAATTTTCAGGGGGGTTAGAAATTTTTTTTTCGAGAGCGATTACTATGGTTTATTATTGAATAATAAACCAAAACGCAAATGTTGGCACCATAAAGATTGCGTAGTTGCGGGGTTGTGCGCAAATATGATATTTGAGATCCTTGGAAAAACTTATGAAGATTCAAAAAAAATTTTTTTTGTTTACTCCCGTTTGGACGATTTTAGGAGGGGGGGGGGGGGACAACTCGTGAGACACCCTGTATACAACTTTATTGCTTAGTAGCATTACAGTTGTAGTCACATGAAGCAGGTTCTCACATGGTACATGTGAGGGAGGTGTAAGCCCAGTGGCTTTTTCCGAACTAACCTTCACAGTTCATTAGTTGCTAGTTGGTACACGGGGAGATGAGAGTTAGTAACAATCATGGCGGGAAGGGGGGGGAGGGAGAGAGAGAGAGAGAGAGAGAGAGAGAGAGAGAGAGAGAGAGAGAGAGAGAGAGAGAGAGAGAGAGAGAGAGAGAGAGAGAGAGAGAGAGAGAGAGAGAGAGAGAGAGAGAGAGAGAGAGTACGTCGAAGTTCCTGGTGTGCCCTGGTCACGGAGGCCGGTTTCGCTGCAGAAGGTCCGTAGCCGTTTCCGTTTGCAATTTTGGCGGCCCGGAGGGGTTGACGCAGGAATGTCCGCTACAAGTGGATTGTGGCGGCTGAGAAGCCTGCAATGGAAAATAGTGTATGATGCTTGGAGGAAGTCGTTTACATTGGGCATGTCCAAGTCGTGGTGCAAATTTGAATTCCTGACAAACCAGGGAGGCCCAGAAATCACCCTCAAGATCCGATTTTGAAAGGTCTGCAGTCTCTTCACTTGGGAATCAGATACTCCACCCCAGATTTGACTTCTTTACTGCCAGATTGGTCTGATTAAGAGCAGATAAATCAGTCTTTTTGTGGCAAGAGTAAGTGGGGATTTTTCTCTGAGAAGGGGCTTCAGCTATTGAAGACGGTTGCGGCATCTTCTAAGCACTGCTGTGATGTGCTCGCTGTAAGTTAGGCGTTTGTCAAGGACCACTCCTAAGTACTGGACCAATGTTTCTGAGGGAAGGGCGTCATCACCGATTTTCAACTCTGGTTCTTCGTAGATGTGGAGGTATGTGAAGACAACAGAGCATGACTTCTGAGGGTTGAGCTTGATCGTCCAACGCATTGCCCACTTGTGGAAGTTGTATGCAAGCTCCTCAAGTTTCATGCTCGCTCTTTCCCCTCTGAATGGGCTAAATAAGAAAGCCGAATCGTCTGCGGACTGGGCAGTTAGTAATGAAGGGGGGGGGGGGGATGTGGCGTAGACAAGGTATAATAATGGACCCAATACGCTCCCCTGTGGCAAGCAAGAGTGGGCGTTCTGAAAACCGAATTGTGATGCTGGTATGAGAGGTTCGAAGTAGTGGATCAGCTTAGGCAGGAGCAACTTCTCAAATATCTTGGAGTAGTGGCAGTAGACTGATAGGGCAGTAGCTCTGTGGGTTGCTGGACGGTTTATTGGGCTTGTGGATTAAGATGACGATGGCATGCTTCCACTTGGAAGGGATGTAGCCTAGCTTGAGACAGGCGTTGAAGATTTGAGTGATGAGAACCATAGTCTTCTAGGGCAGGTGAAGTAGCAGCGGTCGAGTTATGTGGTCGCTTCCTGGGACCTTTCTGCCATCCAATCTTTGGATGGCGTTCATCACTTGGACTGGTTAGAAGAAATAATAGAATGGGCTGAGTTGAAGGGGCGAATTTAGAGCCTCTTGTATGTCAACCTCTATTGGGCTGGGTTTAGAATTTGGACTGAATCGTTCCTCTAGTGTTGCTGAAAATAACTCAACCTTCTCGAATGGCGTGCAATACATCTCTGATTTCCCTTGAGAGGGGGGATGTGCGGGCATTCCTTAGTTAGCCTTTTTGTCCGTTGCCACAGTGATCCGTTGCTTCTGTCCAGCAGCATGAGCTCCTGTCTGTCCAACTCCTCCCTGTCTTTCACGAGAGCTTCCTTTAGGTCCCAAGTTGCCTTGTTTAGCGCCTATGGGCAGGGTAGCAGGTGCGAGACCATAGGGCTTTAGCCAACCTTTTAACTTGGAGGAGCTGAAGGATGTGAGGGGGGGGGGGGGTTGCTCTTCACTTTGGTGCTACAATGTTGTTCCTGTGTTGGGTGGCGTCAGCTGCTGCATACTGGAGTATCCTGGTAAGGTAGGTAACCGCGACATAAATATTGCGCGGCGTTTTGAGCAGCAGTTGCGTGTCTGTGGCAGCCGTGAGATACGCTTTGTACCTGTCCCATCGATTCTATCATTTAGAATTTTTTTGGTCTGCTTGTTGGGGCAAGGTGATACTAGTACTGTCAGTAGCACGGGTAGGTGGTCCAAATTCAGCTGTGCAAAACCTGAGGAGGCGTACAGTATGAGAAGACGTTTTTGGAAAGGAAAAAGTCAAACGTCTGGAGAGTGGGCTTGGATATTGGGAAAGTGCGTGGCTTCGGCGGGGAACAGGACTTCAATATTACAAGCATGGATGGTATTAATTAGGCACAGACCACGTGGGTTAGTTGTAGCTGAACCCCACCTAGGGTGTTTGGCATTCCAGTCCCCACCCGGGATAGTTGGTGTGTATTATGGACTGAAAATCAGAGTCCCTTACGATGTTTTCAGGGGACGAATAGGAAGCAGCCATACAGTAGTTACAGCCTAGGATGGGAATGTTGATACGCGAGATTTGATAAGTAGGCTCCCTTATGGGCGGTAGTTCGTGGTAGTTCAATGAAGATTTAACAAATACAGCTGATCCGCCTTTTTGTTGGTTTGAGTGATGATCTGCTCCAGCAAATTTGTATCTGGGTAAATAGAAATTGAAGGACGGAGCCAGTTTAGTTTCAGTTAGTAAAATGACGTCAATGTCAGGCGTTTTTAGGAAAAGATCAAGCTCGTAGATTTTTCCATAACTCCTCTGCAGTTCCAGGTGCAAACGATGAGTCAAGAGGAGAGGTATTCATGATTTGATTAGCTTGGGCAGGAGTTGTGTAAGTGCAGATACTAATAGTTGAACGAGCGAGAGTAGTTGGTCTATTTAGTTGGTTGGTGAGGCTCAGGATAGCCATCAATGGGTCAGTTAACTTCAGTGTTTGTCAAAACCCGGGGATGTGTTTCCCTTGCATGACGTGTAGTTTCGCAGGACTTGGATGGGGGGGGGGGGGGCAGGCGTTTGTTGAAATTTCAATGGAGGTGTGATTGTTCGTGACTTTTGAAGTTGAACGTGAACTGGGCATCCTTTGTAATTTGCCGTGTGTGCACCTCGGCAGTTGGTGCAGATGGGGGAGGGCATGATTGGGTAGGGTGCATGCCATCACAGTTGACGCAACGCTGTTGCTTATGGATGGCAGTAGTTTTTTGAGTGGCCAAATTCTTGGCACCTGACGCACTGAATGACTGTGCATTTTGGATGGGGAGGTTCTACTTTTACCACTGCATGGTACAGTCTAGTTAGGTTGTAGACTTCGCTGTTTTTAGTGTTGGGTTTGAGGTCTACGAAGAACATTGGCAGGGGTATTTTTGTAACAGGATGTAGAACAGGGAGGATCTGAGTGGCTTCAAAGCCAAGTGTGCCAAGTTCCTCTTTTATCAGTTTGGTGTCGGAGGTGTGGTGCAGGCCTCTGATGACAACCCTGAACGCCCTCTCGCTTTTTAACTAGTAGGTATAATATTCAGCTTTTTGTCATCCAGAAATTTAATCGTCTTACAGTTATCTTTTCTTACTTACTTAGTTACTTATCTTTACTTTATTATTGAGTGAAGAGTACTTGAAGGTATCGGGCTCGAAGGTACGGAATTCTTGGATTGTGAGGATATATCATGTACAAATATTGGGGGTGCGACGTTCTCTTTTTCAATTGGTGGCGCCTGATTGCTGTCAGTGTTTGCAACCTCCATATCAATCAGTGGTCCAAAGGGATTTGGGGAGATAATTGGAGCATAAGGTCTTGCCTTTTTCCTTGCTGGGAGGTGAAGGTCCGAATGGTTAAGGTCCATCGCCGAGGTCCAAGCTGTAAGTATCGTTCTTTGTATTCAATTGTTGCGAGTTAATTATTCGCTATAGACAAGGAAAGTGGACTCACCTCATTGCTTATATGATAAGATTGAAAGATTAGCCAGAGGTCTGATCACGTCAAGAGCTCGAGCTATACTCACATTGAGTACTTTAACATAGATGAATATCCGTACTTGATATACAATATACGAACTGTGAAGAAAAAGAATTGCAGATTCAGTAGAACTACAGAGTGATTGGAAAATTGATCTGAATCTTTTAACAAACTAGCACTCCGTACAATAGTCGATGATAATATTTTCATTACGTGAACTGTTCCATATGGAGAAATCGTGTAGAGGGAAATTTGAAATCCAAGGTATGTGAAGCCAGAATTGAGTTGAGGGACCAATTGATTGAGCAAATTCTCGATTGAGGGGATTTTGAGATTGCAATACCCATTGCACTCTCGAGGAATGGGGTATTTTGAACAGCTCCCATAATATTATTATTATTGTGAGGGCGATGTCCAAAATTGAGGTTCTGAAGTTGAAGTTGAATTGACATTTCTATACCCTGAAATTGAAATAAAGCGACTGGAAACTTATTTAATTCGTTGCTGGGGAGGTCTGGGTATGCAATAAGCTGACTGAGGGAGGAGAGTTAAATGTTGAGTGGCCTTTTTTTTTTCTAATTTTTTCTAATCTGGGACTGGGAGTTGTGTGACTGAGCCAAAAACTCATGTACCACCTCAGCTGAAGTGTGGCCAGACACGCAAAATTCAACGTAATGATTACTTTTCACATTATTTCACATTACGCTACTATTCGATTCTTCTTGTACCATACATACAAAAACTAGGAATACTTTCTACAGATAATTACTGTGAAAGTAATGCATTCTCATTGCAAGGAACGGCAGTGCCATAACTTTTCCCCATTCCATATAATGGGAACTTCAATTGCTCATTAAATTGAAGATTCATAAGTAATACACTCTTCAAATTACAATTCCTCCGTTTGGAATGGGTAATGGGAATGAGATTACTCCCATTCTCATTAGCTCATTCATTAATTCTTTTATTTTTCTCAGAAGATATACCAACACCAATGGCCTAGAAAAAATGAGGTATAAACATTTTTGAAACGAAATTGTAAGTAAAAACCTGAAGGTAAGCAACAAATAAAACCAGCCACCTAGTACTTATATAAATGATCACCAACCTAAAACAATTACTACTACCATCCTTGTTTTATGATTGTACATTAGGGTCCTTCCCCAGAAAGAATAACTAACACAAACCAGACTAGTTTGGTAATTTCTCCACCTCCATTTTATGTATACATATAGTTACACATAATTCATTGTGGACATGTATATATGTATTCATTAAATGACTCACGGGGAGTTGTGGACGTTTTGCGACGATGCGTTTTCAACACTGGCCGCCCCCTCAATCCATCAGGGGCGTTGAGCAGTGATGGGTGGGAAGTGCAGACCTCTTGCATGTTATTGAGACCCGTGGGGGGAGGGCGAAAGGTCTTTTTAGGTTTTGGGAAAATATGGGGAAAAGAAGGTGAAGGGGGAGTAAAAGAGAGAAGAAAAAATTGGGGGATGTCACAGGAGAACTCTGTATGCGGGCCGATTAATTTCAGCAGCGTTCAAAAGAGAGCGTGGGCTGTACCTTTTACGGCTGTTAGCTGTTTCCCTAATCACCAGCGTGTTGTTTTTTACTATCAGTTCGCCGACCCGTCTTCCTCGCGAGTTTTTCCCTTTTCTTCCGAAAGTTTTCGTATAATTTTGACAGCGAGTTTATGTGGTTTTGGTCAGGTGGTGCATCTGGAAGTTCAGCTTTGGTGAGCCAAACAATCTCCTAATTTTCAAGTACGGGCCGAGCTAATTAAGAGGTCACTCGTTGCTTTTTGTATAGGATATAGTTAGGGGCATTTTAATAAATATAATCTCAGTTTTGGAAATTATCTTTCATACTTCTTCCTTTAAAGCTCACTGAGCCCTTGTTCCCACGAGGAGCCGGTGGCCTAGATTATAAGGTAAATACCTTATAAATGGTAGCAGAGCAAATAAGTACTCCGTACTTACAAATCCACGACCGACCCCTAACTAAACCTGCCCTACGCTAGATACCACTAGATATCTACCTAACAAGATAGGAGACCAAGTTTGTGGTTTGTGTGAGGCCGTTGATGCCAAAGCTGGAACGATCAGATCTTTGCTCAGCATAGCAGCTAGTGAAGGGATGGTGCTGACTCAATTCGATATAACTACAGCATTTTTGTATTGTATTCAAAATAACTACTAAACCTGCAAGTTATCATCTTGGATTACAAATTCAACGCTCTGAAGATGGATCACTCAAAATTCATCAAGAAGCTTACTCCAAGAAAATTCTAGAAAGGTTTGGCATGTCAGATTGCAGATCAGTATCTACTCCAATACCTAAAGAAGAAACTGTACCTGACTCGAGTGAGAAAAACGACTCGAGTTTTCCATACCGACAAGCTGTCGAAGCCCTTATGTACCTCATGGTGGGCACTAGACCTCATATAGCTTATGCAGTTGGAGTTGCATTGCGCACATTAGGAAATCCTTCGAAAGAAGACATTGTGCAGCGAGTAATAGCTTGGATGAAACGTTTTCTTCATAACTCTCGTTCCACTATCCAAAACTCGCTCCAAGTATCGGAATTGAAATCCGCATTAAAGTGCTGTATTCTTGCAACACAAAAACACTTTTACAAAAAAGATTTTGTATGTTTGAGAAAAGGGCGTTTAGTTTCGAAACCGATGTGTTCGCTCACGCCGTTTATTGACAAAGATCACATTCTCAGAGTAGGTGGTAGGTTGACTCAAGCTAATTTACCATCTGATGCTATTCATCCTATCATCTTACCCAAGGTAGCTCCATTGTCGGCCTTACTTTGTGCAGTATTTTGCACTAATATGAGTGATCAACTGTTGTATTTTGAATAAAAAGGTGAGAAAAATTATACGACAATGTGGTCATTAAAAAGTTGGGATAACGTAATGTCTTTATTGTTATACTTCCTTCAGGTTATTTTGATAATACATGAAAAAGAAATATCACTTCTGTGTGGTGGTGGTTCATATAATCTCTGTCCATACAAAATTACAACACTCTTCCTCTCTAGGGACTAAAACGTTTTGGAGGATTTCTTATACGCTGAGGTCGGCTGCCAGTTGGAACGGTAGAGATGGTTCTTTGATCTGTTGAGCTACAAGCACTGTCTCCATTGAAACCCAAAAAGGGTGGCGATCCTGGGGGCTGTAGTTTTGAAGGAGACTTTGAAGATGCTCAGCTAAAGGTTCGTCACGGCTGGCCATCAACAGTTGGTCTCTATGGCGTTCCACCTCAGTTTTTTCATTATCAATGCTGACGGTCACTTTTCCATAACCCCGATGAGTGACATGTCCTCGTGACCAAGGAGGGTGGTGTGGCCTGTAATCCCTAGCTAGAACTGGATCCCCTGGCTTCAGGTTTCCTAGCCTTGGTTCCTTCAGACTAGGTTTACGCTCCTGTTGTGATGGGAAAAGAAGGCTCAGATGTGTTCTTAGTGGTCGTCCGAACATTATTTTTGCTGGCGTTTCGTTAGTGGTTGAGTGGGGGGTGTTCCGGTACAAAAACAGGAATTTGTCCAGGTTCCTCATGACAGCTTTAGGGTCCTTGTCCATCAAATTTTCTTTTTTTAGAAAACTTTTCAGGGTTTTTACGCCGTTTTCTGCCAGACCATTTGTCTCCGGGTGGTAGGGGGCTCCAGTAATATGCAAAATCTTGAACTTCATCAAAAACTGCTGAAACTCTTCACTCTTAAAACATGTGGCGGTATCTGTAGTTATAGTTTTGGGCAATCCAAAGCGAGCAAAAAGTGAAGTGAGGTTTTCTATCACTATAGCAGTAGAGGTCGTTTTTCCTGGAAAACACTCAATCCACTTACTACTGGCATCACAGACGATCATATATTGTGTCTTATTTATTGGACCAAAAAAATCCAAGTGCAGACGAGTCCAGGGCTTACTTGGAACTGACCACTTCCAAGGTGTTTTTGTTGGATTCGGTCTATGCTGCTGGCATTTCTCACAGTTTGCTGCTAACTTCTCTATGTCGTGATCAATGTTTGGCCACCAGAAATAGTTTTGAGCGAGTGCTTTCATCTTAGAGGAGCCAAAGTGACACTCGTGAAGCAGCTTCAACAGCTCTTTATGACAAGAGGAAGGTATGACAAGCCTATGAACCCACAATATGCAACCTTGGTCTACTGTGAGCTCGTGACGTCGGTTAAAGTAAGGCTTCACGCTGTCTTTGGCCTCTTCAGATAGCCATCCATCATGTAGAGCACGACGGTAGACTATGGATAACACAGAATCCTTAGATGTTGCTGTCTTTATGTTGTTCCAGTTTGGTATTATAGGCGAATTTTCTTGAATGAAATGAATATATGACACAGCTTGCAGTGGATCAACTACATCAGAAGCTTCAGCTTCATCTGTGTACCGTGAAAGGTAGTCTGCAACGTTCTCCTCGGATGACACAAACCTTAGGTTGTACATATAAGGCGACAAAATATGTATGCCCACCTTTGGAGCCGGTTTGCTGAATATTGAGGAATGCCCTTCTTCTCTCCAAATATGACCGTGAGTGGCTTGTGGTCCGTCCATATCACTACATTTGGATTTCCATATACGTATTCATGGAATTTTAATACACCATACACAAGAGCTAGACCTTCCCGCTCAATTTGAGGGTATTTGCTTTCATTGGTTGCAAGTACCCGAGATGCAAAAGCCAGAGGCTTCTCAGTGTTATCTGGAAAAGCATGAGACAAAATAGCACTGATAGCCCTTTATAAAGCATCCACCTTCAAGTGTAGAGGAAGCTCAGGCATGAAATGTGTCAAAACTGGCGGGCTCGTGAGTCTTTGTTTTATTTGGTTGAACGCTCTTTCACATTTGTCTGTCCAAACCCATTGTACTTCTTTCCTCGTCAGCTCATGAAGAGGTGATAAAATATCAGCGGCTTTCGGTATGTATTTCAAATAAAATGTCACCATGCCTAGAAAAGATTTCAGCTCCTTGGCATCCCTAGGGCGTTTTGCATTTTTCACGGCCCTGACATTTTCATGTAGAGGTTTGAATCCATCCTTATCAATATGGTGTCCCAAGTACTCGACAGATTTCTGCAAGAAACTACATTTGGAAGTTTTGAGGCGGAGACCAGCTGCATCCAATTTAGAAAGAACTTTTTCTAAGATAATGTTATGGGTCTTCAAATCCTTGGCTGCAATTAGCAGATCATCCTGGAAGATAAAAACATTATCGATTCCACATAGTAATTGTTCCAATACTTTTTGAAAAACCATTGGGGCAACGGTAACTCCATAGCTCAGGCGTGTGAAGGCATACTGCCCTTTGTGCGTGGATAGTGTCATTATGTCCTGAGAGGGTTTATCTAGGCGCAGCTGCTGGAAGGCCTCACGTAAATCTAATTTAGTGTAAAAACAAGCTCCATTTATAGCTGCAAGTAAATTTTCTATCTTGGGTAATGGATAGCGCATCGTTTCTAGTGAAGGATTTACAGTAATCTTAAAATCACCGCATATTCGAACAGAACCGTCTGGCTTCATGACCGGTACTACAGGAGTACCCCATGGACTGTTCGGATTCGGCACCAACACCCCTATGTCAATCAGCCTGTCGAGTTCTGCAGCAACTTTGTCCTTGAGAGCATACGGAAGTGCTCTATGCTGGAAAAATTTGGGTTTTGCATCCTTCTTCAACGGTAATGAGACTTCATAGTTTTTGAAACTACCGAGACCATCTTTGAAGACCTCTGGAAATTTAGTGCAGATAGATTTTATATCATTTGGAACATTTACAATGTCAGCATGAACATGATTTAGTGGCACAGTATTTGACACAATTTCCAGGGCGGAGATCTCTAACAATCTCATATTAATGCGACCCAACAACGGTGGCCCGCCTTTAGGTACAACTAGGAACGATAAGTTTCGATTTTTCCCGTTATATTCGCAAGGCAAAACAATTTTTCCCGTTGGGGCGAAAGTCTGACCCACATAGTCCTTTAACTTAACATCAGTGTTCAAAATTTCGAAATTTGCGAAATTTTCCTGGTGAAATTCGGCCGAGATGAAAGAATGAGCAGACCCCGAGTCAGCCTCAAATAGGTACTGTTTATTATTAATATTTATTTTTATGGATATGACCTGGTCATCCTCTTCTAGTTTATTCGAGCTATATGTGGTATTGTAACACTCATTGAAATGCGAGTTGAGTGGCTCTGACGCAGTAAACTCTTCGTCAGAACTAACATCATTTTGGATGAATTTAGTATGAGAGGTCTTTTGGTGGGTATTTTTCTTAGGACATTGAGGTTTAAGGTGTCCTTTCTGGTGGCACAAGTGACACGAATAATCCTTGTACAAACAATCTTTTTGTTTATGATTTTTGCGGCCACAAACGGAGCAAGGATCAAATTCCGTAAATTGACTTTGGTTTTTGCGCGAATTTCCGTCACCTCTTTTGAAAAAATTGTTTCCCTTTGTGTAATGCATTGGCTCCGATTTTATTTTGATATCTGATGAATGTGAAGCGGATGCTTCTTTAGACAGTGCTGTACTAATTACAGATGAAAATGTAACAGTAGTTTTAGAAGCATCTTCCTCAAAAATTCGATTTTGTATTGTACTTGAAACAAGTCCAATTGCAAAAACATCGCGGAGTACCACATCCAATTCTGTTCCAAAACCACAATCAACAGCTAAGGTCCTTAATCTAGTTGACCATTCTGAAATCGACTCACCCGGTCGTTGTCGAGCTGAGTAGAATTCCTTCCGGGACGCAAAAAATGCCGAAATAGGAGTAAAATGCTTATCCAGTACCCCGACGAGATCGTCGTAACTTTTATCGTCAGGCTGAAGTGGTAGGCATAAACTTGTCAACAGCTTGGAACTGCCATCGGACAATGAAGCTAATAAATACGCTTTTTTTGTGTCAGGAACGGTAGTAGGATATACTTTGAAAATATTGGTCAATCTGGACCGAAAAGAACGCCAATCCTGCGTAGCTTGGTCGAAAATAACCGGCGGCGGAAGTTGCGGTGCGATCTGCACGCTAAAACGTTGCGGCTGTGGCTCCGCCATCTTAAAAATTCAAATAAATCGCGCACTATTAGGTTCGATACTTAAATCCTCGTCGCCATCCGCAGTATTTTGCACTAATATGAGTGATCAACTGTTGTATTTTGAATAAAAAGGTGAGAAAAATTATACAACAATGTGGTCATTAAAATGTTGGGATAACGTAATGTTTTATTGTTATACCTCCTTCAGGTTATTTTGATAATACATGAAAAAGAAATATCACTTCTGTGTGGTGGTGGTTCATATAATCTCTGTCCATACAAAATTACAACACTTTGTGATCATTATCATAAGTTTCTACTTCATACTGGGCCTACAGCAACTCAAGCTGTTATCAGCAGAAAATATTGGATTGTTTCGCTTAGGTCTTTGGTGAGGAGCAGAATTCGTCAATGCTTGGTCTGTCATAGCCTACAGCAACTCAAGCTCAAACAAACCACCCCGTAATGTCAGACTTGTCTCCGGACAGAGTCATACCTTCACTGCGGGGTCGACATGGCTGGACCTCTGCACATTAAATCCAACATTCATGCTACTCGAACTTCAAGGCTCGTAAAAGCATACATGTTGTTTTGTATGTATGAGCGCTAAAGCTGTACATATTGAATTAACTTCAGACCTTTCTACAGAATCCTTCAAGAGTGCTCTCGATTTATAGCACAACGAGGACTTTGTCAACGGATCTATTCCGACCGTGGTCGAAACTTTGTGGGAGCCGCAAATGATCATAAAGAAATCGTTAAGTTTCTCAAGGAATCCAATCCTGAGATTACTGATTTTCTTTCGACAAAGGAAATAGAGTACCATTTTAATCCTGCAAAGTCTCCCTGGATGGGTGGTCTATGGGAATCCGCAATTAAGTGTGCAAAAAGACATATTTTGGTTATTGCCATGCATAAGTCCTTCACCTATGAAGAAATGCTAACCTTTATTACTAGGATCGAGGCTACCCTAAACAGTCGTCCTCTGTGCCCATCTAATGATGAAAATACTCCCTATCTAAGTCCAGGTCATTTTCTAGTTGGTGGTCCCCTCACTTGTTCCGTCGAAAATTATGTCACAACAGAAAATAGAATCTTCTCAAGAAGTGGGCATCTGTTCAACGTGCCTCGCAAGAGTTTTGGAAGATATGGTCCCATGAGTATTTGAATACTATGATTCAAAGGAAGTAATGGACATCACCACGCACGCCTCTCGTCGTTGGAGAACCAGTCTTCATCTTCAGCGAAGATACTCGTCCGCTTGAATGGCCTCTTGGCAGAATAAATCAACTATAAAGCAAAGATTCCCAATGTCCTGTAAATATGTACAAAACAATTCGCAAATATGGTGCTGGTAAATTTTTGAGTATGGACCACTTGAAGGAACTTACTTGTTTTGTAATTTTTACAATTATTTTGTTTCTCTTTCAAACTACTCAAAAAGTAAATTTCGGCAAAATCTAGGATTTCGGGTGGGCGGTGTTTCGGACGATAGAACTATTTATTTATTTAATAAGTTGCTTGGAAGGTGCTGCCACCTGCAGGTGAGGTGGGCACTTAGAGCACTGCAAAATCACATCGTCAGTCCGCCTCTATGATTGTGCAACCAACAACGTTCACAGTTTCCCCGTTAAATATCGTGAACCCGCTCATTATAATCTCCAAATTTGATGCCTAAGGTAGTACAAGCGCCACTTCGTGATTTCATATTACCGAATTTGTTTGTATAGTAAAATTCGTCGGCAAATTAAATTGTTCCTCCCACCACGTGTATCGCAGCTCTTCGTCTCCTGGCTGGGAAGATCTTCAGAAGCCACCAACTGTGAGTCATCCTATTTATAATTCATTTGCCAACATTTAATATAATATGCTTATGTTTACCCCGTTAATTCCACACTGAAAGAACCACCCCCCCCCCCCCCCCTTTTCCACTGAATTCATTTACTGTACCGTACTTTTACTATAGAAGGCCCCAGTAGTGGCGAGTTAATTACTCCTTTTCTAATTTACATTATTTCACATTGTGGTTTATTTGTTTTCGCATCTTACATTTAAAAGTTAAGCGCCCAGAATTTAATTCACTCAAATTACTGAGCGAACCTTATTGGCTAGCGCGTCCAATATGTCTTATCGACAGGCCTCGTCAATCAGAGACATTTTGTCTCATAGGCAAAACATTCTATGGGTGTTTTGGCAACAAAATTCTGAAGAAAATAGAACCTCAAGAAAACAAAATTATGCTGCTTCACTCGGAGAAAGCGCATAGCAATGTGTTGAGTGCATACGATCCTCCAGGACTAAATATTAAACGTTAACAGGGGTACAACATTTCTCCACGGCAAACAATCTCTCCACATCAACGTCAAAATTTCCCATTACAGTAACTGTAATGACTGCTATTTTTCTCGTACTTTGAAAAAGGCTAAAAGCCGAACAATAAAAATTAGTATTATATGTGAATTATTGTTGCTAAAAGTTTGTTTAAATGTATATTCAAATGTAGCTACCAATATACAGGGTGTCCCACGAGTTGCCCCCCCCCCCCCCCCCCCGCCTATTGTCCAAATGGAAGTAAACAAAATATATTTTTTTAAATCTCCATATCTTATCTTTTGCAAGGATCTCAAATATTATATTTGCGCACCCCACGCAAGAGACACTAACTTTCTGATTTTATACGGGAACCCCAATTTTTTATTGCAGATTCGGATTCTACCCAAAATTTCATGAAAATTTGATCCCTCAAACAATTTTTTTTATTGCGCACAACTGGTTCAGCAAGCATGCAAACTTGCGCAACCCCAAAATTGTCAAATAGTGGATGATGGTGAACTCTAAAGTGTGGCACCGGAATTTCCATTGTTTTTGTGATGCTATCCGTTTCTTGATTTGACTCAATTTGTGCGGAATAATGGCCGAAATTTGTTTATTTTGCGTCTCTTTTTTATTTTAGGCACCTGTTTTTAGATTCTTACGGGGATTATTTTCGAGGACTGGTTGAAAAATGTAAAAAAAGGAGATTGAAACCTTCTTCAATGACCAAGTGAAAAATCATCATAATCTGACAGCTCAAAATCAGCATAAATGAGCTACCGTTACACTGACATTTGAATAATTCATTTCCTTCAGTTGACAACAGTTCGAGGTTAGGTGTGCCAGTAAAAACAATGTAAGTTCATGTGCCACACTCAACAGTTCACCATCATTCACTATTTGACAAACAACAAGGGTTGCACAATTTTGCGTGCTGGCTGAACCGGCTGCGCAAAATAAATAAAAAATTGGTTGAGAGATCAAATTTTCATGAAATTTTTGGTGGAATCTGAATCTGCAATAAAAAATTGGGGTTCCCATTTAAAATAAGAAAATTAGTGTCACTTGCGCATGGTTGCACAGTTGCGCTAGGTGCGTATTTATAATATTTGAGATCCTTCCGAAAAAAATATGAAGAATCAAAAAAAAATTTTACCACGTAAAATAAATAAACAGATGGATGAATAAAACGGTCAGAATGCTGAAACAAAGATTAAAATTGAGATTGCAGTCACATTAGTGTGACTTTTGAATCATTTCATTCAATCGTAAGACGTTTCACTATGAGTATAGTACGATTCAGTTGTTAGCCTCTGGTTCGCCTGATTGTAAAAACTCTAGATAACTCAATGAGGCACAGATTGAACCTGATTCGACACCAAACCAGCAGAATACGAATAGTCACCTCCTCTGGTCCATCGTTCTCTTCATTCTCTTCTTCGTCTTTGTCTTCTGCATCGTCGTCATCATCGTCATCGACGTCATCATCATCCTCGTCGTCATCATCATCATCGTCTGACGTGTCGTTCAGACCGTCCAACTGAGCCACTCCACCTGATTGCTGAGAATTTAAAAAGGAAACACCTAGGTAAGCAAGATTCAAATTTTAGTTGCAAGGTTACCCAACCTTGATTCATAACCAGTTTCAAACAAACTTTGCCATTTTCAAGAAAATATGAAGGCATATATTCTATATTGCAATAACCTAATATGTGGCAATAACATTGATCGTTTATGGCTTGGGAAAGTCTGGCATTTATAACTCTGAACAATAGGGCAAGTTAACCTATAACCTCAGTTAGGATTATTCTCGATTTACACAGATCCAACTTGGTCGAATACTTACTGAGCCTGGGAATCCCTGAGTTGTGCTTGAGACAGAATTATTTAGAACGCCCTGCTGTTGTTGAACTGAATTCTGCATTAGTAGACCAGCTAAAACAAACAGAAAAATAAATGGATAATAACGTGACATTGCAGACGTTAACCTTGATTGATTCTAAAATCTAAATGATTTTACAAAAGTTTGTACTTTTTGAACAGCCTTTATACCCCTAAACCATCATAGATTTCTTGACTTCTTCAAAACAAGAAACAACTGGGATTTCAAGAATTGAATTTTACAAGTATTTCTTCAACATTTTCACCTTTAAAGTGAGATTTTTAATGTCAGATGACCACGGACAGGTATGGGACCAATCTCAACCGATTCGACGTCCGAAATTACTCGAAAATGACACCACACTTGCCTAGATCGATAAAACCCTGAAAACCACGTTTTTTGACCAGCTTTGCCATAGCATACGAGTGAAGCGATTGGGCTGGCTAGAAGTTAGGACCGACTAGACCCCAAGGGAAGTCCATTTGTGAAAGAATGGATTTTTTAACATAAATTTTAATGCCTTTCAGGTTCCACTCACCGGACGGCCATGACAGATTTTGAATCTATGGAACTTGGAACGTAAAGTGACAGATGGGGTTATAAACACATTTTGCTATACGATTACAAAGACGTATTATTGAAAACAATAAAACAAAATGTTTAATTAACACAGCACAATTTAAAACGCCTCGTGTTGTCATTGCATTTTGTTGAAATCACTGATCCAGATATTATTTCTTTCGAGGCTGTTCAACAAAATGTGGCTAGTGCAGAACATGTTCTTTATCAGAAACTACTGTCTCCATTAGTTATGCCCTTAGCATATTACAAGTTACGCTATCTAGATAAAATCAGTTAATGTACAATTCAAAAAAAGTTTGCCAAATTAGGTGTGGCACATAGCTGACATGAATACATTGATCTTCTGAATTGTTTTTGATAATCTCGAAAGATGTAGAACATAAGCTTTTGCTAACAAAAAATCTAGGGAAGAAAATGCTGTTGGATACAACGCTTTAGCCACCCACGCCTTCAAAAGGTTAGTCGGCTTGTATTTCGGATCTGTCGCGCTAATCTATACTTGGAAGAATAAGAGTGGAATACACGTACAAGAGTGTGAGAGAGCCCCCCCAAGAGTAGAGTTAAGGGGAACCATGGACTCAATGCGATCCATAGTTTTGATTTGGTGGCACCCCAAATGCACACTCAATGGAATTCAGAAACCAAAAATGGCGTTGAGTTCAACCTCAGCTCAACGGTACAATATCCCGAGTGATGTCGGGAGGCCATTCAAGTGCGCCAGCTGTTATATGTAGATACCTACTTCTGTATTTTAATTGGTTAACTATTTGTTTTATTATTTCAGGTTCTCCCACTATGTATTCTGAGTGGAGTGATTTGGACGAATACTATGTTGAAGAAAGTCGGCAAAGAAAACCGACAGGGACATGGTACTTTCCATCAATTAATCTAAAGGTGTGCACCGATTCAAAAGGTCTGCCTTTTGTTATTACCATAATTGAAAGGGCTAGTAAGTCCATGATATAACGCGACCTCTTCATAAGTTTGGACGTATGGATGTAGTAGATATTCTTTGCAGAGCAGGGATGTGAAACGAGTTGGTAATACCACAGTGACAATAGTGACAATAATTACCGGCATATGGCTCTTCTCCTGTTGTTACCATGAACTCCACAACAAACTTCCCAGCACACTCTGGCCATCAATCCATGTGTAATGTTATAAAACTTATCCATGCCTTCTTCTTATTAACTAAACTGTTTACTTTTTTAATTTTCAATAATACATGTTTTTCCAATCGACATAGTTGTTATTTTTCATAACTGGGTAATCGTACCCTTTATTTTTCGAGAGAATTCCTTCTGTTTTTATCATTGACGGTACAAGACGGTAGATACGACAGAAATAAATGAACTCAAAAAAACATTAACATCAGGGCAAAAGTGAACCTTTCAGAACTGATGACAACCAGTAAGGAACGAGAAAGGAAATTTCCCCGGCTCTTCCCCTGAAAACAGAGAAATGCTCCCTAAACATGCTGTAACGTCCGCCAACGTATGGAGGATAGAAATGGACGACAGCGAGTCTTGTAACCACATTTACCCCCATTACCACTCGAACCCAATTACCATGACTAAAAACCAAGTTCCGGAGTTTGATACTCTGGAATTACCTATATATCCCATTTATACGAAATTGTCAAGAGATTCCATGTTTGAACCAACATTTTAAATATGTTTTTCTCCTAGGCGTCACAATTATATTCAAACAATAAACATCTAATTTACCCAAATATTTTTCGCCTTATATGGTTTTACTAGGTTACTGCGATAGTTACTCAGTATGAGATGTAGCCAAAAGAACGGAAATTAAACGATTTCAAACCGAACTAAACCGTGTGTTCCATATGATAACTTATGCACTTAGATTTGTAAGGAACAATGTGATCTACCGAACGTGATAAAATCAACAGATTCGTATACATGACACCATCATATAGCGCCAATCTTTAGCGTTTGATGAACTGAATTCATTACAAACCTTGAGCCGAAGCTTGCTGCTGCCCCTGAAGAGTTGCTGTGACGTGTTGTTGAAGAAGAGCAGAGGCCATTTGTTGAGGCAAAGCCATTGTTGCTGATATCACTGGCCCAGTCAGCACAGCTTGCAACTGATTACCTGAAAACATTCACACCTGATAAGTACAGTAAAAATTTATAGTATTATCACAATTGGAAATACCGTCAAGGTGGATGACTTCAGTTGGACAGATGAAATTGGTACAAACGTAAGATTTCAGGGGTATTATGATACAGAGGTACTCTCTTTGATGAGGAAGGTGATGGAATCGTTGGTAGACATATGGTATATTTATGAAAAATGAGGAAGTGATAGAATATTAGAACGGGAAGAACTGGTTAGCTATAGGAAATTTTATTATGAGGGCTCTAAGATACTAGTTTAATGGCCCTGCTACGCAGGTTAAAAAGAAATAGGTGAATAACACAATTTTTTTTTTCGTGATTTATTAATTGCGACTGAAAAATTAAATACATTTCATCTAGCAATTTTACATATCAATAAAGGTACACTCCAAGAGGGTAGGTTTACAGCAAAATCTAGCCCTTTATTATATAGCTCAATTAATTGGCACTGAGTTCGATTGCACTTCTATTCACGCAGCACAACTAAATCCAGTGGTTTGTTTCGCTTGAGACGTCGGATTTCACCTTCGTTGTCCAAAACGTAGAGCATCTCCGGGTTCACGTGTTTGTGGAGGCGATGTTCATGCTTCCTTGCGTATTTTGCAATAATTTCATAGACTGTCTCCATCCTCAAATCTCGATGAATATCATCGTTTCGCATGTACCAAGGGGCTCCAACTATACTTCTCAGTATTTTATTCTGAAAGGTTTGGATTTTCTTAATATTTGATTTCTTGGCACAGCCCTAGATCTGTATCCCATAGGTCCAAATAGGGCGAAGGATCTGCTTATATATAAGCAGTTTGTTGTGAAGAGAGAGATGGGAATTCCTTCCCATTAGCCAATACATCCTTCTGTACTTGATTTTAAGTTCTTCTTTCTTCTTTTCTATGTGTTTATTCCAGTTTAATTTGGAGTCAAGTGTCAAACCCAAGTATTTAACTGCTTCAGTATGCGGTATTTTATTCGAATTGATCTCAACATCCAAGATTGGGACTTTTCGGTTAGTGAAGTTGATGTGGGCTGATTTTGATTCGTTCAGCTTCATTCTCCACATCTTGGTCCATTTACAAACCTCAGTAGTAGACGCCTGTAGTTTGCGTGTTGCAGCTTCTATATCATCTCCAACAGAGAGGATAGCCGTATCATCTGCAAAGGTGGCAACAGTTGTGCCTTCTTGTTGGGGTAAGTCCCGTGTGTACAGGAGGTAGAGTACCAAACAACACAATGAGGGAGTATAATAACAATATTAAAGGTAAAAAAATCGTATATCCCAAATCCCCGAGGAGAGGACCACGTCGCTTGCCCTGGGAGACGTTTCCCCCCGCTGGGGCCCTCCTTCCTTCACTGGCGGAGTCGGGGGGAGGGAGGAGCAGGTCGGTTGCCCTGGGAGACGGGGGCGAGAATTCCACCCGCCCAGCGTTACCACCCCCTGAAACGTCGATATACACTGATAAGCTGGTCTTTATATAGTGTGATAGGGATCGTCTGGTAGAGGAATGGCATTTTTAAATTGTTATTATGTTTCTAAATAGTGGGAATAGTGTGTTTAGTTGTGTGAGTTTCTGAATAGATAGTAATGATTATAATAATGATTTAATAGTGATGGGATGGTAACAATAATGTAGATGTTGTTAATGTTGAAAATTATAATTTGATTCTTGTTATATTTTTTGAACGTTAAATTACTGTAAGTTAAATTATTGACAGTTGAATATGAAGATGAAAAGTGTTGAATACTATATATTTATTTATTTATTGCATATGAACTTTTTTTGTAAATGTTTTGTTTGAATATTTGGTAAATGTGGAATAGTTGATAAAGACCAAACTCCGGCTCATAGTCTAAGGCTACAGCCATCTATATTTTTGTTTTGTATTAAAAAAGGGGATGTATGTACGCTGTAATGGGCACCGGGGGCGTGGCCCATTAAGGCCAATAGCAGAACAGCCAATCAACAACCGGCACGTTCTGCTTGATAGAAGACCGTAGGAATTGGCCAATCAGATGAGACCTGGCCCATATAAATAGGCGCACCGGCCAGGCTTAAAATCAGACCATCCAGAGCTCTGAAGCAAGAAGCCATCAAGACGCCAAACAAACAACCAACAACCAAACAACAAATCAAGATATTGATCCTGACGTTCCCGCGGAAGATCAAGCCTTCCCTACAACGTCGCGACCAATACACTGGTGACCCCTTCTTGAGCACACAGCACGCTGCTAAGAGAGCTTCAAGAACTTCGCTCCAGCACGCCGCTCCGCTCCTTCCCGACGCTGCGAATCGACGCCTGCTTCCTCGGACTACGCAGCGCCGCTCTTCGATCATCGTGGGATAGCTGGTCCGACCAGTTGAGAGAGGTTTTAGTACCCTCCGCCGTCCCCAGGGAGCCAATTGGCTTGCCCGCACCCGGTTTTCCAATCTCAAACAGTGTTTACACTTACTAGAGGCACAAAAACCAAAAAATCCTCGACTAAGCAGCCTTTTTAAAGGCTTTTAAACGCGACGAGGTCTCCCTATTTTTCTAGCATGAAGTCCAGGCGAAAATCAAAGACCGAAGCTTCACCGAGACGACAACCATTCCCGTCTCCCAGCAAGCGCAACATGGAACCAGATCTTCCTGCCGCCATGATTCGCCAAACGAAGCTTCCCCCGTACAACGCACAGTTCGCCACCGTCTGGCTCCACCAACTGGAAGCAGCCTGCGCACAAGAAGGTCTACACACCAAGGTTCAGAAGTTTTGTAGAGCCCTTCTCGCACTAGACCCCGCCACGGCTGAGCTCGTCATCGACATCAAATGCGACTCCGTCGACCCGTTTACGCAGCTGAAGAACCATCTCATTGCAGCGCACGAACCGGCCCCCTCAGTGGCCCTACAAAGAGCCCTCGAAATGACCAACCTCGGCGACCTCAAGCCTTCAGGACATCTCCGCCTCCTACGCAAGGGACTTCCAGACAACACGCCAGACGAGATGTTTCGCCACCTACTACTCCGAGTTCTTCCAGAACACGTACAAATCGCAGTAGCACCCTCCATGGACTAGCAAACATCAGACCTTGCGGATCGACTACTACCCTACACATCCACCAATGCGACTTACTCCGCTGACGACGACGCTTCCGAAGATGCTACCTACGCAGTTCAAAATCGCTGCAACCGACAGAGCTCTCCACGCGGCCAGAAACAACAACACACGACACCCCCAGTAGACTACAAAAGTACCGTTGATTCAAGAACTACGAAACTGCCGCATCTAGACTCCAAGCACCGCATCGTATGCATCTACCACTTCCGCTTCCTTGACAAGGCCCGCAGATGCATCTCACCATGCGACTTCAAGAAGATCAACGCGTCGGGAAACGACCAAGCACCCCCTCAGTAGAGGTAGGGGCAGTGCGGTCATCCTACAAACGCCTCTACGTGCGATGTAAACAAGCAAAACTCGACTTCTTGATCGATACCGGCTCCAACATCTCACTACTTCTGAACGATGTGATTCGCCACTCTCGACCTTCAACTAGCCTCCTACGAGCGGCAAATGGTTCTCCAATCACCACCTACGGCCGACATGATGCAACTGTCTACCTACCCGGCTTGCCTCCCACAACATGGACCTTCACGGTAGCGGCCTCACTCATTATTGACCTCCGAAACAAACGACTCATCTGCTCAAGAACAAACGAATACATCCCCAGCAACTGCTCACTAGTATACCCGGAAGATAACATCTACAGTATTATGCCTGACCAATCACGATTCAGGAGACTACTAGACGCCTACGAACCTGCCAAAGAGCCAACACACCCTCCAGTGTTTCACCACATCTACACAACGGGTCCCCCTTGCCACGCACAACTCAGAAGACTCGCTCCAGGACTATTCGAAAAAACGAAAGCTCACTTCCAACAGCTTCTCAAGGACGGTATCGTCGAACGCTCCAAATCCCCCTGGTCCAGTCCTCTTCACGTCGTACCCAAACCCAACGGCGACATCAGGCCCTGCGGTGACTACAGGCAGCTAAACCTACAAACTACGCCTGACAGATACGCCATCCCACACCTTCACGACTTCACACAGGCGCTAAATGGAACAACCATATTCAGCACACTGGATCTCACAAAGGCGTTTTTTCATCTTCCCATTGCACCCGAGGATGTACCCAAAACAGCGGTAATAACACCCCTCGGCACTTTTCAGTACCGAAAAATGAATTTAGGCCTCCGGAACGCACCGCAGTCATGGCAGCGTTTCATGGACTATGTCATCCGGGACCTACCCTTTGTCTACTGCTACCGCGACGATTTACTCGTCGCCTCCCGCTCAGCCGATGAACACTACCGTCACCTACAACAATTATTGGAAACACTCAACACATATGGATTAAAAATCAACAAACCCAAGTGCGTACTAGCGAAGGCAGAAGTGAATTCCTTGGCCACAAGGTTAACGCAAAAGGAATAACGCCATTGGAGGAAAAAACACGCCTTATCTCCAACTTCCCCCAACCGGAGACGGTAAACGACCTGCGTACCTTCCTCGGCCTCCTCAACTTCTACCGACGAACCATCCCTCGAGCAGCACACACATTACAACCAATGGTTGAGCTACTACCCTCCGATGCCAGAAAAAGGACAAGAGAAAACTCGAATGGACACCTTCCGCACTCACCGCTTTCAAAAGAGCTAAAACCCTCCTACAGGAAGCTGCTACACTCGCCCACCCCAGCCCAATACATCCGCTCGTCCTCTACACGGACTCCTCGGATTTTGCGGTAGGAGCAGCTCTACACCACTGAGACGGATCAAAACTCTATCCATTGGGATTCTTCTCAAAAACGCTGTCACCATCACAAAAAAACTACAGCACATTTGATCGAGAACTTTTGGCTATATACCTCGGGATCATCCATTTTTGTCAAACCATCGAAGGAAGACCCTTGACCATCTATACAGATCACAAGCCACTCACCTCGTCCCTCGCTTCTCTTACAAAAGCGGCTCCACCAACACGTCTCCGACACCTACGCTTCATTAGCGAATTCACTTCCGACATTCGTTACGCAACAGGAGAAACCAACACCTCCGCGGATTATTTAAGGAGAATACCGACAACGGAGAAAATTATGGTCAAGCCCCTCCCATTCACAATGGCACAACTTTGAGAAGCGCAAGACAACGACCCCCACAGCCAAACGATGGACCTCTCCACAAAAAATATACAAGGTCAAGACATCCTCTGCAAGCTGTCGGGAGAAGTTCCTCGCCCCTATATTCCATCGCCACTTCGCCCAATAGTCTTCTCTTTTATACATGGCCTCACACACCCCGGCATCAAAGCATCAAAAGCTTTACTCCAACAACGCTACTATTGGCCAAACATGAAATCTTCCATCCGAGTAATGGTGCGCGCCTGTCCCAACTGTAATCGCACCAAAACAACACGTCACATAAAAGCTCCCCTCGGCAATTATCCCGAGGCAACATTGCTCTCGCACGTCCACATCGACATATTTGGTGCACTTCCGGAGAGCAACGGGAAAAAATACATCCTCACCATGATCGACGGATCTACTGGATGGCTCGAAGGCGTTCCCTTGTGCAATATCACCACGGAAGCGGTACTAGAAGCGTTTCACAATACATGGATATCACGAGACGGACCGCCGGAGCGACTAACGACCGATCAAGGCCGCCAATTTATGAGCAACTCCTTTCAATCAACATGCAAGCAGTGGGGCATCGAATTAATTCACACCAACGCCGTCCACCCTGCGGCCAATGGTTTAATTGAAAGGCAACACCGTATACTAAAAGATGCGATCATAACAACAGGCTCCACACCAAGATGAGCTCACAAATTACCGGCACTATTACTCGGCATCCGTAATCTGCCCAACAAAGACGGCACAACGCCTTTTTGGCACCACGCCACGCTTACCGGCGGACCTGTTCACACAGCCAGCCCCCATTGACACACCGGCCCTACAGCATACGGAACACAAAAGGTTTTTCAAAACATACTATCCATCAACGCTAAACACGGCAAAGGACGTCTATATTTGCATCAAAACACCACGCGGGAAGCTGACTGAGGCATACACCGGCTATTACACTATCCTTGCGAACGACGGGAAAACATTAACATACAAGTCAGATACAGGCCTCCCCACCACGGTCTCCGTTGACAGATGTAAACCCGCACCGCGCATGCCTCAAAAAACCAACAGCCCTTCTCAGGGCTATTTCACCGGTCCTTTTAAGGACCACCATACAGTGAGCTCCCTAACGACGACCTCACTAGGGGGGGGGGGGGGGGGGTGTAATGGGCACCGGGGGCGTGGCCCATTAAGGCCAACAGCAGAACAGCCAATCAACAACCGGCACCTTCTGCTTGATAGAAGACCGTAGGAATTGGCCAATCAGATATGACCTGGCCAATATAAATATTCGCACCGGCCGGGCTTAAAATCAGACCGTCCAGAGCTCTGAAGCAAGAAGCCATCAAGACGCCGAACAAACAACCAACAACCAAACAACAAATCAAGATATTGATCCTGACGTTCCCGCGGAAGATCAAGCCTTCCCTACAACGTCGCGACCAATACACTGGTGACCCCTTCTTGAGCACACAGCGCGCCGCTACGAGAGCTTCAAGAACTTCCCTCCAGCACGCCGCACAAGCAGCGCGCCGCTAAGAGAGCTTCAAGAACTTCGCTCCAGCACGCCGCTCTGCTCCTTCCCGACGCTGCGAATCGACGCCTGCTTCCTCGGACCACGCGTTCCCGCGGAAGATCAAGCCTTCCCTACAATGTCGCGACCAATACATACGCTATTCCTTAATAAAAACATCTCAATTCAATTCAAATTCATATGGTATATTTTAGCCCTCGAACTTTATTTTAGCAACACTAACACATATTTCCATTCGTTTTCTGGATTCCATTCTCTTCAGATCCATTGGAAAGTGATGTTTAGTCAAAGCATTTTACTCAAGATTCGCGTACATTTCAACTTAACAATCCATTGCTCATAAATTGAGGTGAGCTGCTTGAAATATTCGTTAGGTAATCTCAAATAACGAACCTGCTACGCCAGCGTTATCAAATTAACTGGGTTTCGTCGGTTAACTTAGGTATGAACCTCTTAATAGCAGGCTCTGGCAACATATAACTAAAAGGTAACGGGAGGTACTAGTTGATCCTGATGCATAATAGGACATAGCAGTTTCAGGATATGGAAACAACCTAACCAACACAAATGCTCTGAATTCCAACCAGAAAGAGGAAAAGGATAGGCAGGGGAAATGGACCCAGGGAAACAATTTTAACAGTTGCCCATTAGTTAACAACTGAGAACTCCTGACGAGGACAAAACCAGCGAAAGCGCTCGAGAATATATATGTACCTACAGGGGAGTCTGATTACCTCAGTTCCACAAAACCAAATGCATTATCGAGTATGGTTATTGTTTCACAATTATTTTTATATTGAGTAGTTAGATTGTTTGTTTTTCTATGGAAATGACCATAGTAGCTCGGAGTAGGCGACTTTAGTCCATCAAGTCTGGCCTCGCCTAATAACAGACTAAGATATTCTTTGCAAAAAATTTGCGCTTTAGTTAATTTCTTTTTGGAAATTTTATGAAAATAATTTTCTCTTCTGCTCTGATAGAGTAGGAAATTGGCTCTCAGCTTATCAAAAATGAGTACTCGATATCTATAATATAAACGACAACACATCAGTTTTTTGCATCAGAATTTTAGACTAATTGTAGGCATAATAACTGGTTTTCAAAGGAACCCATCATGCCCTTTCATTCTCACAACTAACCACTTTGCGGTAACTGTCAACGGTTTCACTGCTATTGCTGGGAAAGAAAAGTGTTCTGTACTGTATTTCAAGCACTTAATAGTTACATTCGTAGCTATTCTTTAAAATTTGAATACGCAACATTTGGGTTCATTCAACGTCAGAATTCTATTTGTAAACTAATGATTAATTTTAGATTTCAGTTTTGAAAAGCAAGACTATAGTTTAAGACTAATTGCTTCAAGCAATGGAACCAAAGTTCCATTCGAATTAGCTGGAAAAACTGTCCTTCCCGCTAGACAGTTTTCGAAATACAGATTCTTTAAAATCTAACCTTGAGGTAAATTAAAAGCGATACCTTAATTTCGGGCAAATCCTCAACTGAAAAGTGGTTTTTACCTCAATTGTGTTATTTTTTCGGTAAAATTCGGTCCAGTCGTTTCGAAGAGAAGCTTCAGAAAGAGGACTGCATACAGTGGAAAAATATGGTTATTTGAAATTTAATTTTAGGAATTTACGCAAAACAAAACATTTTATAGAGGAGGAGGGGGAGTAACGAAATGTTATTTTGTGGAGGATTATATAACAATAATCGGCCATATCAGACGTCAATTTAAGAAAATAGTTATAATTAGACACCTTCAATAGCAGCCGCAGGTACTTGAATAGTAATATGCCGAGGTTCAGCTCCTTGTCCTCCTTGCTGAGCTGGTAGGGTTATTTGTATAGACACGTTCTTGGTAAAGTCGACAGGGACGGGGGCAGGCTGTTGAGGCAAATTGGCTTGAGCCAGATGATTCGTCAAAGCTGGAACATGAAGACAAGAATGGATGTATAAGACAAGAAATAAACACAAAACGGCAACTTTTTTCATTATTAAAAAAAAAGAAGGAACTATTGCCCAAATTCTTTCCAGCTACTTGTCACAATCTCTGAATTGAAAATTGTAACATGTACCCGCTTGGGTTGTTGGTGTATCCCCGCTTCTCAGTGCGGCAAACAACTGACAAAAGTCGGAAATGCAATTGTTTTCCGACCCTTGTTTAGCTTTGCTAATCCCTTCTGAGGAATATTGTTTGTGGAACCAGTGCTATCCAATATGATCACACACAGCAGAAGTCATAATTAGAAAAATGGTTGAGGGATCATAGGAACCCTTATACAGATATACATTAGAAACGGGGACCTAAATTAATTACAGAAAACGGAAAATAACTAGAGAGGTATGATTGCATTTAATCAGTAGAAAAAAACCATGAATAACTGAAACTGGTCCGACAAACAACCGATCGACGCCTGCCAAGTACAATGTAGGCAACCTACACTAGTATTAGTTCTCTCTTCAACAAAACCCCACGCAAGTCAGTTCCCTATTTTCTTTCAAACGCGGAAGTAATAAGTTTACGTTTTTAGTTGTCTTTCGAGTTTTTCAGCATGAAGAGTAACCGAAGGTGAGGAACATCCATTTACCCCGTTTCATTAACCGTGGCATATGTATATTTATTTGAACATTAAGTTAATCCATGTTTTTTAAACATTGACGGTTTTCTGTTTCATTAACCGTGGCATATGTATATTTATTTGAACATTAAGTTAATCCATGTTTTTTAAACATTGACGGTTTTCTGATAAGTTTTTTTCCTCAATTTCAACAGAAGAAACACTGGGCTTCTGATATAAAGGGATTACACAACTACTATACTTTACACACATATAAACAATTTCTAACTCAAACAGCTTTGAACGGTTCAGTATAGTTTTTTCTTTTGGGAAACGGGAACCTCGAAAATGAAGAATTGGTGAAAACTTCTATTCAAACAACATCCTTCAAAAAAATAGACGCTTTTAGCTCCGGCATTCAAGGCTTACGTACTGATTTATCAATTATAATATTTTGCAAGCGCCTCCTCAGTTATACCAACCCATTACACCAATCCATTTGGTGGATTATCCAGTTGTTCACAACAAGAGACATCAGTAGTCATTATAAGAAAATGAAGAGCGTTACCAGGGGAGACTCCAGACGCGAAAAAAGAAAAAACTCGGAATCGGGGGAGATTGAAATTGTAACTTGGAAGATCGAGACTTGTGTTTTTTCAATACTGAATTTATTGTGTTCTATTTATTTATAATAATATAATTTCAGTTGGAAGTGTAACTTCTGTGCGTACGTTATTGCTTCTTCGTTACTAGCCCCTAATTTTGAGATCGTGGCGCCCAACGTGGGGCACATTATTTAGTTTCGTCAAGAAGTGAACTGTAAGTAACATAAACGATATGGAAGCTCTCAAGAAACGACGCACTATTCTTCGGGCATCGTTCATGCGGAACTATAATGCTTTAGATGGACATTTGAAAGCAAACCGAGATACTGAGGCTAGAGCGACGTTTACGATTCTCCAAAGGGAATGGGAAAAACTCCGTGCGATTGACGAAGATATTTTATTGATCATGATGGAAGATACGTCGATTACGGATGAAGATTTGGATAAAGAAACTGTGACAGCCACTGAATACGTGACCAAGTATGAAGTGATGAATGTTCAAGTTCAAGATCTCGTAAGTTCTACTCCTCCAGATGATGTAAGTCATGCAAGTAACACCACCTCTACTGTAGATTATAAAAAGTACAACCTAAGCACGTTACCCAAATTAAATGGTTACTTTGATGGTCAGTTGAGAAATTGGTTACCATTTTGGGGCCAATTTGAACAAATTCATGAAGACGAAAACATACCTACCTACCATAAGTTCCGTATTTTGGTCGAAGGCACAAAAGAGGGATCACGTCCTAGGAAACTTTTGCAGAGTTTCCCGCCCTCCAAAGATAAAAAGAGTTATCTAGCTGCGGTTGAGGCCTTAACAGAACGTTATGGTCGTGAGGACATTCTCATTGAGGTGTACATTCGTGAAATGTTAACCATTGTCATAAATATGGCCAAATCTGAAAAACTGGAGTTAGATGTTTTATATGATGAACTAGAGGGTCATCTACGATTCCTAGAAATTTTAGGCGTGACGTCGGGTAAGTGTGCAGCAATTTTGTGTCCCTTGCTTGAGTCCTGTTTGACACCCGAATTTCTTAGGGCTTGGCAACGTGGTTGCAATGGGGATGATTTTGACGAACCAGAGAAACGGCTGAAAAGATTGCGTGGTTTTATGAAGTCTGAGGTAGAAAGTGAACAAAGGATCTCGCTTGCCATGCACAGGTTTGGTATGTCTGACAACAATTCGATCTCCAGCAAATCGGAGGATAGGAAACCATTCCAAGAAAAGTCAGAAGGGAAACGTAAGGGCATACCTACTGCTGCTAACCTTTTAACTCAGAGCGGACGTACTCCTTGCATTTTTTGTTCACTAGCTACGCATGACAGTTCTGATTGCTTCAAGGCTAGGGAAATGAATTTAGAAGAAAAATTAAGAATTGTGAAAGACGCTAAATGCTGTTATCTGTGTTTGAAGCGTTCACATTCATCTAAAATATGTCGCGTGAAAACATCCTGTCCATTATGTGATAGGAGACATACAATCATCTTATGCCCTAATTACACCCATATTAAGGATAAACCTGTCACAACACGAACTGCGGCGAGAAATTTTTCAGGTGATGCTGATACTGCTAAGACTGTGGCTACTAATCCAGTGAATGTGACCAGTTCTGCCAGTCTAACCTGTGATTCTAGTGTTCTGCTGCCTACACTTAGAGTTGGACTACGAGGAGCTTATGGGAAAACTCGGACTGTACGTGCCGTTTTCGATACTGCTGCCCAACGATCCTACATTTTGAATGATACTGCTGAGAAAATGGGATATCAGGCCGACGGTCAGGAAACCTTATATCATTCACTATTTGGAGGACGTAAGACAGGTATGACCACACATTACCGATATAAAATTAATTTGTCAAAGCTCTCAGGTGATCAAGCATGTACAGTGGAAGTTCTGGGCCAAGATGCTATTTGTGGAGATCTGCCTTGCTTACCAAGAGGACCTTGGCTCGATGAGATGCAGGGTCATGGCCTTAATGTTTCTGAGATGTTAGAAGATTCGGGTCCTATTGAGTTGTTATTGGGTGCAGATGTTGCCTTTTCTATGTACACTGGGAATATTCTTAAATTTTCCTCAGGAACCATGGTGGGAGTTGAGACCAAATTAGGATGGACTATTTCCGGTAAAATTCCCCATAAATTTTGCACAACTACTTTAGGGATGCTGACTACTTCTATGCTAGTTGGGGAAATGAATGTGGCTGATCTTTGGAAATTAGAAATACTAGGAATTGAAGATCCCATAGAGAGTAAAAGTAAGGTTGAGTTACAAAAAGTAGTACAACAGAAATTTGCTGAGACATTGAAAATTGATGAGGAGGGTAGATATGAAGTACGGCTGCCATGGAAGGAGGAACACTCTCCCCTTCCGACAAATTACAATTTAGCCCTTAAACGTATGAATTCGACGTGGAAGAAGCTAGAAAATGATGGATTTATGGCTGACTACAACAACGTTTTCCAAGAGTGGATTGATGAAGGGGTCATAGAAGAGGTGTCAGAACATTCTGAAGAAGGACATTACTTACCTCATCGCCATATCATTAAACTAAACAGTACCACGAAAATTAGGCCTGTATTTGATGCTTCCGCTCGCGAAAAGAACTCCCCTTCTTTAAACATGTGTTTAGAAAAGGGTTGTAACCTCATTGAACAGATAACACCGCTTTTACACAGATTTCGTCTCAATAGATTTGGTATCATAGCTGATATTCGACGAGCATTTTTGCAGATTGGGATTTCGCAAAATGATAGGCATTTTTTGAAGTTTTTATGGCGCGATTCTGAAGGTAACGTTAAGGTATATCGCCATAAACGAGTCGTTTTCGGACTCACTTGTAGCCCTTTTTTGTTAGGAGCTGTGATTCAACATCACTTACATGAAATTTTTAGTAAAATTGAAATGGGTGAATCAGAATATTCTAAATCAACCATTGAAACACTATTGTCATGTTTTTACGTTGATAATGTTGTGACGAGTCTCGGTTCTATGGATGAAATTGAAAACTTTGTTGCCCAAGCTACATCCGTGATGTCCGACGGAAAATTCGAATTGCGTGGCTGGGAATCAACGGATTCTAATCTGGACTCTCATACGGAAACTTCGGTGCTTGGTTTATGTTGGGACAGGAAAGACGACACTCTTTGTATCAGTAGTGAGTCACTGAAGCTGCCCAATGACGTAAAAATTACGAAACGAGTCATTGCATCTGCTGCTCACAAGATTTTCGACCCACTTGGTTTGGTTAGTCCTGTCACTCTATATCCGCGACTCTTGATTCAAGAGTTGTGGGGTCTTAAGTTAGAATGGGATGATGAAGTACCTCAACATATTCAGGACTCATTTTTGCGGTGGACAGGAGAAATTGAATATCTACGGCATGTGAAGATTCCTCGGTGGTTACCCAACAAGACAAATGTGTCCCACTGGAGCATTCATACATTCTGCGATGCAAGTGAGACATCGTATGGTGCTGTTGTGTACTTGAGAATAGAAAATTCGGTTAATCAAGGAGTTTCCGTTCAGTTAATTCAATCCAAGGCACGCGTCGCACCTAAGAACACCACTATTCCACGCAAGGAACTACTTGCTGCTATGATTGGAGCTCGACTGTATAATACTGTTCGAAAAACCATCAAGATTGACTGCGAATCGTATTTTTGGAGCGACTCGTCCACAGTCCTTGCTTGGTTGAAACGTGATGAAAACTGGGCTACTTTTGTTTTTAACAGGGTCAAGGAAATTCGAATGTTGACTAATATTGAAAACTGGCATCATGTACCTGGCACTCTCAACCCTGCTGACCTACCCTCTCGTGGTTGTAATGGGAAGGAGTTTGTAGAATCTAGATGGTGGGAGGGGCCAGAATGGCTTTACCAACATCAAGGTCAATGGCCTTCAGTACCTGCAGCATATGATGAAGATTCAATCAGTAAGGAGAGAAGAAAAACCGTTATTACTACCTCCATGGTTGCCACATCAACTAAACAAGTCCTACCCACAGATTGGTACTACCGCTACTTCTCCCAATACCCGAAATTAATTAGGATGATTGCCTGGGTGAAACGATTTTGTAATAATTCAAGATCTGTAGGTTCAGACTATTATGTGAGGAAAAGGGGACCACTTAGTATGGAAGAAATTAACGCTGCTGAGATTCAGGTTCTAAAAATGGTCCAGGGAGAAGTATTTCAAGGAATTACAGATTCAAAGATGAAATCATTGAGCCCCTTTCAAGACTATACGGGACTGATTCGTTTGAAAACGAAAATTTCTAATAGACCGGATAGTGAAGACTTCAGGTACCCGATTTTACTCCCAAAAGGACATCCTGTCGTCACAAGACTAATTCGGAGTATCCATGAACGAGAATGTCATGTTGGGGTACAAGGGCTGCTTGCCATCATTCGTGAAAGATTCTGGATACTCGGTGGGAGGAGAACACTGAAAACTGTGACGACAAGATGCGTCATTTGCAAACGTTTTGAGTCTAAAAAACTCGAAGCACCTATCATTCCATTACCTGTAGATAGAGTCAGAGAAGCTTCATCATTTGAAGTGGTGGGAGTCGATTTAGCTGGCCCAATTTATTTGAAGAAACAACAGAAAGCATGGATTTGTCTTTTCACCTGTGCTGTAACGAGGGCAGTCCACCTAGAGTTGCTTCTATCTTTATCAACTGACGACTTCCTACAAGCTCTTCGACGTTTCATTGCACGACGAGGTCGACCAGCCAGAATTTACAGTGACCAGGGTACCAATTTTGTCGGCGCTTTCAATGTGTTACATAAAATTGACTTTTCAAAAGTAATGGAATATTGTGAAGTTCGACAAATATCATGGAAGTTTAATCCTCCAACTGCCGCATGGTGGGGTGGATGGTGGGAGCGACTTATTGGTCTCACAAAACGCCTACTAAGGAAAGTGTTGAGAAGGTCTATTCTTTCCTATTCGGAAATGGCCACGGTACTTTGCGACTGTGAGAGTGTGTTAAATTCCAGACCACTCACATTCATAACTGACGGCGATTCTGAAGCCATACCAATCACACCATCTCTCTTTATCCAGGACATACGAGAAAATGGACTGCCTGAGTTGGATGTCATAGAAAATATTGATCTTAAGAAGACCTGGTTACAACGAATCAAATTAAAAGAAGACTTTAGAGCCAGATTCCGGAATGAATATCTAGGACAACTACAAATGAGGTGCAAGTCTAATAAATATGACAAGATTAAGGTTGGAGATGTCGTCTTGATTGGCAACGACACCGTCAAAAGAATCGACTGGCCTCTTGCTCGAGTCATTGAACTCCTTCCTGGCAAGGATGGCATTACCCACCTAGTACAATTAAAAACAACTACAGGTTCATGTCTAAGACCAATTCAACGATTGTACCCGCTCCTAGAAGCTGAATCCTTTGTTTCTGGAGAAAAAATTGAGGAACTCAATCAGAAACATTGCACTTCCGTGGAACCGACTGTGACGGCACTTACTCCTGTCAATAACGAAGAAGACAGAATTAACCGTTACCCTAGGAGGACGACAAGAGGAAGAGCCGTGAAGACCCCTCTTCGATTCGTCGATTGATAAGTTTTCATGGAAAGTATTGAAAACTTAGGTGGGAGGATGTTCACAAGAGGAATATTGTTTGTGGAACCAGTGCTATCCAATATGATCACACACAGCAGAAGTCATAATTAGAAAAATGGTTGAGGGATCATAGGAACCCTTATACAATATACATTAGAAACGGGGACCTAAATTAATTACAGAAAACGGAAAATAACTAGAGAGGTATGATTGTTTAATCAGTAGAAAAAACCAATGAATAACTGAAACTGGTCCGACAAACAACCGATCGACGCCTGCCAAGTAGGCAAACACTGAAGAATAAGTTTACGTTTTTAGTTGTCTTTCGAGTTTTTCAGCATGAAGAGTAACCGAAGGTGAGGAACTCCATTTACCCCGATTAACCGTGGCATATGTATATTTATTTGAACATTAAGTTAATCCATGTTTTTTAAACATTGACGGTCTTCTGATAAGTTTTTTTCCTCAATTTCAACAGAAGAAACACTGGGCTTCTGATATAAAGGGATTACACAACTGCTATACTTTACACACATATAAACAGGCTTTGAACGGTTCAGATAGTTTTTTCTTTTGGGAAACAACCTCGAAAATGAAGAATTGGTGAAAACTTCTATTCAAACAACATCCTTCAAAAAAATAGACGCTTTTAGCTCCGGCATTCAAGGCTTACGTACTGATTTATCAATTATAATATTTTGCAAGCGACTTCCTCAGTTATGCCAACCCATTATACCAATCCATTTGGTGGATTATCCAGTTGTTCACAACAAGAGACATCAGTAGTCATTATAAGAAAATGAAGAGCGTTACCAGGGGAGACTCCAGACGCGAAAAAAGAAAAAACTCGGAATCGGGGGAGATTGAAATTGTAACTTGGAAGATCGAGACTTGTGTTTTTTCAATACTGAATTTATTGTGTTCTATTTATTTATAATAATATAATTTCAGTTGGAAGTGTAACTTCTGTGCGTACGTGATTGCTTCTTTGTTACTAGCCCCTAATTTATTGCTTAGCCAAAACTGACTTCTACACATCGTAAGAGCTTCATTTGACGAACAACGTAGTTTCAAACAATGTATCAGAAGGAGCCCTTGGAATTAGAGCTGAATACAATACCTCAGCCAAAAATGTATTTAAAAAGAAAGGCTGAAAAAAAGAAAGAAAAAAATTTCCGTGACTAAATCTGTTAAAAGCCAGTCTACCTCATGCAGATGTGATCAGCACATTTCCTACAGGAATCCTAAGAAAACAGAATTTTGTACACCAGACATGACTGCCCCTCTAAGCAAAACTTCCATTCCCACAAATCACATGAAAACAAGGAAACTGAAGGTAAAGTAAAAAGCCAGCTGGTTGTCCCTGAAGGCTGTAGATCACTTTTTTCTTTTGCTTAATTCTGATGAAAGTGTAAAATAACAATGAATCTAAATATCTTAACTAGTATAAAGGCCCTGCTAGGCAGTTTAAAAAGAAATAGGTGAATAAAACAATGAGTGACACACACACAACAAGAGGCACAGGAAAACTCGTAGGGAAGCAGAACGTTAATCGGTAATGGTGAAAAACTACGGAAAAAATTCACCATTCTCCCTGATTTCAGGGTGTCAAATATTCTCGGCGTTTATTCTCACAAAAAGTGGTAAGCCGCTGAAGCTCAGTTGTGTCTAACAGGAAGAACTAATGAGTAGCTACGTAGGTACATGAACCATGTGCGCCCTCGTATCAGCCGCAATGATAAGGTGATGGTACGGTTTCCAACAGTTTGGAGTTGCAAAATAGAAATTAAAATGTAATATTGCTAAACCAACGGTGTCTACGTTTTGATAAATCACTAATAAGTTAAACTGCCAGACATAAAGAAGAGATTTTCAATGAACATTATAAATAATGGGTGTATAACTACAGTAAACAACAAACCAAGTAAGAGATTAATAATAATAATTAGATAACAAATAACAAGTGGCAGAAATGAGAAAAACCCAAACAATTGTTGACATAAAGCAACCAAACTTGAAACAAAATGTGTGGACCTAGTATAATACCCTAATACCGACGGAAAAAAAAACAATCCATGAAACTGACCAAAGTGCACGTGAAGTACCTGATTTTGCCATCATGCCTTGTTTCAGACCTGGCGGCTGGGGCTCTGGTTCTGGTTTTACTTCAACAGCTTTAGTATTTTGAAGTCTCGTTTCCCAATTAGTTTTGAGCTCCATAAGGACCTGTTCATCAACGCCTTCATCCAGAAAAAATTCACGGACTCCACCGATGACATCATCTATTACAGTAGAATACAGCTTGCTCTGTGAAAATAAAAAGTCATACATATACAGACTTGTTACGTTCGTGTCATTTCAAACGAGAACTCTCTATATTATTGAGATAAAAACTTCGTTCTTTAGCAAAAAAACAAGCATTCCAAAAGAAGGATAAGTTCGTTGGTCAGTACTTCCTGAGCACGTTAACATTTTCAAATCTCAAAAATTATAATTCAATTTGTTTATAAATTTCCAGTCGTGCATCAAGACTGTATTTTCAAAAACTATGGTATTACATCTATGTTGAATTGAGTTACAATCGGAGCACTTTACGTGAAAAACAGTCGATTTTAAAATTTGACTGCGAAAAACTCTTCCAAATTCTACTCAACAACAACAATGAACAATTTTTCAATAGATTTTTGTACACTTTGGTTGAATATAAATTACACAACAACAATGAACATAAAAACTTTTTTTTAACTGAATTTTCAGCATAAAATCAAGTTTTAATTTTTGAATGACTTACGTTTTAATTTTAGGCTGATGAACTCTTTCAAAAAGTGATATTCTTTGGAAAAAAAAAATAAATAAATAAATCACACTATATAAAAACCAGCTTATCAGAGTATACCGACGTTTCAGGGGGTGGTAACGCTGGGCGGGTGGAATTCTCGCCCCCGTCTCCCAGGGCAACCGACCTGCTCCTCCCTCCCCCCAACCCCGCCAGTGAAGGAAGGAGGGCCCCAGCGTGGGGAAGCGTCTCCCAGGGCAAGCGAAGTGGTCCTCTCCTCGGGGATTTGGGATATACGATTTTTTGACTTTTAATATTGTTATTACCCCCCCTCATTGTGTGGTTTAGTACTCTACCTCCTGTACACACGGGACTTACCCCAACAAGAAGGCACAACTGTTGCCACCTTTGCAGATGATACGGCTATCCTCTCTGTTGGATATGATATAGAAGATGCAACACGCAAACTACAGACGTCTACTACTGAGGTTTGTAAATGGACCAAGATGTGGAGAATGAAGCTGAACGAATCAAAATCAGCCCACATCAACTTCACTAACCGAAAAGTCCCAATCTTGGATGTTGAGATCAATTCGAATAAAATACCGCATAGGTACTGAAGCAGTTAAATACTTGGGTTTGACACTTGACTCCAAATTAAACTGGAATAAACACATAGAAAAGAAGAAGTTAAAATCAAGTACAGAAGGATGTATTGACTAATGGGAAGGAATTCCCATCTCTCTCTTCACAAAAAACTGCTTATATGTAAGCAGATCCTTCGCCCTATTTGGACCTACGGGATACAGACCTGGGGCTGTGCCAAGAAATCAAATATTAAGAAAATCCAAACCTTTCAGAATAAAATACTGAGAAGTATACTTAGTTGGAGCCCCTTGGTACATGCGAAACGATGATATTCATCGAGATTTGAGGATGGAGACAGTCTATGAAATTATTGCGAAATACGCAAGGAAGCATGAACATCGCCTCCACAAACACGTGAACCCGGAGATGCTCTACGTTTTGGACAACGAAGGTGAAATCCGACATCTCAAGCGAAACAAACAACTGGATTTAGTTGTGCTGCGTGAATAGAAGTGCAATCGAACTCAGTGCTAATTAATTGATTTTGCTGTAAACCTACCCTCTTGGAGTGTACCTTTATTGATATGTAAAATTGCTAGATGAGATGTATTTGATTTTTCAGTCGCAATTATTAAATCACGAAAAAAAAAATTGTGTTATTCACCTATTTCTTTTTAACCTGCGTAGCAGGGCCATTAAACTAGTATATATATACAATCAAAAATGAAACAAAAGATAACACAGAAATTAACACCACATAACTATATTTCGGCTACTGCCTTTGTCAAAACTAAGAAAGAATGATTTTTGGGAGTTGACGACGTCGAAAGAGATGCTCGGGTTACCATGGGGCGTTGCTTGTTATTTTCTAATGTTAAGCCCTGGTGAGTCGAATGCACCCAAAACGTTGCAATGAGCTTTTTCCGATTGATGTAGCATCCTTTTGTTTTCTTGGGGTTTCATTTTTCACAGAATTTTTATGCCGAAACAATCATCGAAAGATGCATTATGGGACATTGCATGCCGACTCACGGGTAGATCGTTATCACCTCTCACCACTGAAGCACGATGGTTGTTCACCCTTAGGTTGAGTTGGGTTTCAGCCTTTCGCACGTAGAAAGCAGGGCATTCTTTGCAAAGCAACTCATACACACACATTGGTGTCTGGCATTCTGCTGACCCTTTGCATGCGTATGAGTTGGAGTTGTTGGCCGAGCTGAAAACTGCTTCCTCTATTACAAGGGGGCAAACTTTGCATCGTTGTCTCTTGCAAGGATGTAGCCCTTTGGGAACTGGATCATTCGTCTTTGTTCTGCGGTGTGTGAGTATATCCCCAATGGATGATGCCTGACGTTTTGATAGTGTGGGTGAATTTGGAATAACTGTTTTTGTAATGGGGTTTGAGGAGAGGAGTGGATAAATGTCTTTCAATATGATGTTCAAGCGCTCATTGCCAAAAAAGAATGTTGTAGTGAGGTGGACTTCTTCGTTGTGATTACGGACTCCTGGGCGATAAGCAACATGAGATGGAATTATCCTTTTCTCTATTTGTCTTGCTGGATACCCCCTTGTAATGAGTTTATCCGTCAATTTCTTCAAATAAGACTTCTTGTCCTTTTCCTCACTACATATTCGATGACTCCTGATGGAGAGAGCTCTTGGTATAGATTGTTTAGTGTGGCGAGGGTGGCAGCTTTCGTAATGTAAGTATAATTGTTTGTTTGACGATTTGATGTGAACAGAGGTGGATAGCGTAGTACCAGTGAGGTGTATATTGACATCGAGAAACGTCGATGTAGTTGTGGAATATGTCCATGTAAATTTAACTGAAAATTCGGAATTTAGAGCACTCAGAAATTCATTCAGGGTTTCTTCTCTGTGAATCCAAACCAAAAAAATGTCATCAATAAATCTTTTCCAAATTAAAGGTATGAGCTTGAAGTGCTGACCAACAAACACATATTTAACGCTTGATTTTCTATAGAAAGAACAGTTTTAATCTAAATCCTGTATATATATCTACATAGGGATCATTTCAAAATGCAGGAATCATTTCATTATGCTTCAAATAGGATTTCGAAGAAGGAAACTGTTGCAAATTTCTACTTTAAAATTTTTGGAGTCATTGCAATAGTTTCATTTTCCAAGGAACTTCACTACAGTAAGAAAAACGGCAAAAATAGTAAAATTTGTATGTTACGCAGAATATTACTAAAACAAAGTTTGTCAAAAATGAACTGTTATATAAAAATAGAAAGTCAAAAAATTATCCTCTGATTATCCGATAAAAATTCAAATGATCTTTGTACGAATAGACAATTATTATTTATAAGTAGTTTCGCAATAAAGTGTATACATAGTTGACATTTTTTGCACACGAAGGGCTAACATTTCAACTCGATTGAACATGAATAAAATAGGATCATTTCGTTAAATTCCCTCATACTATAATACTGCACTTTTTTCTAATGCTTCTTGATGCTGGGGTATATCCTCAATTGCATACAAAAAATTGTGTGGAAGAGGCTACTGAACCAAATTCCTCCAGATAGTGGTGTTATACAATACAATTAGTAATCTGGGAACTCCACGAGTGCAAGATAAGCAGACAACTTAATTCCAACAAACGAAAACAATTCGGATTGTCTCCTTGAGTCTAGTTATCTATAATTTTATATAAACTTGCGACGCTAGATCGAGATCTTGGCGATTAATCCCTCGAATTTGATTATTTTCCAATTTGTTGATATTACTTGGAATTAAGACAAATGGGTTTAATCGAAATGGATTTCATTCAAATGTCGCTTACTGGAAGCCGACTATAGTTAGAGCAAGTGAAAATTGATGATTATATAGGACCTTGCATGAAAATGAGAATTGTTTTCAACGACACCTCAAGATCATGTACATATGTACCAAACCCCGCGTGAAATATTATTCTATCAATGAGATCAAACCCATTAAGCTCAACTTAACTCTTGAATGCTAAAAATGTGAATTGAATTGGGCTAAACGTCGGAATAAAATAAAATGTATCATTATACAAATGAACCTCAATTACATCCAAGTAACAGGGTGTTTTTCCTCCAGTTGGGAACATCATTATAACTTATGTAATAATCAAACACCAATTTATTAGTAGTATTTGGCTACTAGAAGATCAAACTTGAAGGAAAATTAATTGGATTCAAAGATCAGGTGCTGTCGATAAATTGCGATCCTCGGTGTTGGATTCTGGCCTTGTCGTAGGCGGTGCGAGTTTAACCACAATTGTGAGGTAGGCGTGCAGGTCTGGTGTCCATTTCAATGATGATGAGCATTAACTTAACGAATGATGATGGATTAAGTGGAACAGAAGTTCTAGGCATACACGATTTCCATGAATTGTGCGGTTTTTTGTTCATTCTGCAGCTTTTATTTAGCTGCAGTAATGAGCATCTCCTACAGTGGAACTGAAGTTACTTCAAACCCTCAAATTGTGAAGGGAGCATGGTTATAATTTCAGGTGAAATATACATGATTAAGATCCTTGAATGGATCCGGCAACGTTCTTACGTTGCACTGTAGGCAGAGCCAATTCGATTAAAAAACATTTCGTTACCAACTGAAACAATATGCAAAATTCTAGTTTTTGAAGTAAATATCGGAATTCCAGCATTCTCACATCCAGGGGAGAAGTTTTCTTTGCGCAAGATGAATGTGAACCAGAGAAAGGGTCAGTCGTTTGTCGAGAAAAAGTATAGGTTTGTAACTCGATGCGTAACGCTAAGTCCTACGAACTCTCATTGTCCCTAAATCAATCAGTAAAGAGGAGATCAATGGAGTTCTTCAGCGTCCACACTCAGCTAACAGAGCCGCAGTTACAATAATAACACTCGCAGCGGGGCAAACAGTTGATGTAACAAGAGTGGGACAACTAATGAACAGTTGACGTACCTGAAGATCAGAAAAACTACCATTCCTCAGCAGTGCCACCTAAAGTCAACGAAGTGGATTGCAAAACACATATTGAGAAACTGCTCAGAATAAATGCCAACGCATGAACAAGGTTCCTAAATTACGAGTTTCCCTAATTATCGTCAGTACTCAGCCCGTCACGACTTCTACATACCATCGATCCATAGGTCTTGACTTTATTGGGGACAACCAGGCTTTGGCTCAGCAGCACCTGTTTCAACCACCTTCAGCGAGTTCATGATTATCAAGCAGTTTTAAAAAAAAGTTACAGTATTACAAAGGCGACCAAAAGAAGATCTGTGACTCCTTAGACTGACATACATCGATTCGGGTCATCAATTGGTACCACTTGATTTAGATACGGATTTTTCCAACATCAGGTACATTATTATATAAAATCTGACTAACCTCTATGGCAGCAACCTGCCAAATAATACTTTTATAACTCAAATGACATCCAAAGCATTCTCCTGACCCAACATTAATTCTCCAGTCAAGCACTTTTTACGTAATTTTATATAACATTTAGTTGGGTTTTATGGAAAGGAATAAAAAGTACTGTTCCTCATTTCATCCTATAATTATACATACGAGGTGCCAGCTCGTTCTCCTCAAGAATGTAGTGATTAAATTTCAAATTATGAAGTTGAATAAATGTTGTAACCTTGGTCATAACAGGACATTTATTGTAAGATTATCCAGATAATTTTGTAGGATTTTCCTCTTCTATACGGGTCAAAATATTTATTTTCATGAAAATTCGATTAAAAAGGTGTATATTTATTTATGAGTATAGGTAACAAATTTTGTCGAGGCAGCCCAGATGTCCCTCTCTGCCTGCTTTTTTAGATGAATCACATCAACCAATAATTCAATGTGCCTGTATTGGGGCCAGTGAGTTGATTTACAATAATATTTACTACTATGAACGAAACACAGGGCTGTTCCTGTAATGCATTACTCACCAATATGTTTGTTTTTCTAATTGGTCGAAGAGTAACAAGCAATTAGGGCAGGAACCTTATCAATTATATTAATTTTTTTCAAGAATCTGCTAAAATGAATTAATTTGAATGGAATATCTCAGATAATTCATTAGAATAGTGCATCATTTCTGAATGTTTTAAGATTATGATTTCTTTACGAAGGATTAATTGCCCCAACATCTTCCAATGAACAGTGAGCGTCACCCATGGGTGTGAAAAAAATTTATTTACACTATTTCTAAACGGAAGTCGATGCTCTTCCGAAGTATTAGAGAGCGTCCGCACTTTTCTACTGTAAGCAGTTTTTGATTTTCACATGATTTTTCCAACTCTTTCTGTACGGCTGACGTCACACATTGTAGGGGGAGTCCCCTGCCAGGCGAGAGGGGTGGTTTGACGTCACCGGTGTCTGGAGCTTGGAAAATTCACATAAAACGGACACAATTGATTGTGGGAGAGAACAGGTAGTGTCGAACTTCTTAGGCTTGAATCTAGGATTTGAATGCGAGAGAAACCCTCGTTCAAGTGTAACGGTGATCCTACACTACGTAGATACTCCACCTTTCTTAACATATAATAAACTCCAAAGTAAATGATCCTTGTCAACCTTGAATAAGATAGAGAAACTTCAGGGATATTGTTTTTCACGCAAAGGCAACAATAGATAATTATTGTGGTCGGTCGGTGAGTAGATAGGTACCTACCTACAATTTTTCAGTATGAACCTACTTAATTAAGTAAGTTAGGATGTATTAAACAAGTACTTACAAAATCGAAATTTAGTTCATAAAAACATCAAAGTACCCAAAAAGTTCAAGTATCTACGAACTACAAATTTTGTTTCTGAGGATGATTCGATTTCACCTACTGGTAAGGTCATTAACATCATGAAACGTGATTCTGAAGAGATGAGGTGTTGGCTTGACGGAAATGATTTTGATGACGAAGAATCGTGCACAAAAATTGATCAAACTAGTGAAAATAGTAATTGCAGCTAGTTGAAGAAACAAGCGCATTTCCTCTATGTGGCAAATGATTTTGTTCAGAAATTCGATGTTCCAGGGCGGTATAGGTTAGAGAAACATATTGAAAGGAAAACTGCAAAATAAGACCGTTTAGAATGAAGAATTCCAACTTACCACGCAAGTTTGACTCAAAGACATTGTTCAGGTTGGGTTTTGAAGGACGTGAAACTGATTTCAAAAGATATTAATCGTCATAAAAGGCTTTCTTGGGCTTCAGAGAAGCCGCGGTGATGTCCGTCTGGAGGTCTTTTATACTTTGATGCCCTCCTCCGGAATCATGAAGTAGAAGTAGTCGTGGATGGAATCGATAGTTGGGCTCGAACGCAATCGATGCCGAAAATCGAGTGATTTTCCTAGGTCTCGTTACACTATTCCGTCGCTTATAAACGGCTGGTATATTAATTGCACATTTTCAAAAAATATTGGTGTATAATGATGTTTTATAACATATACATTTTCACAAAGATAATAACACCCAAGTAGAACTGAGCGGGCCCCTATATCAGCAACGTGAATCGATTCAATAAAAGGGGAGCCCGACAAATCTATCTGGCACTGTAAAAGGAATATGTGTCAATCCCGCTTCATTTTGAAACAGCAGGAGGTTACCACGAACAGACCCATCTTTAGGTTAATAAGATTATTTATTTTAATGAACACAGTCAGCATCAAGTTTGACGAGTATAATCAAGTACATACCTATTGTACTAGTTCCTTCTTGAAATATACTTAACTATGACTAAACGTGGCTGGCAGATCACTCTGGAAAGAAGAAATTTTTTGTGAGAAAGATGGCAAAATACATACGCAATAAGTATATTTAACAATTCGAAACAACATATCCATAATGTTTTGAAGGACTGCCTTAGTTTAGTTGTCACCACGTTATGTGCTGCACAAATTAACTTATGTATGTGGACCCCTTGGACTTGAAACAATCCTGAGGATGAGCAATAACTCACTTAGTGACTTTCGTTGATTGCTTTAGGAAAAAATCATTTCTCACTCAAAAGATAGTTTACTGTAGGGAAATTGACAGTGTCTAAGAAAAATAGTATTTTTTTCCCATCTCGTGGAATATTCTTCAAAATGTTGGTCGGTAACTATGCCCCAAATATTTATTTAGTTTGAGATGTATCATTTAAACGAATAATATTATGTACTTACCTACATTATACACGCCCATGTATTATATAATCAATATCAAATAAGTCTGATACAAGCAACATAAACTATAGATTGTGGTCATTAGATAGAGATTAGGCATACCATTTTGAACAATATTTTCATCCAGAAATTTCTCATTAGAAAAATAAGTAGTAAGTACTATTTTTCTACTTAGGTGAAACTTTGAGTAGGTGAAACTTACAAAGATAAGTATGAACACTTATGAATATATTTTAAAACCAAGCCCAAATACTTATATTATACTTGCCTGCCGACGCCAGGCAGGGGGTGGCTTGATGCAGAGCGGGTAGAAGCACCCCCCCCCCCCCCCCCCCGAGACCCCCCAAAAAAGGAGAGAGGGACCCGACGGGGAGGAGCCACACCAAGCTCACTGGAGTTCGCATACCTTTGTTTCACTGACCAAGGTGTTTTGGTGAACAGAGAATGAAAGGTCTCTATTCGGACAACGAGTTTCGGTAAGATTAGGGCGACGGGTTCAGGTAAAGGCAGGAATGTGTTCTGTCTAGTTTGCTGGTCTGGATGCTCGCTTCGCTCGCATCTCAAAAACAAGAAAATATCCTACATCAATCCTTTTAGTAAAGTATAGATTAGTTGGACAAATAGATCAGAATGTGTTAACACGCTGAGTTACTTTCGCCTGTATGTATTGTTGTTTTATCCAAACTCGTCTTATTGCTTGTAAATATTTTACTCAAAGTCGTGGTGTTTTTACCGCCTTTTACCCAAACCCGTATGACCCGTTTCACTATAGCTCATTCAAGCTCACAAACCTTTATTGCTCGTTCAAGCTCACTGAAGTTCATAATAATCAAGTAGTAGTTGAAGCTTACTTACGTAATTGGCATCCAAGCTCATTAGGCTCATTATCACATATTCTTGCCATTCAACCTATTACATTACTTCTCCATATTGTCCAGCAGAGCCCATTTCTATAATTATTTGTATAACTTACCATTACTGCTATTGTTGAATCTTGTGTTCATTGTACCTAGTCTTACAACTCTGTTCCTAAAAGCTCTGTGTTATTTTCTATTCTTGTACCCTTACTTGCGTATTACAAAAAACCTACTGTTGTTCATTGTGCCTTTCATTTACCCTTGTTCCTGCAGAATAACTGGGTCTATTAAATCATAAGTTGTAATTCCCACATTTCTACAGTAAGACCCTTCAGGTCTGCTACCACCCTACCTCACAGTCAAAGCTCTTCAAGCTATCAGAGAAACGTGCAATAGGGGCTTACAAATATAAATATATATAAACAAAAATTTAGGAATCAAACCAGTTATTAATACATGACTCATGAGTAAACGTTTCGCAGTGAAGCTTCATCGGTACTAGCGGGAGGGCTCCTCCTCTTCTTCCTACGTACACCCATCCCAGAGCATCCCGCGGGCGGGAGGGGGGGGGGGGAGCAGGCAGGAAAGGAAGGTTAAGGGAGAGGGGAAAAGGAAGTAATAGGGGAGAGAAAAGAGAGAGAAATAAGATGGGGGAATCAAAAGAGAGAGGGTTAAAGGAGAGTAGATTTTAAATGAATAAATAAAAAATAAATAAGGGAGAAAAAAAACGCCGCGTGTGTGCTCTTACAGAGAGCACACACGTGAACTATCGGTTGGCGTTGAGTCCCGCAGGTGCATACGCCCTTAGCACCACACAATGGACTTTTTCAGATAATCTTACATCAACGCTGGATGCTGTGGTTGGTAGGCACTTCAGCACCTTCAGTCCATAACAATTATTAAAACTTGACCCATGTGAACGCGCATGCTGACTGACAGGCAAATTGGCACCTCTGTTAACAGAGGAACGATGGTTGTTCATCCGAATGTTCAACTCCGTTTCTGACTTCCCAACATAAAATGCATTACAATGTCTGCATAAGTGTTGGTAGATGCAGTTTTTTGAGTTGCAAACCGCAGAACCCACAGCACTGTAAACATTAGGGTGCCTGGCGACGTGAAGGTGTGGTCCAAAATAACCAACTCACACAACTTGCAGCGGCGTCGTTCGCATGGACGAAGGCCTCTGCACCTGCGTGGGTGGAGGCTGGCGAAATGTCTTATGCGACAAGATGTTTTCCAAATTGGCACCATGCTTATAGGAAAGGAAAAAGGGGCGCGAGAAAATATCTCGTGTTGCCTGGTTGGACGTCAAAATAGGATGGAGCTCACGAAGGAAGCTGTTCAACCTCTGAATCCCAAAAACGAAACGGGTAACGAGGAAGGGTCCTGCATGCCGTATGCGTTCGTCATTTTCCCTGTACATGACGTTCGCCGGAATCACCCTGTTGTCAATGACTCGGCTGGGATATCCCCGACCAGAAAGTGCCACCCTCAGATCATCCAAATACTCCCTCAACACCTCTCCATCATTACAAATGCGATGCCCACGAATCGACAAAGATCTGGGAATAGCGAGTTTGGTGTGAGGTGGATGACAACTACCATAGTGGAGGCTTCATATTCATGTTTGTTACTGATCATATTTGTTACTTCAGTTCATATTTGTTACTGATGATGACCTAACTGTCGAAATCGATTTAACTGTGTAGCTCTTTAATTTCGTGGAAACGTTCTATCTTACTCCGTTTTTTATTTAAGTAAGTACTTTTTTTTATTTAAGTACTCAATAGATAAGTGCTATCAAAGCTGGGTAGTCGTCAAGTGTGGATCGGCGTGGGAGGAAGGTAAGTTTCACTCAATATTCTGACTTAACTTTTCATCAGATCGCCGTGTGAATTTTTTTCTGCCAAAATAACACTCTGGAGAAGTGATTCATGCTTTGGAAATCAAAATTGGATGGTTTTTTACGCCACCAGAACTTATTTTTCTAACGTTGCTTGAAAGCAACATGGGGCAGGCTTCAGTCACCCTAGGCCCTGCCATGTTGCTTGGAAGCAACACAGGGTAGGCTCCGCTCACCTCATGTCCTTGTAAACTGCCAATTCTAGATCTGTACGACTTATTTCATCGGCCTGAATACACCTAACATCGTGACTGAATACAACAGTTTCATGGGTGGAGTTGACAAAGGAAGGATGTTGGTGTCATTTCGTAAGACACCATTGAAAACCTTCAAATGGTACCTGAACTTGTTCAGCAACTTTTATATTTTGCAGTGATCAACAGCTGGCTACTCCTACGGCGTGACAAGCCCCAGACAAAACCGACCTTGAAGCAGTTTCGCAAAGAAATTGCTGAAGGTCTTTTGCATTCAAAAATTCAGCCAAAGAAGAAAGTTGGCCGGCCGTCGACTACCCCACACGTGAAAAAGAGAAACGAAAAGGTTCCTATTCCGAGTGATTCTCTTAGGTTCGATGAAAAGAGTCATTATTCTAAGTTTGATACGAAAGGTAAATGCCCAGCCTGTTCTAACACTATTGAGGTCATGTTGGAAAAATGTGGCGTAAGGCTGTGTTTTGTAAAAAAGAAGAACTGTTTCTAAGATTTCCATGTTGGCTTTGTCTTTTTTAGTTAGGCAGTAAGGAGAAAAGAGTGAATCGAGCTCTATTTTGAGATAGAGATATCACGCAGATAGTTCTAGTGTTCGTTTATAAGTGATATGAAATTAAGAAGACTGTTATACTATGTTTTTTTAGTATTTATTTATTTTTTTTTTGTTTAGTTGGCTACAAATGTAAATAGATATGACAGATAGTGGGGAAGAAAAAGAAGACTAAAGCCAAAACTTAGTTTCAAAATTTCTAAATTTATTAGTAGAGATGGAAAAAAAAAAGAAGACTAAGCCAAAAATTCGTTTTAAAATTTCTAAATTTAACAAAGTTCAGGTGTCCAAATGTTCCCATTGTCAAGGGAAAGTGTATTCTAGTTGCAGCAATGACATTGTGATAAGTCATGACTTATAGTCATACAAATGAGAAAGTAAATGACAGTCACGACTGTCCCACGTAGGGACCATTTATTTTCACTTTATTGAATGGCCTACTATGAAAAAACCAATTACTACAACTCTTTGTTACGAAACGATCTCCACTTCTTGTTACTTCCCATTCTCATTTGTTATTAATAAGCACAATACTAATTATAGTGCTATAATTATTATGCCGTTACAGAAGGCATTCACAAGTTTTTTTTTTTGAGTGATTGCACTTTATGATATCCAGCTTTGGGCAACCATTTAGTGCATAGACGCATATAACTGAGCTGCCTGCCCAGTGTTGCTCTGGAGCAACATGATGGCTAAAACTTTTAAAAATGGCTATTTTTCCAAAATTTCTTCATTTCCTGTCTATTTGGACCGTCTGATACAATAAACGACGAAAAAAAAAAAAAAAAAAAAAAAATGCTGGCATCGACAATTTGACGCTTGGGTTCTTAGGGGTTAATCGAACGAAAAATAATCACGCAAGTTGGCAACACAAACTGACTTGATTTTCCATTTCCCCTGAAACAGAAAATTAAAAATATGCTAGGTTTGTTGCACAACTTACTAAAATTGAGGTTGAACAGAATAAAAAAGTTTTTAAATCCATGAAATCGGATGACAAAATATCACCCCCCTCCAAACTAACCCCTTTCATTATGAAAATTGAACTAGTAGAAATGTTTTGAAATACTAAAACTGTATCTGGATTGAAAAAAAGGAATGAGATGAGTCGGCTGAGAATTCTCGCTAGAGCAGTTCATCGGATTGGCTGTTACTCCCTCCATTCCCCCTCTTGCCCGAAATAGCCAAATTGCCGAGCTTTTATGTACAACGAGGCTAAAATTGGCAACAAAATAAGAACCATGAATATCGGTTAAGAATTACTACCTTTGTAAACTCAGAGTTTTTCGGCACTAACCACTCCTGTTCCTGTCTATAATTCGAAATTTCCAGAGTTTGTTGCACAACAGCAGGTAAATTGGGTGCGAACCAAAAAATAGTAATGAATGTCGGTAAGAACTGCAGGCTGGGCAGCGTCTACAAAATTTGTCCTTACTGACAAAACACCCACAGAAATCCACACACATAAATCCATCGTAATCGACCCCCACCACCCCTCTATGTTATTGGTTTACGTTTCAAAATAAACAGATTTCAAAAAACCAATAAAATAAATTAATTTGAAAATCCTCTCCTATTCTCGAAACTGCTGAACCAAAGTTTACGAAATTCGGCTCAAATCCAACAGCTAACGATCCGAGATGCGAAGTCGACCCCTATTGAATGATATTTAAGGATTAATAGATTAAAAAATCGAAATCTCGGAAACTTTCGAAGTAAGAGGTGTTGAGTTCAGATTAAGTACCTCAGACTACACCTGATGTGCTTAGATAAGCGATTTACCTAGAAGGACTATCTAATACAGAAATAATGAACCTCTTTTTAACAATCTGCAGCGTTCTTTTCACGGGTTCGGCCTTAGAATGATAAGAAAATTGTTTTTTTTGTTCTCATATTTGGGTTGTCCCACAAACTTCAGGATCTATTCTAATAGGTGTCCTACTGAGACTACTGGATACTTGAGTGTCTCTAGTTAATCTAATTTTTCACGAGCTCGAGCGAGGTAGTCGAGAACTTGCAGAAATCGGGGGGGGATCGAAAGGATTGGCGGGGCCAGGCGAAGAGGCGGGGCTGGGTTCGACCAGCACATCCCGGCCAGCCGGTAGCCAATAGACTCAAGAAATTCAGTTCGTCCGCCAACTTTGACGAGAGTGGTTGTGTACTGACTTGCGTTTCTGTTCTATCCGTTCGCCAAGTTCTGGACCCTCGCTAGGATCGCGGGCCCCTTAATGACCGGAACCCGTTACTTTGACACGAGACTTCGCTATGATGAACCTCACGTACTCTCTGTGGAACTCGCTCTTCGACGCCAAATCCTTCAGGTTGGTTCCATTCTCAATGGGGAAAAAATACAGACCTATCCACCGGCGTATTCACGTTTACATGCGTTTCAGCAAATTACAGTAGTTCATTTCCTACTGGTTTAGCACTGGTCCTCAATACTTTAAAATAAAAATGTCTCCAAATTTTCCTCATAGAAATCAGCTTTGGGACATTTTGAAATGATTTCAGTAATTTGACGCTTTTTAGCAAGGCTCCCCCAATATAGGGACCATATTGGAGGGCTACTGGACAACGCACATAAGAGAAAGACAGGAACATTTCAGACCTTTACGAGATTTAATTAAAAAAAAGGAAGCAATTGCAATGGCCCCAAGGTTTAATAAAATTATCTTCAAAGAAATCCCTTTAAGCATTCTGGAACGATTCCTGGGTTTTAATTGTCTTTACATACCTACGTATCATTCCAGTCGATAACTCTCGATAGGGTTGAGATTAAAACTTTGTTCTTTACCTAAAAAACAAAGTACTTCCAAAGCAAGGATGAGCACATTAAATTGGTCAAATTGAAAATACATTTAAGCACTTTTTAAAAATCACTAAAAATGTCAAACAAAGGGTATTGTAACAAATTTTAATTAATTAATTTATTTATATTTAATTTTTTGCAGAACACTATCCAGAAAATATTGAACAAATCAATTGAAAAATTTACTTTAATTTCGTCAAAGTAAGCCGAAATCGACAATATCATTAAAAGCAGTGTGTTAAAATGCACGCAAATAAGAGACCCCTATAAGAATTAATCCCAACCGTGCGTGAGAAAAAAAACGAATACAAATTCATCGCAGACCATTTTAGGACAGAATGTGCGAAAAAAAAATCAGAGAAAGTTCTGGAAGGCGGAAGGACGGATTTCTTAAATTTGATTTTCGGATTCTACACATTTTCAAACGTAGATTTTGAGGGGGATTAGAATTCTTCTCTAGGTAGGACAAAGGTTCATTCTCGTGAATAACATTTTTATGATAATAATAATGATAGTAATATTTTCGTGATTCTTCTTTGTTTTATACCAATTTTACTCTAACTGTGCATGGAACCTCTAAATGCATCCCATAACGGAAGAGAGGATTCATAGGGGGTAACGGTATAAAACGTGGTTTGATTCGACAAGTTTTATCGACTAATCAGTCTACAATTCTCGATTGATTTCCTTGATCCTAACTGTTCGATCACAACGTTAGTCTATCATACTATTGTAATGAGGTTTTTCGTTATTATTTAAACATATTTCAGAGCTTTCAATTTTCATTAAGAAAAGGGGTGAATGGAGTAGGAATAGATACGTAGATCGATAAAACAAGCTTCATTGTTTATAAATATACAATTTTAAAAAATCACATTTACTGTGTAAGGGGGCCAATGCTATAGCGTGTTCACGCTAAATTTTAGCCATTGTTTTAAGGTAGGTACCAACGTAGATTGATATTTTAAATGCTAATGTCCATAAGCCGAATAGTTAACACCCTTTTTTTGGCTTTTTTGAAGTATCTGGTCTTACAGCTTACTGCCATGTACTGGCTAGCAATTTGCGAATAGTTCATCTGGCAACTAACGTTGGGTGCGCCGATCTCCTACGTCAGATCACTATTACAACCATTATTTTCTCACTCGTTCTTGCAAGAACCCACCTAAAATGTGCGGGTACCTGTAGTCCATAGATTCCATTATCGTACTATCGTTCATTGTCCCAAACCTTGTTTGAAGAAAGGTTCATTATCAAAAGGTTTTCTTTCTTTTCGCGGCTCCACGCATGAAATAGCGCCCTCTAAAGTCCTAAAGTCCCTCTAGACTGTGATAACGTCTTTTATCGCACTTTTATCCTCGCTGAAGTCTTCTGTTGAAATTGTATTCGTCGTGAACGCACGAGTTAACTATTCAAATTCTGCACCCATCATTCTTGCAGCCACGCTGCATGATGTTTTACTATTCTAGTTTACATGGAAAAGCAGCTAAGAATCCACAATTCACGCTCATGGTTGAAAGAACTTCCGGGTGGTTGGTTGGTAATTCAATTGACTTTTCAAAAACAGGACGGAAAGTTGCTTCCTCATTCAATTCACAATATTACTCACCACCAAAAGTCAGACTAGCCTCTTTTACAGTAACGGTTGTGCTCTCTCTCAATAATGATAGAAATAATTATTACCTAAACATCTTACCCAAAATGTTTAATTATGTCAAAATGGGTTGGGACAGCAAGAGTTGGAAGTTCAAGTCACACATTTTTATCCCCCTGCTTCAGGATTCTCCACCACATACAAAACAAACATACAAAAAAGGGAATACATTTCTTCTTCTAAACTCTATGTTTGTCATAGATAAGTGATTATGATAAATGATTAGTATCAGATGTAGAAGGTCTGTCTGATACAGAAAAAATAAACATCCTTATAATAACTTGAAGCGTTTTGTTTTAAGTATCAACACTACTCTAAAAAGTGTTCAGAAATAGGTTCCTATATTCCTAGAATGACCCAGAGTTCATGCCATCAAAGTTAGAATCAAACTCGCATAAACATTAATGTTCTGCTGTTTTTGTTTACAAATATTATGACTAGGATTTGATCCAAATGTATCAAAAAAGCTCCAAAAACGCGAAATGGAAGATAATACATTCTTGTTTTCAATATCGTCAAAACATGCATCATTACATTCTTCCTAAATCATCAAAACGTTACAATGATCAATAGTTTGGAACAACAACAACTATGCAACTATGAACAAATTTATGAATGTTATGACAAAAATTCGATCCAAATTGATCGAAAAAGCAAAAACAAATGCAAGAGGATGCATTCTTGGTTTGAATGTCGTCAAAACATGCAACGTAGCATTTCTGTCTAAATCATCAAAATGTTACAATTGTAGTAGAGTCTGGAAGAATCAACTACGTAATACTTAAAACGTAGTTTTTTGGGTCTCTTCTTGAACATAATATGTTCTAGAACATAAGGGTCCCTTCTGTATGTCCATTCTTTTGCGGTATACAAGATGCAGTGCTAAAGTGAGGACGAATCTTGCGCGGCTGGGACTCATTTTCACCGATCCTAAACCCCTTCAACTTTTAATTTTCAAGTTTCCACTTCTCAAACCAGATTCATTTTATGCCGGATTCCCACAAGTGGCATTTCCCCCGTAGCCTTTCTGCAGGGCTATATACAAAATAATACAATAGTAAATAATGATAATGCAAATTTCTGGAAATCATCCCTGATTTCATTTGAATTTTTTTTTAAATACATGGCAGTACCGTTGAGTCTCTATTTAGAGGACAAGCTTCTTCGATTTTGGTTTATTCTTTTCATTGTCTGTAGTACTTTAGCTATGTAAACTGCGCACCTCGAGCCTCCGAATTTTCTCATTGCATTCAAGACGAAAAACGGTGCAAATTATTGCATAGATGTTTATTCATTATTATTATTTGTATTTACTCATTTTTTGAACGAATTTAGCCGCATTTTAAGGGCGCGATTTTAAACTACAATTATCTGGAAATAAATATATCACAATTCGTAGTAGAGCTCTATGGCTCTCAGGTACGTTAACAAGGACTGGATCCAGTCTGTTACTGATAAAATATCAACCCACTGATGCAAGATTCGGAGGTCCATATGGGCTGGTCGAAAAAAAGTGGAGTTTAAAAGGCGAAGGCGCAAAAGAAGGATCGGCGGACACATTCCCCATACATCTGACAGGTAAAACAGCTAGAACTTGTAACAGGTAGGTAGGGAGTCTCATTACTACAATCTCTCATTTCTGTGGAGAATTACAAGCGGCCATACGTGCTTCCATGCAGGGCATTTTCATAGGCGCTGTCATTCACTAAACGAGCTGTTCTAAAGAATCCTTCAAGTCGACCCCTATGCTCCCTTCCTATCCCGTATAATCCCATTCAGTTCCTTCTAGTGGGTCCAATCACGACCGTTCTTCATTTGATTCCTAATTCCACTTACTTACTGTACTTTTCGCCTAATTACGACATACTTTCATAACTGTATACCCAGACAGAAGCCGATGAACCGAGTGGTAACGAAGGCATATTACTTTTTCTTCGAAAATTGGCAGGGTCAATAGTTTGGAAAATTGCATTGGTCTCCAGAATGACGTCTGTAAGACGATCAGAAACCAGGCAAAGTTCTACCTGTCCATTCTCCAAGCAGTTACAAGGTTTAGAAGGTTCCTACCTGCAGATCCCTACCTCCATTTTGGTCGTGAACACTGTCCATATTGACCACCTACATTAAACATGAACATAAGCATCGTGAAAGAATCAACGAAATTTGATGAAGAGTCCCTCTAAAACATCAAGGGAAGAATTAAATTATGTTGTCGTATTGTTTCCAAGTCGACCATTAGCTAGCGGAAGCATAGTTTTCACTTTGGGAGGGGGGGGGGGGAATGAACCTTTTTTTCCTCTCCGAAATCAAAATTTCAACTCGTATTTTGAGTTTTAAACCATTTTGAACAACTATAGTTTCGTTAACCTTGTGACAAGCCTAATTGCTACAGTTTTCATCTGACTGAATATTTTTAGACTATGCGCTGGTTAGGTTGCAGGTGCGTGTCATTGCTAACATAATTCTGCGCAACCGTAAAAGCAAAATTCCTAAAGCATCTTTAATTTGGGTTCTAAAAGTCTGTTATCGCTCTCAAATTTACAGGACTTTTAGGGAAATGCTCAGCGTAGTTGATGGGAACGGTGTTATGATCTCATTCAAATTTCAATGGGATAGTACCATTAACAGTTTGCCCAAACCTTGGAAATGTCGAACTTCATGAAGGAAAAGAGAGATTTGAGGGGTAAAGGCTAGACAAATTTATTCCTCAATAAATCTTGTTGAAGCTGCTCAGGCCACTATTCTCACCCAATTTTCGGCTGTATCCGAGTTGCGGTCACGAGGAGACAGGCCATTAGTGAGATGTAACCAGAGTTTCCGAGTTTCGGTCAAACTGCAATATAATAAAATAAAATAATATATTTAACGATAAAATAATCATTCTAGTAACAGATATTGAAACCAAACGAATTAGTTGACTGAATAGATCTCATGACTCCCCAATTACCCAAGCAAATTTTCTCAACAATGATCTATTTCATTTAAAAATTGAAGATAGAGAGGAGGGGGCGAGGGGGATTTTCGGTAGATTGAGGATTACATTTATGAAGAAAATTTCATTAAAATGTGCAAAAAGATCGATAAAAGTGGTACAAATTCAAAAATCCAAAATATTAGTTTTAATGGAAGAACATTGTTTGAAACAAGTTTTTTCGCCATAACATTGATAATTAGAATTTTTTTCGCATATAAAAGTACTCACATTTCAAGTTAGCTCAACATAAATATACTTTTGATTTTGAAAAACGTTGCTATTTGTTTTATTTTTTATTTTAATTAAATTTTCAAATAATCAAGATAAAATAAACATAATTTTAACTTCTGAACGCTTTAATATGACACAGGTTGTCTGAAAATAACAGTTAGAAAAAGTAAACAAATCGGTCATCCCGGAGATCCCTAGGTTCGACACTAGCGTGTACGGTATCGATCCCCTGCAGGTAACATGTAGATCCCCTGAATTTGAAGTTTACGTTCAATCGCCGAATATTCAAACGTTGGTCATTCTCAAACACCCTTCGTTTAAAGTGGACAACAAATTGTATTTCATGCATCTGAATAAGATTGTACTGGAAAAAATTGGATTTTCCTCCTCACTTAAAAACCGATTGGAGAACTCATAACAGACAGCCGAACTGTCTGGAAATGAAGACGAGCTTACCGATGATCCTGGCTCCAAGTAGTAACTCAAAGATACTGACCAATTACGGCCTAACCACGAATAAAACACAAAACGCTGTATAAACAATTAGAAAATTTAAGCTCAAACTATAAGCACCTGGTGCAATATGCTAAAAATCGGCCACATTTCAAGAAATACAAAATCTTTGTTGAATGGCAGAATTATGTTTAGAAACATTTCGTTTTTAGCAATCAGATTTGCGTAGGTAGTTAACGCGTTCTTTGCACACAAAGTGCTCATATTCCTACACAATTCAACATAAATGCTTCACAATAGTTGAGGAAAATTTGCTCAAACGATCATGCTACAGGACTGAAACTCCTATAATGGTTTCATGTTGCCACTGGAAATCCAATGTTTCGTCTGCGTTTGTTGCCCCTAACATCTTTGGATTTAAACCATGACCTCAAACTGTGATGAGGAAAAAGTGATTGTAATATAATACATTACGTGCAGATTCAATATGATAATATGCATATATGGAGAAGACTTTTGCCTAATTTGTTACTTCACCCTCAAACATCCTAGAATTATGTAATTGTTTGACTAATCTAAAAAAAAAGAGAAAAAACCCCTCTAAATTCCCACAAGTTCTTAGACGTGATGGAGTGTTTAAGATCTGACCCCGTGGGGAAAATTCTCTTTTACTTTTTTTTGTGATCTGTTATATTTAGTGGACTTCTGATAGCTACAGTAGTGTAACAACTTTGTGCGGTCCTAAACGGCCCTGCTCGAACATATTGCTTCCAAGTCTGCGAAGCAGCAGAAGCCTTGTGTTCACTTTTGGGAGCCAAAAAATTGTTGTCCGAATTCAAAATTCCCACTCGCATTTTACGTTTCATAGCCTACTGAACAAATTTGGTTCCCTGTCTGTCGGTCTGTCTGTCAGCATTTCCTTGTTACAGCCATAACTTCCACAATGTTGAATAAATTTGACTCATATTTTGAGGGACTATGCAGATAAGGCCTCTTGAGGTCCCATACGAATTTCATATCAAAATAGTCAGCGGTACGCTCTGTTTATGCGCTAACGTGAAATTCTTCAAACAGGTATAACTTTCACAATTTTGATTCAATTTAGCTCATATGATAAAGGATGGGAAAAAGGAAGCTGGTGTGCCATCTCCATGGCAATGTATTTTTAGATGATTTAGAGGCTCCGGGTGCGAAGTGTATTGTCTGGTTATTATCTAACGCCTTATCATTTCGCTTCTCCAACCTTGAGTAACCTACCGCGATTTCATCCTCTCTAATCACGTTCAATTACAGAAATTTAATGAAAACAGCAATTCGTGTTTATAACATCTCAAATGATTGATTGCCTCCATAACGAGCTCACAATTGTCAGCTTCAGTTTTACATTTGTTACGGAATATGATTAGATAGAAGTTGCCCAGCGGCTGACTAATTTATACCAAAAATAACTTCATCATTCATGGAGCTTGCTACGCAAACATAGTAGGAATCCATCAATAAAATAATGATATTTCATCAAGAATTTCATTAATCTTATTTATTAATTGAAGATCCCCGTAATTTCTTTCACAGTCACATTACAATTGTTACTGGGCTAACAGAATAGCGAGAAAAGCAAATACTCGAATTTTGATCGAGTAAAAAAACCCTCATTTTGAATTTGACAGTGAAAGGACTTCCAGTATAAGTACCTAGTACCTACAAATAGATTTCACTAGTTGTGTACTGTACTTGTATTACACCAAGCACAAATACTTGATCACACAAAGTACAAATACTTGTATTACACTAAGTAAAAATACTGCTCGAAGCAAGCAAGCTCCTCGCTTTTTCACTGGTTTCCTCAATTTCTGTAAAATATTAGCAGATTTTCTCAGATACTTGAAGAAAACGCTTCAAGTACCACATATACTCGGGCTTCTCAACTCTGGTACCAACTGGGGATGCGAATTCAGCCAAATAGCTGAGATTGACACTAGAAGCCAAATTCATGGAAGGAACATGGAAACAAGAAAACGCTGACAATTACTACACAGAGGTTTATTATTTCTGTATTAGATACCTCTCTGCGTAATTACGTATCTAAGCACATTAAACGGAGTCTATGGTACATTATCTAAACTTGAAAATTTTGCTTTTGCTGACAGGGGGCAGAATGAAGGGGGTAACAGCCAATCCTTTCAATCACTATTCATTTCATTCTTTTTGCATCTGCTAAGATTTTCGTTTACTATTTTAACGCATTTTAGCACATTTAATTTTCATTTTGAAAGAGGGTGAAAGGAGGGGGTCATATGATAAATTGAATTTGAATTAAATTGAATTGTCATATGAATTTCTCATCAATTTTCATGTGATTTCATCGCCTATTCGAACAAATGTTTCTTGACTTCAATCCTTTTCTAGTTGTCTAACGAACCTCGGAAATTTCGAATTTTCTGTCCGGAAGGGGGGGGGGGGGCAAAAGGCAACCCACTGTATTGCTGATCTTACAGCTTAAACTGCCAATTTTTCAGATTCTATTTTGATTGATTAGGAATTTTGGTCGAGTTCCAAAACATATTTCAGATCATTCAAATTGGAATACGGAAGGGGAGGAGGAGGGAGGGGGGATAAAAAGTTAAATCTTGCTATTTTCATTTCGTTTGTAAATACTGTTTTTACACCGATTTCCATCACGCAGCAACCACAGAAATTTAGGAATTTTTTGATGGGAAGAGTGATGAGGGGGATGGGGATAAACCTTCCATTCATTCACGGGCTACACATACGTATCAGAATTCTCACCCGATATTCGTTTTTTTTTCTGTAGTTCGATTGAGAATTGGCACTAGTTTAAAAAATATATCGATATAAGTGTTTATAAGTGTGATCGTAAACAAACCGGGCATCCTGCAATGCATATATTACTCACCAACATGTTTGTAGTTAGTCCCACACATATTCACACACCTTTACATTTACTAACTGCAACGTAACTACTAGGTACTACCTAGGTATACTTTCTTTCTGCTCAAATTCTTATAAGAAATATGATCACATTGTACTAATATCTAACAATTTATTTATTGTGTCATATAGTTACGTGCAGTATTTTATCTACTTACTTTTTTTCAGATTCTTCGAAGTTCCCAATTGCACCCTGCTGGAAGTTTGTCCTGTGATAGTATTTCTTGCCTTGATCGTGTTATCGGAGTACCATTGGAAAAACTACCGGAGTGGTTTGACTGGTAAATACAAATAACAACTTTCCATGATTTTTGATTATTGAAAACTAATGTGCATTTTCGTTCGATTTTTTCCTGCTGTGATATATTTGATGGATTTTTCGTCTATCACGTCTAGTTTTTCATACATACATTATTTATTTATTTCATACATTATCGTTTGTTTAAAAATGTGTACGTTTTACCAGATTGTGTGAGTTGCAACGCCCATATCTTGGCAGATTTCACCGTGAACCACCCTTTTTGCATGTTTCACTCATCTGATTTCTGTAAATGACGATCATCGCAGGTATTATGGGTTCCAGGAGCCTCTTTAGCGAGAGTAAATTATATTTTAAAGGAAGTATTGCTGTGCGGAACTATTCAAATCCTCGTTACCGTTTTTGTTAAGTTGGTGAAAATTTTGAGACGTCAAAGAAAGGCGTAATGCGCACACTTCGGCGTGAGACAGGGAGATGAAGGCAACTTAGTACTAAGCGTGGCGTATTTGAGATGAAAACCTTCGTTTGTCGATTACTTGTAATGGACGGCCAATGTCTTTTTGCGGGACCACAGTTATGATTGTTACTTTTCCATGACAAGATTAAGCGGCTTCGATGCAGAGAATAACACCAATATTTCCCATCCATCAGTTAAGCCAAATGACCTCTTAGTTTCCATTTCTACAACCTGGTTGATAGATGTGCGGTGAAGGTATGTAGGAGGACGACAAAAAAAATATGCAAACATATTTGAAATATGCACAAAAAATCCTTTCGGCATTACCTATTTATTTTCATTTATCTAAAAAAAATTATATTTTGCAGAATAGAGCAATATTGCTTTAGTCTCACTGTAATATTCCTACCGCGGGTAAATACCTCCTCCAAATCAACTCACAGCACTTAGCTTGACCCAAATAATATTGGCAAAACTCTCAGAAATTCTTGGTAGTGCTTATTCGAATGTTTTCACATTGAAGAAAACAATGGAAGTGCGATGAATGAGAGAAATTCGTCATAACTAAAAGAAATAGGAGACACAAATATAGCAACGTCTTCTTCCACAGGATCACTTTCACGTGCCACCTTGATACTAACTAATCTCTCCTATTTTTTTTTTTTTCAATCTGGTAAAACATTTTAGGCAACGATCCTACATTAATGCCGATCTTCACTGTTTCACAAAATATAACGAAACATCTTGTCCACCTGAGTAACTGACAGCAGCTAGTAAAATCCCTTTTTTGATTAAAAAGCGAACAACATCTTCCTCCGATTTCACAGTAGCAAGAAGTTCATTATGCCAGACTGGTTCTATTACATTTATTGAATTGGATATTCCCAAATAACCGTTTTAGGCTTCCACTGTGGAGTACCTTCCTTGAAGTAAAAATGTTGGGGACCAGTGAATAGCTTACAACGGTAAAAGATACCTGCTTGCTCCTGAGGTGCTCCTTTTAAGAACGCCCCTCAATAAATATGACATTTCTCCAAATCATACCTACGACTCCTATTACTTTTTACGATTCCTTAGCTGTCATTTAGAGTCAGTACAGGTAGCGGAAACTTCATTTTCAACGATTTTTCAGGTTCTACTGCACATGCATGCAGTTAGGGTGGCATTTAACCAGTCGTTTCGTAGAATCATTACGTATCCTGGACACAACCAGCCTTATGTCATGGAGGAACTTCAGAACTAACAGTTGTTATGTTATTAATCAACACTTTATATTCATTAATTGGGAATTTCATTATAATTTATTAAAAGTAAAAAAAAATAAATTTTTTAAAGAACGATAACGGTTGATCTCGGCGCGGTATGATGATTAGGCTCGCCGATCCGTCGTCCATTGATACCGAATAACAAACAGACAGAACTTAACATCATTTTCCAGATGATTCCAGTTGTGTACCCATGTTAACTTGACCAATAGTGGTTGTGCATTAGTGCCGTTTCATAGTGTACATTTCTCAGTTGTGACACTTATCCTGTCTTCGTAGACGCTCTTAAGAAACATTTACTGATTCGTCATAAGAGAACTGACCAACAACGAGTTTGAACGTTTGTAATACTTGATATGACTCGTTATATCAATTTAACCTTTTCTTGAGCACGATTCGTTGATATTAATGCCTTTTTTTCCTTAATAATTACTAAGGTTCAAGAAATAATTATACACAATGTTTAGGTAATAGATTGAGTTATTTATTCAATAATTGTATTTATTGCTCCAAGAATAACTACGGGGCTCCTATTAACCGCGAGGTGAAAAGATTTAAGTATCCCTTTACTATCGTTTATTTTATGAAATAACACCGCAGGGGTATAGGGTAAGGAGTTTGGTTAATAGGATGGATACGGAATATTAATATCAAATTGAATTAAATACGATAAATTGTGGAAGGATTACCTTGTCGTAGGTCGGAGTAAAGCAGAGTGGTGAGGAGAGTCACGGTAGGTAGTTGAGCGCTTCTTTATCTCTCTTTCCTCTCTGCCACCACCCTTCGCTCCTCTCTCGATTTGTTCCGTTGATAGCCGATAGGTGGTGTCGGCTATCACACGTTTTAGGGCCGACCTCCATCAACAGGGCATTGCGGATTTCTCAGGGGCGGCTCGGAGGTGAGGCATTTGAGGCCATGAATCATCTGACTGATTGGAAGAAAAAATAAATAGGAAATTATTTGAATAAATATTTTCATTAAAATGGTTATTCTCAACCAATTGGTTGAATTCACAGTTGTTGAAGCACACAGATTCATCAAAGGAATAGTCATCATAAAAATGGGTACACGCTTTTGAAGGCATCGCTACGCAATCCTTTTAATCATTGACAGTAGCAGATAGCTCCTGGCATAGGGGTTTCGCAGGATTGCTTGTTTATGCTTTGAGAGGCCAGAACAATCTCTGGTCAAGGGGAGAAACTGGTCTTTCTATTCTGTTGCAACTACATTTCATCTGAAGAGCAATCGGATCAGCTACTTGAGTTTTGTAGAGGAGGGGACTATGTGGCCGAACGGCAGATTGCCTCTCCACTTGATTTTGAAGGTACCTCCATTCCTTGCCATTCCCCCCTACCATCTTGGGGAACGCTGACTTCCCACCACGAACTTCGCTTACCCAACCTGTCCTCAGTGGCGTAACAGTTTTTCGCGCCCCCCCCCCCCGCAAACTTTATTTTCGGCCCCCCCCCCCCCCGCCATTTTTATTTTCGACCCCTCCTTTCACTCCATGTTATTTGTGGACCATTGGATCGCTGATAGAACTTAATGAAACAGTTTCAAAATTTCAATATAGTTTGTGCGCAATTATCATTTATCATCAGTAGTTCATGTTTGTTACTGACGATGACCTAACCGTCGAAATCGATTTAACAGTGTAACTCTTTACTTTCGTGGAAATACAGAGGACGTTTTGTCTTACTCCGTTTTTATTTAACCATCTACAGATAATCAATAGAACGAAAGAATAATGATTGAAAACACAAGAGTAAATGACAATTCAAGGTTCTGCTTTTATTGTTAGGCAAACTAGAAATGAGTCCTTGGTACTTAAAATGCAGAAATACACATTATGAGTGGAATACACTCAATTCAGATAAGGTGTATTGGTCTTCTAAAGAAGGTTAATGATCTGGTTGAATCTTGAAAACAGTTAGCTTTCAAAACTCAGCGTTTAGCTTTTAGTTTTTGTGTGTCTCATCTCAGAAACTGAGGATGTTTCAATTGAAGGAAACGGTTGCGTAATATTGTTCACAGTGTCAACGGCCTTTTTATTTAAGGAAGTCGAACGAGATTAACGCTAAACGACATTGAACCTTCGCGTCGTAGTTTGTTTAGCATCCAATGGTCAACACAACCTCGCTGAAGACGAGGCCGAGAAGCCTCGGTGTAGCACGACATGTAACATTTTGCTTACCGGCACAAAAATAGTTGGCTGAGAATATGAATAGGGAAAAAATTATATTCATTTTCATAAATTTAGAAGTTATATATAGGTCAGATTTATATTATTAACGAGTTTACTTTTTGCAATAAAAGCTTCAAAAACCAAAACCAGATCAGAAGTTGCTAAATTTGCACAGACAACCAGGCGCGGATTCAGGGGTGGGGCACAGGCGCACGTGCCCCCCCCCCCTCCCGGGCGTATCAAAAATATTATATACTAGTTTAATGGCCCTGCTACGCAGGTTAAAAAGAAATAGGTGAATAACACAATTTTTTTTTTCGTGATTTATTAAATGTATTTAATACATTTCATCTAGCAATTTTACATATCAATAAAGGTACACTCCAAGAGGGTAGGTTTACAGCAAAATCTAGCCTTGATTATATAGCTCAATTAATTAGCACTGAGTTCGATTGCACTTCTTTTCACGCAGCACAACTAAATCTAGTGGTTTGTTTCGCTTGAGACGTCGGATTTCACCTTCGTTGTCCGAAACGTAGAGCATCTCCGGGTTCACGTGTTTGTGGAGGCGATGTTCATGCTTCCTTGCGTATTTTGCAATAATTTCACAGACTGTCTCCATCCTCAAATCTCGATGAATATCATCGTTTCGCATGTACCAAGGGGCTCCAACTATACTTCTCAGTATTTTATTCGGAAAGGTTTGGATTTTCTTAATATTTGATTTCTTGGCACAGCCCAGATCTGTGTCCCATAGGTCCAAATAGGGCGAAGGATCTGCTTATGTATAAGCAGTTTGTTGTGAAGAGAGAGATGGGAATTCCTTCCCATTAGTCAATACATCCTTCTGTACTTGATTTTAAGTTCTTCTTTCTTCTTTTCAATGTGTTAATTCCAGTTTAATTTGGAGTCAAGTGTCAAACCCAAATATTTAACTGCTCCAGTACCTATGCGGTATTTTACTCGAACTGATCTCAACATCCAAGATTGGGACTTTCGGTTAGTGAAGTTGATGTGGGCTGATTTTGAATCGTTCAGCTTCATTCTCCACATCTTGGTCCATTTACAAACCTCAGTAGTAGACGTCTGTAGTTTGCGTGTTGCAGCTTCTAAATCATCTCCAACAGAGAGGATAGCCGTATCATCTGCAAAGGTGGTAACGGTTGTGCCTTCTTGGGGGTAAGTCCCGTGTGTACAGGAGGTAGAGTACTAAACAACACAATGAGGGAGTATAATAACAATATTAAAGGTAAAAAAATCGTATATCCCAAATCCCCGAGGAGAGGACCACGTCGCTTGCCCTGGGAGACGCTTCCCCCCGCTGAGGCCCTCCTTCCTTCACTGGCGGGGTCGGGGGGAGGGGGGAGCAGGTCGGTTGCCCTGGGAGACGGGGGCGAGAATTCCACCCTCCCAGCGTTACCACCCCCTGAAACGTCGATATACTATGATAAGCTGGTTTTTATATAGTGTGATGTGATAATAGAAATATTTTAATACGTTTAAGAGATTTTGAAATTTAAATTGATAGTTGTCTCTCAAATACTTAAATAGCTATACTGGTTTTATTTCACAATAACTAAGGACATTTTTAACGTAAAATAAAACGTTTAAAGAGCCGCTTTATGGACCCCAAACTCGAGCCGACGTACTAGGCCTTTGTTATATGGCGTACGTGTATACACATGTGGAAGTCAAACCCTGATAAAAAGATACCTAGCCACCCGGCTGAAGCTTACAAGTTTGCTGACTCACTCGATAAAATCAAAGTTGTATTGCAGCTTTTGTCCACTCTTCCAGTGACAACCACAACGGCAGAACGATCTTTTTTAACATCGCGTCGTCTGAAGGCATACTATCGCAGTACTATCACCCAAGATAGACTTAATGGTCTTGCCTTATTTCAAGTTCATCAGGACATTTCTAATGTTATGATGGCTGAAGAAGTGTTGGACGTGTACATAAGAAAACCCAAAAGAAAATAGTCTTTAAAGGTTTTGTAAATATTATTGAATAAACCATATGTGTTCTAATGTTGGTTTGTTTGATTTATTACGCACAGCTCTTTTGTTCGGATGTAGATTGTAATGGTAATAACATGAGGAGTACATATAAACATATAGGTCTAAAACGCATAATTCTGCCTTTAATTTTCTTTAAATTTTACCCACCTTTACTGTGGGGTTTTTTATGTCCCCCCCCCCCCCCCTACATAAATCCTGGATCCGCACAGCAGACAACACCATTATTTCGTTGCGTTTGAACTAAACTATCCCAAGTGGTCATTTTTCGGAAGGAGCGATTGAATGATTGATTGAACGTTTCAAAGTCATGAAGTTAACTAGTTATAGACATAATACGTTTCGCATGAACATTTTCCTCATCGTCGCCATATTTTGGGAAAAATTTATTGTTTTCTTGGTAACACGTTTTATTAGAAAAATTAAGGGTGTTGACACAGAGTCAGTGAAAATCGTTTAGTTATAAACTATTATCTCAGTGTTGAAATAGTTTTGTCCATGTAATTCACGACTAGGTAATTGCAACAGAGTCGCAAAGAAAGCATAAACTACTACTCCTTCGAAGACCTTCGGTTGGTTAGTCCAGTAATCTCAAGTTAAACTTAGCTCGGTATTGCACTATGGACGATGTAAGACTCATCTATGTAAAATACATTATATTTAGCTTGAATTTTTTCAGTTAACATTACGTTCAAACTTTCTAGGCACTTGAACTACTCTCGTTCGTATGGATTCTGAAACCCTGGAGGTCTGACATTTAGTGTTCCTTTTTTCCTCTTTTTTTATGCTACGTAGTTATGTACGTAGTTTTTGGGGAATATTACCACTCCAACTGCAAGAATGGGCCATTCGGTATCAAAAACCATTCTAAACTCAAAATGGCAGATTTTGGAGGCAATTAGTTTTGTTCCCTGGTGACAACTCGTTGTTGACAGAAAGTGTTTACATGCTTTTAAATTACGGTGATATTATGATCGGGATATCGATTGATGATTGCGGAAATGAGCGACTTGAAATGGCCACCTTTGTTGACGCATGATGAAGATAAGAACTCTTGACCTCGGGACTCGCCGCTTAAATCTTCACAATAAAGTTGGAAACCAAGCATTGGCGGAACTTATTTTGGTTTTTAGGAGAACCGTCTGAAAGAAGGCTTCGTCAGTAGAGGGCCACCTGTTGAATTGCTCCAGCGATGTGTGGGACAACCCATTCATGAAAAGCAAATTACAGCAGACAGATCCGTTCCAAAGAATTTCAAGCCCGAATCCTTGAAAAGCACGATACCTGAACCCCGAGGGTGCACCGAGACCGTAAGGGACAACCACGGAGGAAAAGTGAGAGAAAAATGTGCTTTCCACAGTCAAAAACAAATTTCCAATACCCAGGGGTGCCCACAGGGGGGGGGGGGGGGGCTATGACGCAGACTGCGAATTCTTGGGGGGTTCCAAAAAAAATTGGGGGGGGGGGGGGTAAAGTTGATTGAAACAGTGTGTAGCGTGACGAATTTTTAAAAAAACGTCTGCCAAGTGGGTATGGTACATAGCTTCCTAGTATCCATAACATGACTGTATAGATCATTGAAAATTATTATTGACTAAAGAACTTCGTTCAATTAGGCGAAGTAAATATTGAATTAGGGTAAATTTATAGTTATGCAAGAGCATAACTTGAGAAAATAAAGGTAGGCATGTTCAACTATTGAGCAAACTATAAAATAAATTGACATTATAGCATTTCGAAAAATAAAATATATGCATCGTTCAATGATGGTTTAATATGTTTCGATCCAAGCTCGAGACTAAAACTTTATTTTCTCTTTATTACTCACGAGGACCATCTTTACATCAGTCCGAACAATCCCTGAAAATTTCATCGAAATCAGTCATGAACTCCCAGAGTTATCGTGTAACGAGGTTTCACGTTTGCGGATGCGCAGAGGCTACTATTGATCCGGGGGTCATGAAACTTATAGGGGATCATCTACACATCAAATCGAACAATCCCTGAAAATTTCATCGAAATCGGTCAAGAACTCCCGGAGTTATGCTTGTGGCAAGGATTTCACGTTTACGCATGCGCAGAGGCTGCTATTGATCCGGGGGTCATGAAACTCATAGGGGACCATCTCCACATCAAACCGAACAATCCCCGAAAATTTCATTTCAGCCATCAAAGTGTACGGTGATGACTTTTTACCGGTCTCAGGATCCACTAATCTATCCGTATGTTATTGGCGATGAGGAACTGCGGCGCGTGGAAACCAAACGTGACCTGGGCGTGCTCCTGGACCATAGGCTCGGATTCTCAGAACACATATCTGCCATCTCTAGTAGAGATATGCGTTCACTGGGATTTGTGAAGAGGAACACACGTGAATTTAATTGTCTGCCAGCCCTCATCACCATCTACAAGTCATTGGTATTGCCCATTTTAGAGTAGGTACGTCTCTGTAGTGTGGAGCCCGTTCTACCAATGTCACATCCAACGAATTGAGCGGGTCCACCGAAGGTTTCTTCGATATGTGGCTTACAAGCTACATATAACCCAGGAGGAATTGGATTCTGATGTGTTGAGCAGGAGGTGCGGTCTGATGTGTCCTTCATCACGAAGAGATTTGGCCGACCTTAAGTTTCTCCTCCGATTGATCCGGGGCGATGTGGATTCAATGGCACTCCTTAGTGAGCTCATTTTCCTAGTCCCTCGATCTGGTTCACGATCGGAGAGCCTCTTTTGGATTCCGTTCTCCGCCAACAACTATCTCCAACATCGTCCACTCTCCAGGATCCCCCGCTTGTTCAATCAGCTAAAGAACGAGAGCCGTGAAGCCGATCCCTTCTCCCAATCTGAATTAGTTTTCCTCAATAAAGTGAAGTGCTTCATATAAGTTATTTAATTTTTTTTTATTTCCTTCTGATAACAATGTTCAGTAATATTGTATTAAAAAAAATTATGTTAATTTATCAAATTATATTGTATTGGGCTAGCCCGTATTATAAATAAATAAATAAAATAAAATAAATAAATTTCATCGAAATTGGTCAAGAACTCCCGGAGTTATGCGCGTAACAAGGATTTCGTTTGCGCATGGGCAGAGACTACTATTGATCCGGGGATCATGAAACTCATAGGGGACCATCTACACATCAAACTGAACAATCCCTGAAAATTTCATCGAAATTGGCCAAGAACTCCCAGAGTTATGCGCGTAACAAGGATTTCCTTTGCGCATGCGCAGAGGCTACTATTGATCCGGGGGTCATGAAACATATAGGGGACCATCTACGCATCAAACCGAACAGTCCCTGAAAATTTCATCGAAATTGGTCAAGAACTCCCGGAGTTATGCGCGTAACAAGGATTTCACGTTTGCGCATGCTCAGAGGCTACTATAGATCCGGGGGCCATGAAACTTATAGGGGACCATCTACACATCAAACCGAACAGTCCCTGAAAATGTCATTGAAATCGGTCAGGAACTCCCAGATTTATGCTTGTGACAAGGATTTCACGATTGCGCATGCGCAGAGGCTACTATTGATCCGGGGGTCAATAGTCCGGGGAGTTATGCGAATACATACATTTCAACAATAATTGAACTCGTTAATTAAAAACCTTCTATAAGCTCCAGCTGAGGAAATAAAGCCACCCAAAGCTATCTACCGCTCCCCATTTAGGAAAGCAACAAGCTCGAGTCTGCTTGACTTGGGTTTCCCGAAATACCGAACTCTATACTCAGCCAACACAGGACACACCCCAAGAAAATGCTCAGTGTTCTCTGGCGTCATCATGTTACACATGGAACAATTGTGAGTCTGTCGTGTCTTCAATGCGTGATGATCTTCATGCGTCGTGCGTTCATGATTTGAATCTGTACTAAGCTTCGGAGTGTGCGTGTTTCACAAACAAACAATAATAAACCAAATGTTGGCACCATAAATCGGGCCATACATCGGGAATGGTTTGACCTACGGACGTGGGGAGGGTCTCATTCGATTCCTCATGGTATGTTCTTAAAAATAAGTACACATTTAGGCCGCCTTGACTTGTTTTGACTTGTTTTTAGGGATTTTACAAAACTTTGACAGCGCTTAAAGGGCAGTTTAAATTAAGTGAGAGAGCTGGCTCAAGAATTGGGGCGTCATCGGACCAAGATGGATTTTTCCTGAAAATTTCAGATCTTTTGCTCCAGCCGTTTGGGAGAAATCGTACGTAAGGCGGACGGACGGAAAATTGTTTATTAGATTCGGATTCTACACCCTTTGAAACGTAAACCATGACATTTTCAGGGGGGGGGTTACAATTTTTTTTTTTTTTTCAAGAGCGATTACAATGGTTTATTATTGAATAATAAACCAAAACTTTATGGGGAGGGGCCCCAAAAATATTTTGCGGGGGGGGGGGGGGGGGGCGCTGAAAAACGTTACGCCACTGAGAAGAAGGGGTGCATGAAGGAGTTGCGCTGGAGGAGTTGGTACACCATTTTGATGCACATCTTAACGTCCCTGTTGGAGCTGAGACTCATGAATATGCAGAACCTTGGATCGAACTGGAAGAACTGGATAAGGAGTTCATTTTAGTCGAGTTTCAGTCCTGCATCCTGAAAGCTAAAAATAATATAGCTCCGGGAATGGATAGAGTGCCGACGGAGTTCTTAAAAAATGCACCGGAGTCTCAATTGGTAGAACTGCTATTTCCAATCTTTAAAAAAGGGAATCCCGGGGATGTAGAAAACTATAGGGGAGCATCTTTTATGGATGCAGTCGCCAAGCTGTTTGTGGGGTTGCTAAATAATCGCCTAACGGAATGGGTTAGCAAGAATAATATACTCTCAGAGTTTCGAGCGGGGTTTCGGAAGGTGTACTCAACGGCCGATCATATTTTCAGTTTGATGAGCATTGCACATTTACAGCGTGGAAAGAAAAAAAAGGCTTTATCTTTTCTACGTGGACAACAAAGCTGCTTTTGATGCTTTGTCACGTGAGGCAATTTTTATAAGCTCTCCAATTTGGGTGTCTCCAACAAATTCATTGCAATATTGAGGGGCTTATATGATGGTACTACTGCGGAAGGCTGGTCAAAGAAGCTCATTTCCAGAGAATTTGAGGTACGAACTGGAGTCAAACAGGGATTTTTGATAAGTCCACTTATTTTTCTCTTTTCCTAAATGATCTGGGATGGAGAGATGCGGATTGGAGATAAAATTGTGAGAGTGCTCATGTACTCAGACGACATAGTGCTACTCTCTGAAAACAGGGGGACACTACAGAAGATGATCAATAACCTTGCCAACTTATCTGAGGAGTGGAATCTGTCAATTAACACAGACAAATCTAAGATCATGGTGTGCCAACCTGGAGGAGGTAAGCAGGCCAGGTCTGAGAAATGGCACTACAAAGGAGAACGACTCAAAGTGGTGAACCGGTACAAGTACTTGGGTATCACCCTCACTCCCCCTATGTTATTGAGACCTCATATGGATGACAAACTAAAAGTGGCTAAATTCGCAATAGGAAGTGTGTGGTCAAGGCTCTTAAACAAGAACAAAGTTCCGTATAAGGCAAAAGTGGAAATTTTCCAAGGAGCTTTGAGAACAATAATGACATACCCAGCTCAGGCATACGTACCAGCAATTTGAGCGAATAGAGAAGTTGTTGAAGTACTTTGTGAGAAGAGCTATGAGAATGCCAATGAATACGCCGGATTATTTTGTGTACCGGGAGCTGGGGTTAAATAAGATGGTTGTGCACACTTTTGGTCTCCACCTTCGCTACTTGAAAAAGGTTGCTAGTATGAGGACTGAAAGACTGCCTAATATGGTTGCTAGAGAGGTGTGCAGGACTGGAGGGGGATGGGTGAAGGTGTGGTCAGGACTTTGGCATAGATATTCGGGCGAAAACCTAAGTTACACTCAATTGGAGGAAATAGTGCAAGCCGGCGATACTCTTCTGGAAAGAATGGAAAGAAATGAGAAGGAACGCATAGCTGAGCAGGCAAGAAACTTGGCTCATCACTGTTTGTACGTGAGCCCCGAACCACGATAAAACCAGTTACTTGGGAATAAGTGATCAGTTCTTGGCAAGTGATATAATGAGGGCTAGGTGCGAGATGCTCAACTTGAACACAATGCCGTGAAGACACGACAGACTCACAATTGTTCCATGTGTAACATGATGACGCCAGAGAACACTGAGCATTTTCTTGCGGTGTGTCCTGTGTTGGCTGAGTATAGAGTTCGGTATTTGGGGAAACCCAAGCTAAGCAGACTCGAGCTTGTTGCTTTCCTAAATGGGGAGCAGTAGATAGCTTTGGGTGGCTTTATTTCCTCAGCCGGAGCTTATAGAAGGTTTTTAATTAACGAGTTCAATTATTGTTGAAATGTATGTGCAGGACTGGAGGGGGATGGGTGAAGGTGTGGTCAGGACTTTGGCATAGATATTTGAATTTATACTAAGCTTTGGAGTGTGCGTGTTTCACAAGTGATAGAGCAACTATTGAATTTCAGGAGGCACAAAAATATCATCAACTGATCAATCCAAATGGGTGTTTTGGTTGAGAACCGATTTACGTGGTCTATGCATATCTCCTGAAATTCAATAATCGCTCTATCACCTGTAAAACATGCACACTCCAAAGCTTAGTATAAATTCAAATCATGAATGCAAGCCAATTGAATAATAAACCCGGTGAAAGAATTTGCAGCATTTTAAGTATCAATCATCACACTATATAAAAACCAGCTTATCAGAGTATATCGACGTTTCAGGGGGTGGTAACGCTGGGCGGGTGGAATTCGACCCCCCCGTCTCCCAGGGCAACCGACCTGCTCCTCCCTCCCCCCAACCCCGCCAGTGAAGGAAGGAGGGCCCCAGCGGGGGGAAGCGTCTCCCAGGGCAAGCGACGTGGTCCTCTCCTCGGGGATTTGGGATATACGATTTTTTTACTTTTAATATTGTTATTATACTCCCTCATTGTGTTGTTTAGTACTCTACCTCCTGTACACACGGGACTTACCTCAACAAGAAGACACAACTGTTGCCACCTTTGCAGATGATACAGCTACCCCCTCTGTTGGAGATGATATAGAAGCTTCAACACGCAAACTACAGACGTCTACTACTGAGGTTTGTAAATGGACCAAGATGTGGAGAATGAAGCTGAACGAATCAAAATCAGCCCACATCAACTTCACTAACCGAAAAGTCCCAATCTTGGATGTTGAGATCAATTCGAATAAAATACCGCATACTGAAGCAGTTAAATACTTGGGTTTGACACTTGACTCCAAATTAAACTGGAATAAACACATAGAAAAGAAGAAAGAAGAACTTAAAATCAAGTACAGAAGTATTGGCTAATGGGAAGGAATTCCCATCTCTCTCTTCACAACAAACTGCTTATATATAAGCAGATCCTTCGCCCTATTTGGACCTATGGGATACAGATCTGGGGCTGTGCCAAGAAATCAAATATTAAGAAAATCCAAACCTTTCCGAATAAAATACTGAGAAGTATAGTTGGAGCCCCTTGGTACATGCGAAACGATGATAGTCATCGAGATTTGAGGATGGAGACAGTCTATGAAAATATAGCAAAGTATGCAAGGAAGCATGAACATCGCCTCCACAAACACGTGAACCCGGAGATGCTCTACGTTTCGGACAACGAAGGTGAAATCCGACGTCTCAAGCGAAACAAACCACTAGATTTAGTTGTGCTGCGTGAAAAGAAGTACCATTTCGTTTTCATCACATAGTGCTAGTAACTTCTTCCGTTTTTCGCAGAGCTTCTCACCTTTTGACACCCGACACTGCCTCAGTCCCGTCCCGTCCTAACTTCCTCGGGCAGCACTTGCTCAGTTCCCACTCTTGCATTTAGATCCCCAAGAAGCACTTTACCATAGTCTCCCGGTGTGCGAACCACCTGCTCCATCCGGTTAAAATCGTCCGTCCATCGGCAGACCGCCGCCGAGTAGGCACTCCCGCTCAGATAGGCCGGGATAAAGGCAACTTTGCCGCAGCGTCTCGAGTTCCATCATAGGACATTTACTCCGCACATTTTGTTGAACTCCCACTCCCCTGATTTAATAGCGGTATTTTTAATAACCAAAACTATACCTCCGCACGGCCTACCAAACCCGGCTGTTCGCTCATCAAATGCGTTTCATACAACAAAATCATTTCAAACTCATTAACAAATTCGATAAATATTGCTTTCTACCCTACTGTCTCTTGAAGGCGAAGACTTCGGCTCGATCGTGGTGTAAAAATAATTCTCAGGTGTTTTGCCCCTTAAGCAAAAGGACGTGGATTAACAGGCCCGTTTTGCGGATTGCATCTTCCATTTGAAGGTTATTTATGCTTCCGTTTCAATACCACAGAAAACAAAGTTTACTCCATGTTTTGTGTTCAATACGAACTTCTTCATCGTACATGTACGGGGAGAGAGAGAGAGAGAGAGAGAGAGAGAGAGAGAGAGAGAGAGAGAGAGAGAGAGAGAGAGAGAGAGAGAGAGAGAGAGAGAGAGAGAGAGAGAGAGAGAGAGAGAGAGAGAGAGAGAGAGAGAGAGAGAGAGAGAGACAGAGAGAGAGAGAGAGAGAGAGAGAAGCTGACCTCCTATGCAAGTGGTCCTTTAATACAATATTAAGTTTTCAATCCCCTCTTTGCTTTCTCACTTCCCAGATTTACAAATTTATGTTCATGGTTGTAAGAGGCCCCCTTCTGCTTAGTTCCCCTAATTACACTGGTGGTATGAGGGAATTTTTAGCTAGCAAACGATGAGGTTGACCCCTGAAACTTACAATTACAACCCCTAACAACATGAAAATATTCATCAAACCAAAGGTAGCCACTTTTATTGGTGTGACATTGAAATCTTAGTCGATTAATTTTTGCACTTCGAAAAATCAAGTGAAGCATGGGATTAGTTCAACATGAACTAAGCTACATGAACCATTTTAACTAAACATAAATTCTTGAGATCGTTTTCACCTCTTTATCCAACGAATTTTTGAGAGCGAACTCATGATTTTTTGTGATTTTGGTTCTATGAAAGTCGTGTTCATGCTAGCAACGGTCTGGGTCTATATTTCCTGCATAAAACTTCATGTATTGATAACTCCCACGAGTTTCCCGCCGAATTTTTTTCTTTAAATATTACTGTTTACATTCATGTAGGTATAATTGAATAAAATTGGATGAAAAATTAAAAATTCCAATATTTAAAAAAATTTAGGTCATCAGAAAAGTTTTAGTTTGACAATTTTTTATTAGATTCTGATTTCAGATTCTCTTCAGCTTGGAAAAATTTATAAGCTCTCTGATTTCCAGCTCCTAGGACGGTGTAGATAGTTTTTTCTACAATAAACTCCCATTTTGACCCACTATGCGAAGTACTGAATAAGAGGCTACAGACTAGATGTCCACCAGGGGGTCCGTTTGGTCCAATGTATAGTCAGCCCTCACGAACTGCGAAAACAATCACGAATAACGTTTTTAGATTGGCAAAGCGCAGATTCGACACTTAGTACATTCTATTTCTTCTTCTTTTTTTTTAATTTGTATTTAATCAACGAAAACTTTTGTAACAAGTGTTACTTTACAGTTGTTAGAATACCGGAATATTTTTTAGTAGTAGTACATTGTAAATATAAACAATGGCACGTGTGTCAAGGCATCGGTAGTCCTTGGGCTTAGTCTTATATTTATTCTTATTTTCGTTACATCTTATATTTTGGTAAAATCTTGAAAAAAAAAAAAACCTACATGCCTCCTTTTTTATGAAATTGGTAAAAACACATTTTCAATCACGACAAATTATCCTGTAGGTATCCAATTTTTTATCGTATCAAATAAGCAGCAACGTATTCTAGTGAACATGTTTGTACAGGAGGCGTTCAAACAGAGAAACACGTCCCTGGGCCTGTGGCACTCCCGGTTATCGGAACAAGATGGCTCTACTATTTTCGTTATGACATCAACAAGGTTCATGAAGGTTATGAAGGTAAGAGATAATTCAGATATCAACAGTCATAAATGTATTCCACTGTAGTTATGTTATCCTCTGCGGAAAAAAAACTACACATTTTTCACACAACACTGTGTCTTGCGTGAAGTAAATAATCCAACAGTCAGAGCGGTGTGTCATTAGGTGCATGCTTGGTCCTTTCCCTAACGCTGGTTTGAAACACAGTAACTTGAGTAGAAGTTCTACTCTAGTTACCGTGGTTTGAAACATCAGACATTATGATTATTAATTTCAATTTTACAGTACGAGATATTAGATAGATATGATAATGGAATCAGATATTTGTTCAAAAGTCAAGTTATTATAATTATGTGTTTAGAAAAAAAAATAATTAGAAATTATTTCATTAATTATTATTATTATCATCATCATCAAAATTATACACTTTTGTTCTGTTAGTGACTCATGTAATGTCAATTTTGACTCCTCATACAATGCAGCAAATGACCCTTGTGGTTAAGTCGCGGCTTACATTCCATGTCAGAAAAAATTACCGGAGTAACAATTTTTGAAGTTTGCGAATATTACAGCTGAATTAATCTCATCAGGCAGAGCATCGACAAACCAAAGCGTGAATGTCCCCTCACACAGCTGAGTGGAGGGTCACTCTCCACTTCCTTACTGGTACGGAATTATAGTTGAGTGAGGCAGTGAGGGGATTCACTTGGCAGTTAGGTCTACACTCGAATGAAGTGAGTGTCACAGTCCACTCAGGGAACACTCAACACAGTTTCACCATACGTTGGCGGCCCTGATACCAAATTTAAAAGGAAAGAGACTCTGTTTTGTGGGAAAGGTACAAGGAAACTCCCTCTTTCCTTTCCTTACTTGTTGTTAACAGCTTGGAAAGGTACATGTTGTTTTCAGTCAGTTTATTTCTGTGGTACCTATTGTAAACCCTGGCCGCCCCCTAGTAGGCGGCCCTCTTCCCCCAGCCGGCGGCGCCTTGACTAACGAGGGGGGGGGGGAGTTTCCGCTCGGAGTGGGGACTCCTTCAACCTGGGCCCTCTCCCAGAGGCAACATCAGCCAGTGTATTTTTGCCATTAGAGAAGAACAGCCGTTAGAACTAAACCCCCAGTTGTGAGTGGTGTTAGTAGTTGTGGATCTCTAGAAGCTCTTACTGCTGCTTGCTAGAGGATTGTCAAAGATTGTCATGATTGTGATTGTATTGCCAAACTTAACGTATAATGCAGTGATTCCCCCTGAGATAGAGACTTCACTATTCCTCCCCCAAGATTGTGACTTGCCATCAACAGTGCAAATACTACGGTAACAGATCTTACTTATATTGTTATACCAGTTTAATGGCCCTGCTACGCAGGTTAAAAAGAAATAGATGAATAACACAATTTTTTTTTTTCGTGATTTATTAATTGCGACTGAAAAATCAAATACATTTCATCTAGCAATTTTACATATCCATAAAGGTACATTCCAAGAGGGTAGGTTTACAGCAAAATCTAGCCCTTTATTATATAGCTTAATTAATTAGCACTGAGTTTGATTGCACTTCTATTCACGCAGCACAACTAAATCCAGTGGTTTGTTTTGCTTGAGACGTCGGATTTCACCTTTGTTGTCCAAAACGTAGAGCATCTCCGGGTTCACGTGTTTGTGGAGGCGATGTTCATGCTTCCTTGCATACTTTGCAATATTTTCATAGACTGTCTCCATCCTCAAATCTCGATGACTATCATCGTTTCGCATGTACCAAGGGGCTCCAACTATACTTCTCAGTATTTTATTCTAAAAGGTTTCGATTTTCTTAATATTTGATTTCTTGGCACAGCCCCAGATCTGTATCCCATAGGTCCAAATAGGGCGAAGGATCTGCTTATATATAAGCAGTTTGTTGTGAAGAGAGAGATGGGAATTCCTTCCCATTAGCCAATACTTCTGTACTTGATTTTAAGTTCTTCTTTCTTCTTTTCTATGTGTTTATTCCAGTTTAATTTGGAGTCAACTGTCAAACCCAAGTATTTAACTGCTTCATTAAGCGGTATTGTATTCGAATTGATCTCAACATCCAAGATTGGGACTTTTCGGCTAGTGACGTTGATGTGGGCTGATTTTGATTCGTTCAGCTTCATTCTCCACATCTTGGTCCATTTACAAACCTCAGTAGTAGACGTCTGTAGTTTGCGTGTTGCAGCTTCTATATCATCTCCAACAGAGAGGATAGCCGTATCATCTGCAAAGGTGGCAACAGTTGTGCCTTCTTGTTGGGGTAAGTCCCGTGTGTACAGGAGGTAGAGTACTAAACAACACAATGAGGGAGTATAATAACAATATTAAAAGTAAAAAAATCGTATATCCCAAATCCCCGAGGAGAGGACCACGTCGCTTGACCTTCCCCCCCGCTCGGGCCCTCCTTCCTTCACTGGCGGGGTCGGGGGGAGGGGGAGCAGGTCGGTTGCCCTGGTTACCACCCCCTGAAACGTCGATATACTCTGATAAGCCGGTTTTTATATAGTGTGATGATTGTATACCCCTGCTGCTAGTAGGTTGTTTAGGTGTGATCGCCAGCCTGTCTTGCCCCATCAGGGTACTTGAGATCTCTGAGATCTCCGTCAACATTGTAGATTCAGTACCTACATGCTCTCACCGCCTCACAGTGCTGTCGTGATCGCACATGATTGTGCTCTTGTTGGGAGAGGATCTCCCCTAGTAAAGCTTAATACTAAACTTGCTGAGATTGTGATCTCTTGTGTCATCATATGATCTTTTGAACATACCTTACCACATATTGCTCTTGTTGAATACTAACAGTGCTCTCAAGCTATCATGATCGCCAATTTATTGTTTTGCATTAATTCAGTTACAAATCACCCAGTCGACATTGACTTTGCTAATGTGCCTTTGAGGTTGTTTCACTTTACCATTCACCTAGTCATAATTGAATTGCTTATCCTTGACTATAAGCCTAGTCCATTAATTTCTTGTCATTTTTAAGATCCAGAATAGATCTAAGGTTTACAAGTTCGTTCCTATATTTTAAGAATTGATACATTTATTTTGCTTATATTCTTGCCTGTGTTTATCTATTACGACTATTTTGGTGAATAAACCACGTATGATAATTGGGCGTTATTTTGTCACTACCCTGATTCCCTTGAAGCTTTGTAGGATCTTTCTCATAAACCCCCTTCAGGGATTCTTGACCCTTCAGGTACGCTACCAAATAACAGTTCATTGCAATTTTGAAGTGATTGGGGAAAGTCCTAGTGAAGGGAGGCTTACACTACCATGTAGCACCATTATGGAAAAGAACAGAATGAACTATCGGGAAAAAGAAAGGTTACAATTAGGACACGATATAGTTACAGAATCAGAAAAATATGTATGATTAAATTTTTTTTTAAAGTGACTTAACAAGTAGAAGGACAAGTTGTACAACACTACACATTCAATGATAGGAAATTCGTTGTGGAGACCATCACTGTAAAAACAGGGAAAGCGCCGTTTCTATCTGTCAAAGGTTCTTTTCACTGAGGTACCACCAAATTGTTTCACATCCCTTCTCAGCAAAGAACATGGACCATGTACTTATTGTAAAGAGGTCTCCTGGTGACAACAGTTGGCAGGTCTTGAATTGATTTGGACTCCTTTAGGATATATGATAGAAGGTACTATGTCCCTGACTGTGTCTGAATCATCAGTAGAAAAGTTGTCCACTGTCGCTCTTCAACACAGTTATTGTCCAAATCATTCCACTCAGAATACACGGTAATAAAATTGGGAAGAACTGAACTAATAAACGAATGTTTAACAAAATAAAATACAATGCACTTGTGACCTCTCATCATCACTCAGGATACTGAAAGATTAAACTGAGGGTGACTCTCAATTTAAGGTAATTTTTGGTTTATGAATTAAAGTGAGGGCTTTTGAGATGCCCACTCTCCACTCTGGATTGCCCTCAAATTACGACTTTGAATTGTGTTGAATGCATAGTTCCCCTTTAAAGCCACAATTTAATGGGAGAATGGACCCGTGTTCTCACTCAATCCCGTTTATGAATCCCGCCCTATATTTCATTTCATTTACAGGTACCAATTATTTTGAACTCAATTTTTCTAGATATGTTCAAGAGGTACGGCAACATCGTGAAAGAAGAAGCTCTATGGAATTTTCCTGTGATCTCTCTCAAGTCCAAACACGACATTGAAAAGGTCCTCAAGTACCCCAGTAAGTTCCCGTTGAGACCGCCTACGGAAGTGACATCACATTATCGTGCCTCTCGGCCGGATCGCTACACGAATTCTGGCATCACAAATGAGTGAGTCAAACTGTTTTTTTTTTTGACGTCATAAATGCGCCTCTGCCTTGAAGTACCTTGAAAATCAGTGAAAATTGACTCCTTCAAGTTGGGGGATGGTGAAAAAAAAAGTCTGCCAAGTGAGAGGTGACAATAGTATAAAATGTTGCAAATTGTTACACCAAGGCTCATTTTTCTGTGTTGGATAACCGTCTGCATCAGGCTTTTTAGTTCGTTTTTTGGATTATTTTTAGGTACAGTTCAATAATGAATAAATAAAAATTAAAATCCGAAGTCTTTGTTTGAGAGTAAGAATCACACAAACTATATAAATACAAAAAATCAGAGGAGGTATATCCGCTTTTCAGCGGGTGGTGACACTGGGCGGGTGGAATTCCCCCCCCCCCCCCCCTCCGACCATGCCAGTGAAGGGGCCCTGCTAAGGCGGAGCGTCTTCCCGGGCAATTGCACCTCTCCTAGGGGACTTGGAATATACGATTTTTTGACTTTTTGTATTGTTTTTATACTCCCTCATTGTGTTATTCACCTATTTCTTTTTAACCTGCGTAGCAGGGCCTTCAAACTAGTATTATATAACTGTAAGCCCCCCATCTATGAAAGGGTATTGACCTTGAAGGGTTATTAGCTTGAGTACTAGGGGTAGCTGACCTGAAGGATCAGAATGAGCAAACAAGGGGGTTTGTTAGTATGATCCACACCTATGTTACAAGGGAAACAAGGTAAGTGAATGATCGAGTCTCAGCTTTGGACGAACAGTTTATTAGTATAATCGAGCTTTGAGCAATTACGAGTTGAGAAAATGTAATAGGAACCAACATATAGTAGTAATCATTCGAATATTGCAATCTTACGAACTACGTGCTTAAACTTAACACAATCGTTCAAAGTGAGTATAAGTATAGACACAAGAAATGCAATAATAAAATGCCAATCTCAAATAGTATGCGCAATTGGTAGTTAAAACTAGAGTTGGCAACTTCAAGTCAAATTTGATATAAGCAAAGTAATATTCAAAGCAATATCATTCAAAGTATTAATCATTCAAATAGTTCTCATTCAAAGAAAAAAACATGTAAGGTAATACTCATTTAAAGTAGTAATTATGTAATGTAATGATCGTTCAAAGCAATGAATATTCAAAGCAATAATAATACAATTTCACTCGAGAGAGAAGTATTCAGGAATATAGCTCGCTGGGAAGTGGCGTTAAATAACCAAGAATTATTACGATATTGGTATACAATATTGGTATACAATATGTTATCCCAGAGATTGTAAGACCTTGAAGGTGTAAAAGCTGGAGAATTCCTATCGAGCAGCAGGGGCTAATAATCTAAGTTCACAATACCTTATACACAAAGCTTGCTAAAGGTGAGTGAGATTTGCGAGCACAATCCTTGCTAGCTGACCCCCAAGCACGAGCACAGCCCCCACGCAGTCTCCCAGATAGCAAGCCCAAACACCAAGGGTCCAGGCCCTAGCCCAAGCCAAGCTCGAGCCCCAACGTCCAAGGTAGATAGCATGCCACCACCACGCCTGACAACAGAGATCCTCTAAAGAGACGAGCGATCTTGACCAATCTTCCACAGCTCGACAGATGCAATCCCACAAGCCTTCCAAGGGTGAGAAATCCACCGTCAACACAACGAGTCACACAGGAGACTAGAGAGTAAGAGAGAAGTTAACTGTTTGACAGTTGGTAATCCAATGGTCGGCCACCCCAGACCAGGGGGCCCTTCTCAGTTGCCTCCCCTACCCTGCGGGCGCCCCTTCCTCGCCGCTACCTCTTGGGGCCTGAGAGGGGGAACAGTTCTACTGACCAGGGGGTAGCTCCGCCCTTAGTCCTTGTTTATGGGAACATGCGCTTATTTGAATATTAATCATGATCATCCTTTAATGATTATTTTTAATAATTAATATTTATATCAGACAGGGTGAAGTGTGGCACCGGCTGAGGACCCTGCTGACGCCTGAGCTGACGTCTGGGAGGACAATGAACAGATTTTTCCCCGAACTGAGCAGCATTGCCGAAGATTTTAACTCTTTAATTCTTCATTCTCAAGACCCGACTACGGGTCAAGTCAGAGATTTCGAAGATCTTTCCTGCCGCCTCGGACTTGAAAGTAAGTTACCTCCAAGTGGCCTCCAATTTTCCACCCACAAAACATATAGAGCGTCACAATATTTATAAGGATCGAAGATTTAAGGGTGATACTTAATTTATAGGACAATCAACGGCTTGATATTCTAGAAAAAATTCATTTTTCCTTACCCAAATCTATGCTTATTTTATTACACGTTCTAGAATTGACTCTAAAGGCATGGTGATGTACAAGATCTTCATTTGCTTCCCCAAAAATCAGGTTTTAAAATTTATAGGATATGACAATGAAACTTGACCATGATAAGAGGTTTGTCCCCATATAACTGTGGAATGGTGCATCTAATGTAATATTGGTAAGGTTGAATACCCCCTGTATTAAAAGTATCAAAATATCACGTTTCAAAATATTTTATGTGGATGGACACCTAATTCCAGTGTTTCTTCATTTAATGCTTAATGCTAGAACAAGTATGCTAGTCAGACGAACAAACTGTTTTTCAATATTAGCAAGTGCTCCACCATTACCTTCTCAAGAGGGAGAGCCCCTGTTAATTTTCAGTACACCCTTGGAACCAATGTTCTCTCTAGGAATGGGGAAATACGGGACCTTGGAGTGTTGTTGGATTCAAGGCTTTCATTTCTTCCTCATATCGAGCTTATAGTTGGTCGAGCAAGCCGGAGCCTTGGTTTTTTGAAGAGAAACACCCGAGAATTCACGAATCCTGATGCTTTGGTATCTCTCTATAATGCCTTGGTTCGACCTATACTTGAGTACTGCGCTGTGGTTTGGTCTCCTCAATATTTAACTCAAAAATCGCTTCTTGAGCGTGTTCAGCGTCGTTTCCTTCGATTCCTCTCTTTCAAGTCTGGAGTGGCGTGGGAGGACTTTGATGAGCGTGCTACACGTGAGGCCAGTGGCATTGTCCCCTTGGAGTGCCGCCGCCAGCTTGCCGATGGCTGTTTTCTCTATAGGCTTATCCATGGATTTATTGATTCACCTTCTCTACTTTCTGAGGTCAGCTTCCTCGTACCCCCGCGCCCGACTCGATCCTACAATACCTTCTACATTTCTGCATCACCGACCAACTACCTCTACAATATTCCCCTGAACCGGTCCCAGCGTTTGCTGAATCAACTCAATATTGACATTTGGCACGATGGCTTGAGATGTTTGAGAAACTTGATATTATGTAAATTCAATTCTATTTAATTTAATTTTTCAATCATACAAGTATATTTTTGGTTTTTATTTGTACAGTTGTCCTATTGAATCTGTCGAGATATTTGTTTCTTTTATAATCTGTATGGTTAAATTGGGCCTGTGGCCCTGTGGCCAAATTTTGATGACATTTTCAATTCGGTATGCCGTGGTTTGTATTTTTTTGATACCCCCCTTAGCCACCACCCTGAATCAATAGGAAGTGAAGACGGCGGTCGGTCAAGGGCGGGGTAAATAAATAAATAAATAAATAAATAAAGTATCTCATGTTCTCTCAAGTATCTCATCGTCATAACGTCAATTATCGAGCTAATAAGCCTTAGTAATTGTATTGCAAAAATTGTGTATAACCCCCTTTAAGCTGCGCAATTTAATATTTCCAATTGCGTAAATTCCAAATATGTAATATCCGCCTGCAGACTGGGCCATAAAAGGCCTTAGAATTGATGGGATAAACCTGTTCTCCCGCACATAGACTCCTCTTGGATCTAGTTGATCCTAACTTTACCCAGACCAATGGCCTTGTACGCATTAGGTACGTGCCTAAAACGTTTTACCGATGTTGCCGTGGTTTTCATTACCTAATAATTTTAGACTGAGATATTGTGGCCTAATAAGGCTGGGAGATTATGGCCTGGTCGAGATGAAATTGTGTGTCCTGGCTGAACTGAAATATTGTCATCGAACAAGGCTAAGATATTGAGTACTGACTACGCTGAGATATTGCGGCGAACATAATCCACCAAATTTGAAACACTGACCTGTTTCTATTATTTAGTTTTGTTGATTGGTATTTTTGATTCTCATTCTTGCAGTACAGTTTTATTATGAAATCATCACTGTATTAAGTATAATTGTATTAAAAAACTATAAACATAACTAAAAATTACTGCAATATTGCCTCAATACATACACAATGAACATATGCATATAGCTGAGTGATTTTTTTTCTCCAGGCTCCTGCACACTTATACTGGGTGAAAGATTGGGATTCCTTGAGAAAGTCGTCGGATCTACAGCACAAAAGTTAGCAAACGCCGTGAAGGATCAATTTTGCGCTTCCAGAGACACGTTCTATGGACTCCCGATTTGGAAGTTTATTGCTACTCCAGCGTACAGACAATTTGTTTCAAGCGAGGATACGATTTACGAGTTGGTTTGAAAAAAAAAAACGTTTTGCAGTAGATATTGTTTTAGCCCTTCAATTTTTTCCTTATCGTACGGTCCAAAGTTGGAATACCCAAGTACAATGGTAATTAGAATACTTTTCTTCTTGTACTTGAGAAAATCTTCCAATCTTTTACAGCAGTTGAGGAAATCAGTAATAAGAATCACAAGTCAAAGTTGTGCAAGTACAATTACATGTTCCTGTAATTCCACTTTTCAGTGAGCAGGTACAACTATATCCACTTGCATGTACATCTACTTGTGTGATTTGGATAGACAGTTTTGTACCTCCTTCCCGATTCCATAAATTGCTACGCTAGACCATAACCGTGACTCCTTCTAGTTTCGTGCTCATCCTCTGGGTCTTACAGGTTGAAATGATGAACTCAAAACTGAGCTTTATTCAATTAAGCCTTCAACACGCGAATACATGATGAAAATTATTAGGATTGGTAACATTGATTACTTGACTACAAGAACATGTGGTTTAACATAATAGATGACTGGACAAACCACTTCATTCTCCCCTCCTAGGAAATTCACAATACTTAGTCCTTCAAGTATGCTGGGGTTCGTCGTCGTTCTCTGATTGGTCGACTGTAGGGCATACTTCATACAGGTTCGCTCATCCAGGTTGGTAGGGCGCGTCTGTAGATCGACCGTCAATGATGATTGAACATCCTTTCATGCGGGGTCGTGCACAACAAAGATCGTATAGAGTGTAGTGCTTGTTCCCATTGGGTGTTCTTTAATTTCTTACTTTTGAGTGCTAATGATATCACAAGACACACAATATCGTTGTACTTCTCTACTTGACTGTTGGCTTGGGATTATACAGCGTTGAATGACTGGTCGTTGTGACACAAGAATGGAGGTATTCGGTAACTTCGTCAGACATGAAGGAGGCACCACGATCTGAATGTACAGAAGCTGGCATCCTAAAGATGGTAAATAGTTCGGTGAAACATTTTACAACTGAGGAAGAACTGACATCTTTGCAGGGGTAGGCAAAAGGAAATCGTGAGTATTCATCGACTACTTTCAACACGTATGGACGTCCCGGAGATGTTGGCAGTGGGCCTTTAAAGTCCACGCTTACCCGTTCAAATGGCTGTGTGGCCTTTATCAGCGTCCCAGGTTGCTTCTTAAAGTACTTGGGTTTGATTTCTGCATAGATGAGACACTCATTCGCCATTCTGCGCACCTCCTCCAAAGTATACGTAGATTACGACTTCTAATCCAATGAAACATACGAGTTACGCCTGGGTGGCATAGAGCATCATACCTACATCAAAAACAGAGATTCGTTGTTGACAGCGCCGCAGATTCTCGATAATGTATCTGCAACAATGTTGTCTTTACCAGGTCTATATACAATCTCAAAGCTGAATGCTGAGAATTCCAAACGCAAGCGCATTATTTTATCATTTTTGATCTGTCACTACTGTGGAATGTCTTCCAATGAGAAAATGCCTCCATTTTCTCAAACATTCAACGATTGCAGAGGCCTCCTTCTCTATTGCTGAATGATTTTTTTCACACGGCGTCTGAGAGCGACTGCTACTGGACGATTATTTTGCGAAAGAGTTGCTGCTATGGCGAGGTCTGAAGCATCGGCCTCAACTAGCAATGGAGTGCCTTCTTCTATAGTTGTTACAGCAGAATCGGGTGTACAAGCCACTACCGTTGCTTGCTAGTATTATGAGGATTGTGTTCGTTCGTTCGTTCACTGTTTGTGCGTGAATATTCCATAAAGATGCCTCCAAGTAAGTGGTGGCGTTTTTATCAAAAGACCAACGCCAAGTCTGCCAGATGTAACATCTGTGGGAAGGGAAAATAAAATACGCTACCAAGGAAATGGCACAGCAGCTTCCTCGTTGCAATCAAAGTGGCACCATTATAAAATTGAAAATAAAGAAATCTTCAGATGAAAGATGTTGAGGTAATTGGTCAAACTTCCTAAAGATTAGTTGTGAGATTTACTTAAGATGAAAGGTGATCAGAAATTAAAAATCTGTTTAATCGTTGGAGTGTGACAGCAAGCCGGAAAATGTAACGGTTATAGTTTCACAATTCCAGCAACCCCCCCCCCCCCCCCCCCCCAGTAGACACCTATAGATGTTTGGTGACAGCAAAAATATGTCAGGCACCAGGGAATCCTTCAAAATTAGAACTAAAATCATTACAAACTGTGAAAATTATGACTGTTTCAAGAATTCCACGTTAGCGCATTTGCAGAGCATACCGCTGATTATATTGAGATGCAATTCGTATGGGACCTCAAGAGGCCTTATCCGCATAGTCCCTCAAAATATGAACTAAATTCATTCAAAATTGTGGAAGTTATGGCTGTAACAAGGAAATGCGCACACACACGGAACCAAATTTGTTCAGTAGGCAATGAAAAGCAAAATGCGAGTAAAAATTCTGAATTCGGACAACAAAAAGTGGTTGGCTCCCGAAAGTGAACACAAAGCTGCCCCTGCTTCGCAGACTCGGAAGCAATATGAGGAATATTGACGCATAATCAAAAATCTTATTTTGTGACAAATTATATCTCATTTTAAAGGGGTTTCAACGCTGAAGAAGATGGTAAGAAAAGATTCAGTCATGCAGCATGACGAAATGAGCAAATTTTCAAAAAAACTAGTTATGCATGAGGAAAAACTAAGCAAAAATCAACAATTTTATTTTCTGACTTGTGATACCTTATTTTGATTTGGAAATTGTTAAAAGCTGAAGAATCTCATGATGTATTTGTTTTTGGCAATTTTGCCTGCATACCTCGTTTCATCATCTTCAAACTTCGGATTGGTTTGTCCTTAATGCATTGACTACGAACAAGCTAAAAACGTCTTCCACAACCCACTCTATCACTGAGGCAGGGCAGCCTGATTAGTCGGTAATCTCTTTTCATGTCCGCTTGACTTCATGCTCCTCTCTATTTGCTGTACTTGCCCTTGCATTCAACGAGTGGATTGCCAACGATATTTGGGAGTGTTGGTGGATAGGTTTTTGAAATGGAAGTAGTACAATTAGAAGATCATCTTTCATTTTTTCATTTCTTCATAAATTCCTTCCACTATCAGCCTTAAAAATGACGTTTCACGCATATTTTTATTCTATTTTAACCTACTGTATCCCTGTGTGGGGCGGGACATATCAAAACACTTTTATTTCAGTTGAGGTGGCAATAAAGTCAGTATTGAGGCTTATATCTAGATCTGGCTATCGAAGCCAAACTAAACCGTTGTTCGAGAAATTAGGAGTAGGCACTCCCCCCTAGACTTACTTATGTTTTTAAACTGCTCCAATACTTTTTCAATAATCAACTTGCAAAAATCCCTAGATTACATGGTGTAACTCGACTTCACGCGGGTATTATGATAGCGATCCCTCACCCCAAATATGATTTCTTTTTAAGACATATAAGCTATTTAGGTCCTAGATTATTCATAGAATTACCTCCCAACATTAAATCTATAACAAGTTGCAAAAAATTCAAAACAAGTGTTTTTGAATTTCTTTTGCAGCAGTACATGGATGATTCAACTGTTCAAAAACCGTTACTTACTGAGCTTTTTCCTTTGACATTGTACATGCTTTACATTCTGAATCCTTTTCCTTCTTTTTTCTGTTTTGATATTTTTCTAGATCTTGATTTTGATTCATTGTTTATTATTCATTGATGTAAGTTTCCTAAATTAATTTATATCCAACTCCTGATGTCCGGACAATTTCTTTAAATTTTGGAGATCAGTAATTGCCAAAAACATAAAATTTTCGTTATGTATGATTTTGAGTATTTAATACTTTACTTTTTGTATTATAATTTATAGGTAAATAAACGGCATTAATTTAAAAAAAAAAAAACTGCTCTAGTTTGAACGGATTGAGATATCTCCAATCCGATTTCAACACCTGTTAAGCGTGAAAAAACTTTAATTAAAGGCGTTCACCTGCTTGGGGGTTTTGGGTAATTCTCCCCAATTTGAAATGCCTCAAATATCCCATTGTCCCATCTTCAAACTTAGCCTTTTGAAAGCCTAGATAGATTTTTTGTGCAAATTTGAGCTTTTAATCTCAGTTCTATCGAGAGTTGTCGTCTGGGATGTGTTTTTGGTGTCTTTTGACAGTGGAATTTAGAATGCTTTCTCTCATTTTAAATATTTTGGACCAAGGACAATAGTTGCTTTTTATCGAAAATTCGCTGATACTACAGCAGTTGAAAGAATTTTTAACATATATTTTTTTCACGTTAGATAGAAAGCAAACTAGATAGAATTTTTTCTGTGAGTGAAGAGTGAACCAAACCGATGTTTTCGGAGCCAAAACATCGATATTATCGAATGTGTGGCATACATGGCAAAACATCGTAATATCGCGAAGCAAAACATCTATATTTCGATAATATTGATGCCGATGTATCATCCCTAACATGTACTGACTAGAGATGGGCAAGACGGAGAATTCCACCCGCCCAGCGTTACCACCCCCTGAAACGACGATATACTCTGATAAGCTCGTCTTTATATAGTGTGGCATTTCATAAGAGAAAATTATATTTTAGATATTCACAAGTAATTCAAGTTTTGCCCAATAAATAACATTGTTGTGATTTTATCAGTCATCAGGTAGCTTCTCATTTCGGTGCATACCTGACCAGCTTTTGAAAACAGTAGCTCGCACGGTGTACTTGTGTTAAGTATGCAGAGCCTCTTCCTCACCAACGAATAAAAATGCGGATACGTCAGTTTTCTACTCTCCCACCAGAGTAAGAGGTCATTTAACCAAGGCAAATAGGGCTCATTCAGGTATTTGTCCAGTTCTACTATCGCGGGTCGTGTCTTCCATGTAAATGAGACAAGGTGTCGTCAAAATCGCTCCAAATGGGGAGCGGTGACAAGGTGGGTGGGAGCAGAGGTGAGAGGGAAAATCGAGAAGAGCCGAAGAACCGCGTTCCTTTTTTACTGAGCCGTGGCTCACTCGCTCTTCAGAAAGATCCGGCTTAGCAGTGAGCGCCCCATCTCTAGTACTGACCACCTGGACCAATTAATGTACTTGTGTTAAATTAATAAGTATAAGCACTTGGAACTCAAACATCAAGTATAAGTACTTACTGATCGTATTGTGATTATAAGTTCATTAGGTACTTTCGAGCACTGTACCTGTACTTTGCACCCGCTTGGACTTACATTCACCCCTACTCTGGTGCAATCATTATTATATTATATTTATGTAGTAATATACCAATCTAGGTAGTCACCATTTGAATGTGTACAATCTATTGAAAATTGTATAGGAGCAGCTGATTGAAGGGATTCCATACAGTAAGGATCTCATCTTTGGAATGGGGTGGAAATTCATGAAGCTATGCATGACGAAAGACGAATAGAGTTAGATAAATGATAAAATTCAGGATATTTACACAGCGTCCACTGAGTTTGATAAATACAAAACTCCATTTAAAAGCAGCAAAAACATAATGTTAATCATATTTCAAGAGCTCCCTAAGGCTGCCACATTAGTTTCAGTAGTTAATGGAAACCGAGACAATGTATTTTTTATTTAAAGTTCATAACAATGACTCTTTTTAATCAAATACGAAATAAAAGAAAGTTTTCCGTTTTCAGAGTCGAATTATTGATGAAAGAATGAAGGACTTTGAGGACTATTTGAAACTAAGTTCTCCCTTGATGGGAAAAACAATATGTCCCTAATAAACAATCAAAATCCCTTTCAAATATACGTTGTTCCCCTGCAGGTTCCTGTCCTAAGTAGTCTATCGACCACATTTTGACTTCCTACAGTTAATAGGGTAGAAGTATGGAAGCTTTAAGAGCAACTCATCTGATCTGCACCTTCAAGATTACCTCCTGCGTACTTGAACAATTTCAGTTACGTATCGTGGGAATTAATTTTTGAACCATTCAGATGGGCTGCATCCTGTCCACCCTCAAGATTACATTCTGTTTTACAAGGTTATGTCGGAATTACCTATTTTCAGGTTGGTCCGCGAGTTAGGCACCCCCAATCTAATTTTCACTAATCGCCACTGTTAAAAATTTTTTTTTTCAACGCTAAGCTTCATAAATTTTCAGTAGAGTGATGAGCGATTCCTGTGGGGGAACAATGCAGAAGGTGCGTTTCCCTGGCAACGGTTGGTTGTACTTGAAAGTCCTCACGTAATTGGTGTGGTAGCTTTATGTTATAATATCGTGACTCTTCCTTTTTTTTATCTAGAAAAAATTTGAAAAAAGGGAAATAGTTCTATCTAGTTGTTTATGCTGAACGAATTCCATGTTTACTAATCTTTTAAAATGCAAAATTAGTCGGTTTTGATTTTTTTAAATAGATTCCAAAACGCCTACTGTAATACCCCGCTTTCCCAAAACCAGTTCGTTTTACAGTCCGTACGAGTAAACTTGATGACTTTTTGGACTGTAAAGTTTTGATACGAGGTCTCCTAAGTGTACCTAATGGGAAATTTATAGTTTTCAAATGTTCCGTGGGTTTTCCCCCTATAGACCATTGTGTGTGGTCCGAAGCATTTCTCCGAGACTGCTGGACCAAAGTTTTCGTGATAGGTATGTGATATTAAATATCACATACGTACTAAATTTTAGTATGTGGTATTTAAATTGAATTGTAGGTTTTTCACTGATCCACTTAATAGCGTCCAGTGAAACACCCTAATACAAATTGTTTGTGTAATAATTTTTAGTGTTCTTCCTATGACTCAGGTTTCATAAATTCGAACCGAATGTTAATTCCTTGCATTCAAAATAATGGTAACACTAATGAATGTAACCAATAAAATAATAATAATGTAGCAAATGAATAATAATGCTTAATGTTATCACGCTGGGATGTTATTAATTACTTGATTCCGGGTGTTACAGCGTGATATCTGAAATGGTTGATGACGCAGAGAAACTCGAGCTGGACACCTGCCAAACGGAAGGAACAAGAACTGTGTTCATGTCCATATTGAAAGCCCACGGTCTGGACGTCAGAGACAAGAAGGCCGCGATCATTGACTTTATAGCGGCTGGAATCAAAACGGTTGGTACCGACCTACTGATTACTGCTTGCGTTGGTAGCTATTATTCCTACGTTTGTATAATAGTACCTGTGTGTGTGATGTAGTACCTGAACCTATAGTGGGAAGGTACCTACTGTATGTACCGAAAATGAATAATATAACACGGTGATGATGAATACAATCACTTAGCCAGAGAGAAAAGTTCGATATTTTTCCTTCAATAAAGCGATTCAACCATCAACCTAAACATTCGCAATCCTCCAAACATCTTAGCGATTTTTCATCATTTTAAATTGTTGTTTCGAACCATACGTACCTACCCTTGTAGTGCACGAATTGTTGGAAACTCTCTCTTTCGGTGTATTTACTAATTTATCATGATATATTCAGTAATCCTGTGAAGTGGAGGTAATCTCTTGTAGTTATGGAGGTAGGTATTGATCAAAACTTTAAAAGAAAGTCACGGGAATGAGAAAAATATCAATGAACAAGGTGTTATAATTGTATTAACTACGTCAATCTTTACTCTTATTAACTTAGTTAATAATGTTATTGCTTCACTAGGTAGCAAATTGTCGTTAACACAGTTTGTCTCATCACATCAGAGGCAAACTCTTCACATCTTGTCAAAGATCAACTGCGAATAATGTTGTAGTTGAATCTAAAGAAGGCAGTATTCATTATCAGTATTACGTTGAGCATTCCACAATGGTAGTATCTTATAATTTGTCCAAAACTTGAAAAACTGGACAATAGGACTGGATAATTCATGATCATCTTCATTCTTCTTTTATCGCTTTCTTTATTTTTGGCTTTGATTTCTAATGCACTTAATTTTTTTAGGCCGTCTCCTATTGGTTTATTATTCAATAATAAACCATTGTAATCGCTCTGGAAAAAAAAATTCTAACCCCCCTGAAAATTTCATGGTTTACGTTTCAAAGGGTGTAGAATCCGAATCTGCAATAAAAATAGAATCCGAATTTTTTTTTCGGATATCTCCGAAACGGCTGGAGCAAAAAATCTGAAATTTTCAGGAAAAATCCATCTTGGTCCGACGACGCCCCAATTCTTGAGCCAGCTCCCTCACTCAATTTAAAGTGCCCTTAAAGGGTTGTAAAAATTTTGTAAAATCCCTGAAAACCTCAAAACTAGTAGAATCGGCCTAAATATTTTCCTATTTGAAGAACATAAAATTAGGAATCGAATGAGCCCTTCCCCACGTCCGTAGGTCAAACCATTCCCGATGTATGGCCCAATTTATGGTGCCAACATTTGCGTTTTTTCGTTTATTATTGTTTGTTTGTTACCTAGTGATGTCCGGCCGATAGCGTCGAGTTGTAGTGAATGTGGACACTGGAGTGATAGCCGATGTGAATACTTGTAGTGTAGTTAGTAGCCGATACGTGGTTGAAGCATTCTGAAAATATACAGGTAAATATTATTCAATATTATTACTGGGGTTTATTATTCAATATTATTACTGGGGTAAATAAGTATTCTTTCACAGGGGTTTATTATTCAATTGGCTTGCGTTCATGATTTGAATCTTACTAAGCTTCGGAGTGTGCGTGTTTTACAGGTGATAGAGCGATTATTGAATTTCAGGAGATATGCATAGACCACGTAAATCGGTTCTCATCCAGAACACCTATTTGGATTGATCAGTTGATGATATTTGTGTGCCCCCTCTACATCTGTCTACCTTTGGCTACATCGTTTAAATTTGGATTTGGGGAAGTTTTAACGCAATACGAATGCCAAAGGACTTGATAAATTATAGATATTGTGGGGGGGGGGGTATTGAGCTTCAATAAAAAAACGCTGCAAATTCTTTCACTGGATTTATTATTCAATCGGCTTGCGTTCATGATTTGAATTTCTACTAAGCTTTGGAGTCTGCGTGTTTCACAGGATAGGGCGACTATTGAATTTCAAGAGGCACACAAATAATATTTGATCATATTATGATCAACTGATCAATCCAAATAGGTATTTTGGTCGAGAACAGATTCACGTGCTCCATGTATATCTCCTGAAATTCAATAATCGCCCTATCCTGTGAAACACGCAGACTCCAAAGCTTAGTAGAAATTCAAATCATGAACGCAAGCCGATTGAATAATAAACCCCAGTGAAAGAATTTGCAGCGTTTTTTTTTCTACTCAACAATACACATTCTTGGGCAGTGCCCTATTTGGTAGGAGAACAAAGATGCATTGCAGTAAAAGTGATTCATTTGTACAAAAATAGAAAGAAAGAGCTGGTTAGTAGCTCTTATACAGGGTGTCCACCGTATGATGCCAAAAAACTTCCCGCAAGTGTTCTTCAACTAGTTTCCTACAAAAAGTGCCTCCTCACGTTTGTTTTCGAGGCTTCGTTTTCGAGTTATTTCAATTTCAAGATTTTTTTTCGTGTTTTCGACCTTACATCACTAAAACAGCCGTAACTCCGAAGAAATTCTTAGTATTTGCAAATCTAAGGATGCCGTCGGAAAGAGCATTGAATTTTCCATCGTTTCGCTCTTCAACAATAACTTTTTAAAGATAACTAAAGGGCGAAAAATGAGCCTGAAAAGTAAATTTTGTCAAATTTTGAAAAAACAATTTTTTTAATGGCTCATTAGTCTCCCTCAATTTTAATGATACGTTTGAGCCTGTAAGCCAAAAAAATGAGCAAAAGCCTCAGCTTTCTGGCAGGCTAGATGTTAATGAATAAAATACTACAATACAATATATAATGGGCGCCGGGGGCGTGGCCCATTAAGGCCAATAGCAGAACAGCCAATCAAAAACCAACACGTTCTGCTTGATAGAAGACCGTAGGAATTGGCCAATCAGATAAGACCCGGCCAATATAAATAGGCGCACCGGCCAGGCTTAAAATCAGACCGTCCAGAGCTCTGTAGCGAGAAGCCATCAAGACGCCGAACAAACAACCAACAACCAAACAACAATCAAGATATTGATCAATACGTTCCCGCAGAAGATCAAGCCTTCTCTACAACGTCGCGACCAATACACTGGTGACCCCTTCTTGAGCACACAGCGCGCCGCTACGAGAGCTTCAAGAACTTCGCTCCAGCACGCCGCTACAAGCAGCGCACCACTACGCCAGCGAAGGAACTACGCTCCAGCACGCCGCTCCGCTCCTTCCCGACGCTGCGAATCAACGCCCGCTTCCTCGGACTACGCAGCGCCGCTCTTCGATCATCGTGGGATAGCTGGTCAATCCGACCAGTTGAGAGAGGTTTTAGTACCCTCCGCCGTCCCCAGGGAGCCAATTGGCTTGCCTGCACCCGGTTTTCCGATCTCAAACAGTGTTTACACTTACTAGAGGGACGAAAACCAAAAAAATCCTTGACTATGCAGCCTTTTTAAAGGCTTTTAAGGCGACGAGGTCTCCCTATTTTTCTAGCATGAAAACCAGGCGAAAATCGAAGACAGAAGCTTCACCGAGATGACAACCATCCCCGTCTCAAAGCAAGCGCAACATGGAACCAGATCTTCCCGCCGCCATGACTTGCCAAACGAAGCTTCCGCCGTACAATGCACTGTTCGCCACCGTCTGGCTCCACCAACTGGAAGCAGCCTGCGCACAAGAAGGTCTACGAACCGAGGTTCAGAAGTTCTGCAGAGCCCTTCTCGCACTAGACCCCGCCACGGCCGAGCTCGTCATTGACATCAAATGCGACTCACTCCGCCGACGACGACGCTTCCGAAGATGCTACCTACGCAGTTCAAAATCGCCGCAACCAACAGCGCTCTCCACGCGGCCAGAAACAATGACACACGACACCCCCAGTGGACTACAAAAGTACCGTTGATTCAAGAACTACGAAACTGCCACATCTAGACTCCAAGCACTGCATCGTATGCATCTACCACTTCTGCTTCCTCAACAAGGCCTGCAAGTGCATTTCACCATGCGACTTCAAGAAGGTCAACGCATCGGGAAACGACCAAGCACCCCCTCAGTAGAGGTAGGGGCAGTGCGGTCATCCTACAAACGCCTCTACGTGCAATGTTAACAAGCAAATCTCGACTTCTTGATCGATACCGGCTCCAACATCTCACTACTTCTGAACGACGTGATTCGCCATTCTAGACCTTCAACTAGCCTCCTACGAGCGGCGAATGGTTCTACAATCACCACCTACGGCCAACATGATGCAACTGTCTACCTACCCGGCTTGCCTCCCACAACATGGACCTTCACGGTAGCAGCGGTATGGACTCCCATCATCGGCGCGGACTTCCTTGAGCACCACAGACTCATTGTTGACCTCCGAAACAAACGACTCATCTGCTCAAGAACAAACGAATACATCCCCGGCCACTGCTTACTAGTAGACCCGGAAGATAACATCTACAGTATTACACCTGACCAATCACGATTCAGGAGACTACTAGACACCTACAAACCCGCCAAAGAGCCAAAACACCCTCCAGTGTTTCACCACATCCACACGACAGGCCCCCCTTGCCACGCACAACTCAGAAGACTCGCTCCAGGACTATTCGAAAAAACGAAAGCTCACTTTCAACAGCTTCTCAAGGACAGTATCGTCTAACGCTCTGAATCCCCCTGGTCCAGTCCTATCCACGTCGTACCCAAACCCAACAGCGACATCAGGCCCTGCGGTGACTTACAAACTACGCCTGACAAACAGGCAGCTAAACCTACAAACTACGCCTGACAGATATGCCATCCCACACCTTCACAACTTCACACAAGCGCTAAATGGAACAACCATATTCAGCACACTGGATCTCACAAAGGCGTTTTTTCATCTTCCCATCGCACCCGAGGATGTACCCAAAACAGCGGCACTTTTCAGTACCGAAAAATGAATTTCGGCCTCCGGAACGCACCGCAGTCATGGCAGCGTTTCATGCACTATGTCATCCGGGACCTACCCTTCGTCTACTGCTACCTCGACGATTTACTCGTCCCCTCCCGCTTGGCCGATGAACACTACCGTCACCTACAACAATTATTGGAAACACTCAACACATATGGATTAAAAATCAACAAACCCAAGTGCGTACTAGCGAAGGCAGAAGTTGAATTCCTTGGCCACAAGGTTAACGCAAAAGGAATAACGCCATTGGAGGAAAAAACACGCCTTATCTCCAACTTCCCCCAACCGGAGACGGTAAACGACCTGCGTACCTTCCTCGGCCTCCTCAACTTCTACCGACGAACCATCCCTCGAGCAGCACACACATTACAACCAATGGTTGAGCTACTACCCTCCGATGCCAGAAAAAGGACAAGAGAAAACTCGAATGGACACCTTCCGCACTCACCGCTTTCAAAAGAGCTAAAACCCTCCTACAGGAAGCTGCTACACTCGCCCACCCCAGCCCAATACATCCGCTCGTCCTCTACACGGACTCCTCGGATTTTGCGGTAGGAGCAGCTCTACACCACTGAGACGGATCAAAACTCTATCCATTGGGATTCTTCTCAAAAACGCTGTCACCATCACAAAAAAACTACAGCACATTTGATCGAGAACTTTTGGCTATATACCTCGGGATCATCCATTTTTGTCAAACCATCGAAGGAAGACCCTAGACCATCTATACAGATCACAAGCCACTCACCTCGCCCCTCGCTTCTCTTACAAAAGCGGCTCCACCAACACGTCTCCGACACCTACGCTTCATTAGCGAATTCACTTCCTACATTCGTTACGCAACAGGAGAAACCAACACCTCCGCGGATTATTTAAGCAGAATACCGACAACGGAGAAAATTACGGTCAAGCCCCTCCCATTCACAATGGCACAACTTCGAGAAGCGCAAGACAACGACCTCCACAGCCAAACGATGGACCTCTCCACAAAAAATATACAAGGTCAAGACATCCTCTGCGAGCTGTCGGGAGAAGTTCCTCGCCCCTATACTCCATCGCCACTTTGCCCAATAGTCTTCTCTTTTATACATGGCCTCACACACCCCGGCATCAAAGCATCAACAGCTTTACTCCAACAACGCTACTATTGGCCGAACATGAAATCTTCCATCCGAGTAATGGTGCGCGCCTGTCCCAACTGTAATCGCACCAAAACAACACGTCACATAAAAGCTCCCCTCGGCGACTATCCCGAGGCAACATCGCTCTCACACGTCCACATCGACATATTTGGTCCGCTTCCGGAGAGCAACGGGAAAAAATACATCCTCACCATGATCGACAGATCTACTGGATGGCTCGAAGGCGTTCCCTTGTGCAATATCACCACAGAAGCGGTACTAGAAGCGTTTCACGATACATGGATATCACGATACAGACCGCCGGAGCGACTAATGACCGATCAAGGCTGCCAATTTATGAGCAACTCCTTTCAATCAACATGCAAGCAGTGGGGCATCGAATTAATTCACACCAACGCCTACCACCCTGCGGCCAACGATTTAATTGAAAGGCAGCACCGTATACTAAAAGATGCGATCGTAACAACAGGCTCCACACTGAGATGGGCTCACGAATTACCGGCATTATTACTCGGCATACGTAATTTGCCCTACAAAGACGGCTACTCGGCAGCACAACGCCTTTTCGGCATTACGCCACGCTTACCGGCGGACCTGTTCACACAGCCAGCCCCCATCAACACACCGGCCCTGCAGCATACGGAACACAAAAGGTTTTTCAAAACCTACAATCCGTCAACGCTAAACACGGCAAAGGATGTCTATATTCGCATTGAAACACCACGCAGGAAGCTGACTGAGGCATACACCGGTCCTTACACTATCCTTGCGAACGACGGGAAAACATTAACATACAAGTCAGATACAGGCCTCCCCACCACGGTCTCTGTTGACTGATGTAAGCCCGCACTGCGCATGCCTCAAAATACCACCGACCCCCCTCCTTCAGCTACGGAGTATAAAAGAGACAACAACTTCTCAGCAGCCTCATTCAGCGATGCGAACACTATTGGACTTCGACCTGCGCCTAACACCTTCACCTCCGATGCAGCCGGCACAGCGGAAACCTACACGGCCCTTAAGACCAGACATCCCCCGCAAACCGGAATCAGCGGCCGAGGCAAAGATACTCGCACTACGACCAGTCTACCGTCCACCAACCGAGGCCTTTGCAGTCAAGAAGGAGGAGACCGGCAGTCCAAACTCAAAGAGAATTGTTGTGGAGATGTGTTATCTACCCTACGTACCGGGAGCATGCGAGCACTGCTGCCTTCATGGCATGCATCGTACCAGTCACGTACGGCACGAGGTAGCATGCCAAACCAGCTCTACTTTGGCAGGACCTGCATCGCCACCCCCAGTACAGGCGATAACACAAGACCCGCCGCCACCACAATCAACTTCTCCGAGAGCAGTACACCGACCTCGCTGCTCAAGATCCCGCTCTCCTTGCCGACGCCATTGAGACCTTCGCAACATCTCACTCCACCAGAGGCGCCGCCGCTGATTCCTAACAGCCCTTCTCAGGGCTATTTCACCGGTCCTTTTAAGGACCATCACATAGTGAGCTCCCTAACGACGACCTCACTGGGGAGAGGTAAAATGGGCACCAGGGGCGTGGCCCATTAAGGCCAATAGCAGAACAGCCAATCAACAACCGGCACGTTCTGCTTGATAGAAGACCGTAGGAATTGGCCAATCAGATAAGACCCGGCCAATATAAATAGGCGCACCGGCCGGGCTTAAAATCAGACCGTCCAGAGCTCTGAAGCAAGAAGCCATCAAGACGGCGAACAAACAACCAACAACCAAACAACAATCAAGATATTGATCAATACGTTCCCGCAGAAGATCAAGCCTTCTCTACAACGTCGCGACCAATACGCAATATAATTCAAAAACAATTTACTTCTTCGTCAAGCATCGCATAAAACACACGTTACAAACTTTAAGACAATACCACCACTATTAACACAAAAACAAAACAAGGTAAGGAAGGTTATCACTACATCATTTCGTGGGGTTCCGAGTAAAAGTGACCAAGTAACATTTGCAAAATTTTACAGGGGAGCGATCTGAAGTTTCACCTATTTTCTTCTTACGAACACTGGTTATGTGATGTCTCATCCGACTATGTTTTGATTTTTCTTTATCCTGTAGGGAGTTAGCTAGTGCCCGCCTATGATATCTTACTTCAAAATTCACTTCAGATTAAATAAGAGCTGTTTTCCGGAAAACTCTATTTGATCATTTTTACCTGCCTGGAGTTTCAAGCTTTACTCATTTGGTCAATTCAATTGTTCGAAAATCTGTCGCATAGTTACATGAAATTGAGGGATTGAATAGTTTTTTCGTTAATTTATCGTGTTGCCAAGCATCTAATAACAATGATATACCTATTTCTGTTAGAAAAGGTTTTCCATTACCTATCACTGTAATTGGTCATTTTCACCTGCCCACTATGCAATCTTTCAAATCTTACACAGTAAAAGTGATCAAATGGCAATTGATAACATTTACATGCACCAGCGAGAGTACATTTATAATCCATCTCGTGTTTTGTGGTTGAGTTCAAATGCCATTTGGTCACATAAAACTCTTTGGGTCAGGCAGGTAAAATTTATTTTCAAGTATTTCTTGCACATCAGTTTGAAGATAACGTTCCTAGCAACAACACACAGTAGACAACGTTCCTTAGTACCGGAATGACAAAAAAAGCTCATTTTGAAAAAAATGTTACTTGGTCACTTTTACCCGGAACCCAAAATACAAATTTTGTATTCCTTGTTCGACTATGACGAGCTCTAGCGATAGATTGTACAAATATATCTTCATTTTAACACCATCCCTTACAATGTGAGCAATACCACAAGTTTAGCAAAAGACAAAACTTGACCCTACCAAGTGCCTTAGTAAACACATCTGCAAGGTTCCTTGAACCATCTACTTTCATCACCTCAATTCGTTTCTCATCAACCAAGTCATGTACGAAATATAAAGCAACATTGGAGCGTTTTGTGAAATTACTATTCTTAGCTAAATGAACACAACTTGTATCATCTACAAAAACGTTGATCCGAGTCAAGAACTGTTCTTCTATTCCTAGGTCCATTAACACATTATATGTGTTTACAAATTAAAAAAAAAAAAAAAGTCTCTTCCACAACCAGAGTCAACGCTACATATTCCGCCTGAGTGGATAATCTAGCCACAGATTTGTGCTTTATTGTTTTCCAAAATACTGGATTCCCAAAAACTTGTACAACAGCTCCAGTGGTTGACTTCGAATCAGTTACATCACCAGCCCAATCAGAATCAGACTAACTCACATCGACTTCACAATTTTCCTCAACGTCGTAATTTAGCTTCACATCTCTAGAATGATACAAATATATTAGAACCCGTAAGGCGTACTCAAAATGTATGTCACTACTGCAATTTTGAAAGCTACTCAAGTAATTCACGGCAAACTACATCTGGTCTAGTGGCCTGAGCAATATATGAAAGAGCACCAATTACATTTCTGTCGTTTATACATTCGTTAATTTCTCCAACATCAAGGCTGGTTTTCAATTGAAACTGTTGCAAAATTTTTAGAAGAGTCGCTATTCCTCGAGTCATTAGCCATAATATCAACAACATGATTGAACTCATATGCCTGGTTACTATCTACATCAGATGAGTCTGAGCCCAACATCGCATGAGTGGTTTTTACTTTGTTTCTGTTCTCCATCAAGCTTTTAATACAAACTTTCGAAATATGTCCTGTTTTAGCACACAGATTGCACCTCAATTTGTTGTACTCCTTACCACTGTCCTTGGATTTGTGAGAAGTTGAAGTTGAAGCTATCTAGTTTAATTTAATTCATTTATTAATTTAATTTCATTTATTAATTCATTCATTTTAATTTAATTATTTTACGTTTTAAAAGAGGCTCGAAATTTTCTATCTGTTGTTCAGTTGAGAACTATTTATTTTGGACTTGTTTTTTCTTTGATAAATTATGGTATTTTCGTGTGGGGAAGTGCTAGTAAGTCACTGTTGAGATCCGTGCAAGTTACGCAAAATATTATCCTCAAAATAGCCCTACGGAAGTGTCCGCGATACCCCACTGTCCTCCTGCATCGTGAATTTGATGTGCTTAATATAAGACAATTGTTTTTATTTCAATCGTGCTTGTTTGTCTTCAAAAATAGTATTCAGCCTGAACATAGAAGTACTGTTTCGCATACTCGCACTGCATTAACATCAAATATTAATTTACCCAAAGTCCGAAATGAACGCATAAAAAAGAATGCATATTATCATGTTTTACGGTTCTTTTATGAGAATAGATTCCGCATGGAAATGTTCAATAGTTATAACAATTTCAAGTGTTTTATTTTGAACAGGATAAAGGAGATTTACCTTTAGTTATTTTTTTCCTAGATACGTAAGTAGTGTTAAAAATGTTATAATTTACGTGGATGATTCTGCTAAGACCAGCTCCACCAGCCACCACAAGTTCTAATGAACTCATTCGGTTGGTGGACAGAAGAAAATTTTCATTTATTTATTCGTACAGCTGTGTACGATTTTGCAATTTTATTTTCTCTGTTAATAAATGAATCTTCTTATCTTAGTTTACTGGCTTCAAGAATTGAAGCTTTTTTCACGATCTCATCGAATTTTGAATTATTATTGGATTGTAATATATTTTCAAGCATAGTATTGTCATGTAGGCCTCTTATGGATTGCGCACGCAGGAAGGTGTCGGCGACATTCCCCTTACATTCACAAACAAATTCACATTCACGTATGTCACGACGTAAGAGAGCGACAAAATCTGCCATGGATTGGTTTTCCTGTTGGTAGAGGGACAAAAAAACAATGTTGTGCAACCAAGACATTTCGTTTGGGGCACAAATTAGCTTCCAGGGCTGTCATAAGCTCTTCGTAAGTTACATCAGGAGGATATTTGGGGGCAACCAGAGAGACAATCAGTTGGTAGTGTTTTGTGCCAATTGAAGTCAACAGCATTTGAGAACATAGGTTTTTGTCGTTGAAATTGCCACATAATTTCGCCCTATACGTTTCGAAATTTTCCTTGGACGAATCAAAAGTTTCAAATGGCGGAGTTTGAAGGTGGGCAGAATGTGTGACTAGCGTTTCTAAGAGCCGTTGTTGGTTCTTTTGAAGAGCTTGAAACAAGAGTTGAAATTGTTCGGCCATTTGAAAAGGTGTTGATTTGAACGTTTAGGAATATAAATTGTACAATTTGATTGGTAAAGAATGTTACCTCATTACTGGATAACTTTTCAGTGGGACATGCAGGAGTCGCGGTTAATTCGATGACAAGGTTGACATGTAAACATCCACTCAGAAAACCGGCGATGTTGTCTGAATAGTGCGTACTTTAAAATAGGTAAACCGCCGCATTCAATGTAAAGAAGTGCTTCATCCTTGTCGCCAATTTGTGGTTACTAATTGAATAAATAAAGCACGCACTTGATGTAGTAGAAAGGTGTAAGGCTTCGACCGAGAGACTTACCGAACTAAGTTACATTTAGGGATGTTCCGATATTATCGATATCAATAAATATCGATATTTCTCTTTCGATATTTTCGATATTATATCGATATAAGGATTTCGATATTATCGTGATATCGAAAGATTTAGGTGAATATCGGATTTCGATATTGCATTATTTTGAGTTAGCTATTTTAATAAAAATTCGGGTTTTCAATTGCAAATGGCAATGATATTAGTTTGATCCAAATACATTTTTTTAAATAAAGAAACTAAAATTTCATTCTGCCCATGTATGCATGTGAGTTTTGCTAAATATTATCTTTGGGTGAAAAGGTTTGTGTTTCAGTTATGCCTATTCCAACAGCATATTTGCAATATAAAGTTTAAAAAATTTACCAGAATCATATTGCTCAAATGATTATTTCTGTTTTCGTACTGGAAATTCACTGTGTGATTGTTTTGGGTAACTTATATTAGCTAAACTAAAAAAAAATGTTTCCAACCAAATTTTACAGTAAGGAATGAAAATTGCTTCCAATTTATATCAATTTACCCAATTTTCTACATTATAATTCATTATAAAATCAGTTTAAGATTGTAGTAATATAATCACGTGAATACAAAGAGTTTTGTCATAAAATTGTGAGCAATCATAAAAATTGCGTAATATCATTCGATATTGCTGATATCGATATTTTGTAGCGATATTATCGGTGTATCGATGTTGATGGTTAATATCGTTATCGATATCGAATATCGGAAGGCCCTCGATATCGGAACAACCCTAGTTACATTGGACTTGTTTACATACCTATGGTGGTTGTTCTTGTGAGCCAACCATTTGCCTAGTTAGACACTACACCATGTATCCAGGCGAAACATTTTTTTCCCCTGAATGAATATAATCTAGGAAGTGAGAGTGAATAAAAAAACGCTGCAAATTCTTTCACTGGGGTTTATTATTCAATCGGCTTGCGTTCATGATTTGAATTTCTACTAAGCTTTGGAGTGTGCGTGTTTCACAGGATAGGGCGATTATTGAATTTCAGGAGATATACATGGAGCATGTGAATCTGTTCTCGACCAAAATACCTATTTGGATTGATCAGTTGATCATATTTGTGTGCCTCTTGAAATTCAATAATCGCCCTATCCTGTGAAACACGCAGACTCCAAAGCTTAGTAGAAATTCAAATCATGAACGCAAGCCGATTGAATAATAAACCCAGTGAAAGAATTTGCAGCGTTTTTTTATTGAACCTCAATACCCCCCCCCCCCCCCCCCCACAATAAAAACATCTATAATTTATCAAGTCCTTTGGCATTCGTATTGCGTTAAAACTTCCCCAAATCCAAATTTAAACGATGTAGCCAAAGGTAGACAGATGTAGAGGGGGCACACAAATATCATCAACTGATCAATCCAAATAGGTGTTCTGGATGAGAACCGATTTACGTGGTCTATGCATATCTCCTGAAATTCAATAATCGCTCTATCACCTGTAAAACACGCACACTCCGAAGCTTAGTAAGATTCAAATCATGAACGCAAGCCAATTGAATAATAAACCCCGTGAAAGAATACTTATTTACCCCAGTAATAATATTGAATAATAAACCCCAGTAATAATATTGAATAATATTTACCTGTATATTATCAGAATGCTTCAACCAGTGTATCGGCTACTAACTAGCCTTTTAGGAACTCACTCCAGTATCCACATTACTACATCACGCTATCGGCCGGACATCACAAGGTAACAAAGAAACAATAATAAACGAAAAAACGCAAATGTTGGCACCATAAATCGGGCCATACATCGGGAATGGTTTGACCTACGGACGTGGGGAAGGGCTCATTCGATTCCTAATGGTATGTTCTTCAAATAGGAAAATATTTAGGCCGATTCGACTAGTTTTGAGGTTTTCAGGGATTTTACAAAACTCTTACAGCCCTTAAAGGGCACTTTAAATTGAGTGAGGGAGCTGGCTCAAGAATTGGGGCGTCGTCGGACCAAGATGGATTTTTCCTGAAAATTTCAGATTTTTCGCTCCAGCCGTTTCGGAGATATCGTGCGTACGGCGTACGGCGGACGGACGGAAATTTTTTTTTGCAGATTCGGATTCTACACCCTTTGAAACGTAAACCATGGAATTTTCAGGGGGGGTTAGAATTTTTTTTTCCAGACCGATTACATGATTTATTATTGAATAATAAACCAATACTTTAGTTACCAATTTAAGTTCTTCAAAGGCCACATGGCGCCAAATAAAACTGAACATCATGAGAAATGGAGATCTAGGGGGCCATGATAAACCAGTGTGATCGCTGCTTTGGACCCTTTGCAATTCTCCTCAAAAAACCTTTTCAGGGCAAAATTTCTTGCATTCTATACTTTTAAGTTATACTTCTGGAACAGTTATTGTACCGCAATTTTGATATCATCCAGATATGTATACCTAGATAACGCACTCCCATGGAGAAACCGCGCCCCTAGCGCAAACAGTTCAACGGATTTCTTTGACAAATTTTAGGAATATTCTGGACATGTTGGCCCTACTACCCACCAACTTTGAGCTGAATCGGAAAAGTGGATTTGGACTATTTCAGCTTGAGATGAGGGAGAAAAATCCTTTTTTTGGGTTAAGTTTACAATTTTGTCAACTGGGAACTTTCTATTCTTTCTGGAAGTGGTTTTGTGTAATCAAGGCGAACAAAAGCAATCATTAAAAACTAAATCTTACAAGGGTATCTACGTCTCAGTGAGTGGGAAGAGTGAGAATGATCTCACTAGTGCTTTAACCTTACAAAAATCCTGTGGGGAGAATTTGTACCTAAAAAAAATATTGAAAGCTCGGTAGTCACCCATTAAGGTCCGAAAACGGAGGGCAAAATAAGGGATGTTGAGATTTATATCGTTTTAGGCAAAATAATGCCCCCTATGGTGTGTAGGCAGGCGTAACGTACACCCCCGCAAACCCCGCGATGCGGGGGGGGGGGGGGGGTACAAAGGGGCCCGGGAACGGGCCCGCTCTTGCAAAATTCATATTTTTTTTATTTTAAAGAATAAAGCGGAACTAACGACACACAGAAAAATTCCATTATGTAACATCAAGTTTATAAACATCAACGGTAATGTAGATTCATTGATCAATCATCTTTTGGTTTTATTTATAACCAGGTGAGGAAGGGTGTAAAGTAGCTAAGGTATCAGAGTTTACGAAGGTGTGTACTAGGGATGGGACATCGACATCGATGTTTTCGAAATATCGATGTTTTGCTACCATATTGCGATGTTTTGCCTTCGATGCCTCATGTTCGATAATATCGATGTGTTGGCTCCGATAACATCGGTTTGGTTTACTCTTTGGTTTGGTTTTCTCTTTTGTTCACAGAAACTATTCCATCTTGTCTGCTTGCTACCCAACGTGGAAAAAGAGAAATATTCAACTGCTATAGTATTAGCGAATTTCCGAAGAAAAAGAAACTACTTATTGTTCTCGGACTAATATGTTTGCATCAAGATCCGTTTTAAAGCATTCCAAGTCCACTGTCGGACACCAAAAACACATTCCAGACGATAACTCGCGATAAAATTAAGTTTAAAACTCAAATTTGCACAACAATCTACGTAGGCTTTCAAAAGGCTATGTTTGAAGATGAGCACAATCGCTTCATTCTATGGGGAGATTTGGGGCATTTCAAACGTGGGAAAGTTAGCCGAAAATCCCCAAGCAGGTGACTTTCTTTTATAAAGGTTTTTTTTCACGCTGAACACGGTGGCGAAATCGGACTGGAAACATTTCAATCCGTTCAAAATAGAGCAGTTTGGAGATTATAAAACAAGGTAGATTGGCAAAATTCGCCAAAAAATAAAAAATTCTTCAGCTCTCAAAAATTTTGAAATTAAAATGAGAAATGGGTATCACAAGTCAGAAAATAAAATTGTCGGTTTTTGCGTAATTTTTCCTCTTGTAAAACGAGTTACGTTGAAAATACTAGAAGTCTCGAGTTCGTAAACTTTAAGGTAAACTTTACGACGTAAAGGTAGGTTAAATTGTTGTATTATATTATGTATTTTTAGTTAGGTTATCGTACGTTATTGTACGCTTCTCAAAAAAATTATGGGGAGGGGCCCCGCTGAGAAACGTTACGCCACTGGAAAGAACGTGTGTTTTCAAGACATTTGGGATTTAAAAAAAAACAACCTGCATAACTAAAACTTTTTTTTCTATTTCTGGGAGAAGAATGTCATTTCGGTAGAGTTCACCATCACAGAATGGATTAAACATCAATTCATTCCATGGATGCCCGTTCTCAAACATAAATTTCTCAAGTAATGCCGTTGAAACCAACGGTATCCTTAGATTTGCAAATACTCCGAAAACGCCGGAGTTACGGCCGTTTTAGTGACGTAAGGTCGAAAACAACTCAATCGCAATTTTAACAGAAAAAACTCGTTTTTCTGCAGTTAAACACTATTTCCTTAACTAAAACAATTTTTAATAACCAAAAGAACTACACCGTTGGAAAGCTAATATTTTGGCGCACATTTTATCAGGTCTGCACGGTTCTGCGTCAAGCATTGATGGGGTTGCTAGGCGAGAAAACTACCATTTCGCGCGGCAATTGCACATCTTTAATGTAACTAAAAAAATGTTTTCTGAAATTAAATAGATAGACAATTTAACGCTCTTTCCAACGGTGTCATAAAATTTGAGCTATCTCCGACATTGAGGGAGTTATGACAGTTTTAATGACATAAGGCTGGAAACAAGAAGAAAAAAATCTTAAATCGCGAATAATTCGGAAACGAGGACTCTGGCAAAAAATGGCTAGGAGGCATTTTTGTTCGGTAATGAGTTGTAGAACACGTAGAAGCCGGATTGTGCATAACTCCTGGGATACCCCGTATAAGATGTAAGCCCCAACTGACTCTTCCTATCGTGATCACAATAACCCACTAGATTTAGTGATGGTAGTTTACCTGAAGGGTCGGAATTCTGAATAGGTGTATTACTTGTAAATAACGAGACCCAGTTTAGTGCAGGGAACAGGATGCTAAATAAAAGTCACAATTATAGAAACGTGATTCATTAATGTGAAGCTATTATTCTCATTCTTTCATTGCATTATGCTAATACCATTGAATTAAACAATAATAACAAAGTAATACCATTATTTTAAACGAATAAAACTGAACATAATAGCTTCACATAATACCTTCAGTTTCGATCATTGACAATTTGAAAATATTTACTAAAAGGAAAAATAATATAAATAAGGAATGCAATAGGCCTACAAGAAAGGACAAAGGATATAGGTAGAAAACGTATACATCGCGAGGCGAGAACTAGCCTTGAGCGGCCGTACGCAGGGCAGTTGACGAGGCGAGTCTACTCCATTCGAACTTTAGGTTTATATTTGCCAAAACGGCCTCCAAGACGTATATCCCAATATAACCACAGCTTTGAGAATTTTTCTTACAATACCCGTGTGTGTAGCATCGAATGAAAGGAGTTTTAGAAAAAAAATGATAGTTGATAAAAACTACATCGGGAACTTGACAGGACAAGAACGATAAGCAACTAGGCAATCATATCAAGAGAGCAAAAAATAGCTTCTGCACTATCTTTTGATGGTATCATTAAAACATTAGCAGCAAAAAAGCAAGACAATTTTCATTTTAAAGTTTGTTTAGGGCTTCCCTTTCGTACAAAAATTTATTTATCATCTATTAGTTCGTTAAATTTAATAAAAATTATATGGTATTTTACATTGAGCACTTACTTAACAAACCTTCATCCTTTTAGTAGAAGAGTTTATGCATTGTGAATAAATCAAATTAATTTTATTTATATTTTGGTTCATTGGTATATTAAGATGGTATGAGTCATGAGATATCGGGTCTGTGGGGGGGGGGGGCAAATTTATTTCTTGCTCTGTGTGAAATACGGGCAGGTTACGTCCCTGGCTGGGAGTCAGTACGTTCTGCCCTCCCAGACGCCCCTTCACTTTTGCGAGTGCGGGAGTCAGTAGTACTGACTCAGTAAGTAGTCCCCCAACTGAAGATGGAACCTAGTTACGCCGCCTGCAGCGCCGCGCCTCTTGAAAATAACTCTCCTTCAGCGCGGCGCGGCTGGCGCCTGAGTCGGTACATGAAGGCAGACGCCGGCCGCAGGCGCGTCATGGAAACCTCGACGTCGTGTCTTAAGTGAAAAACGAACGCGATCGACGGGAGCGAGCGGGCGCCCATCGAGATCTGTTGGTGCGATCAAACAATACGATACAGAATTGTCGGACGTAACAACGCGGCATCGCGCTTTGTTGCGGCAGAACGATCGTGCGGCGTGGTACGATTTTTCTTCAGTCCAAGAATCATATTGGTACTTGCCAGTTAGTTGAAGGCGGATATAGCTAACGTTAAATACCTACGCTATGTGGATGTACGTCTCACCAAACACTTTGGTGTTCATACTTCATTATGAGTTCTGTATTATGAAAGTATCAAGTATTAGGAAAAAAGGACCTACGTGAAGGGCCTACCAATGTGAAGTTAGTGTAATATTGGTTTATTATTCAATAATAAACCATTGTGATCGCTCTTGAAAAAAAAAAAAAAAAAAAATTCTAACCCCCCCCCCCCCCCCTTGCAAGCACGATCACTCAAAGAAAGAAAGAAAAAAAAAAAACAGAAAATTTCATGGTTTACGTTTCAAAGGGTGTAGAATCCGAATCTGCAATAACAATTTTTCCGTCCGTCATCCGTACGCACGACTTCTCCCAAACGGCTGAAGCAAAAAGGCTGCAATTTTCAGGAAAAATCCATGTTGGTCCGGCGACGCCCCAATTCTTGAGCCAGCTCTCTCACTTAATTTAAAGTGCTCTTTAAGGGTTGTCAAAGTTTTGTAAAATCCCTAAAAACCTCAAAAAAAGTCAAGGCGGCCTAAATTAGTACTCTTTTTGAAGAACACTCCACGAGGAATCGAATGTGCCCCTCCCCAGGTCCGTAGGTCAAACCATTCCTGATTTATGGCCCGATTTATGGTGCCAACATTCGCGTTATTGCTTCCGAGTCTACCAAGGTAGCGGAAGCATTGTTTTCACTTTCGGAATGTGAAAATTTTTTTGTCTCCAAAATCAAAAATTCCACTCGAATTTTGCGTTTTAGACCTTTCTGAACAATTTTGGTTCCGTGTCTGTCTGTCTGTCTGTCAGCAAATCCTTGTTACGGGCAAAACTACACGAAGTTATAGTCCGATTTTGATTAAATTTTCAGGGATTGTGCGGGTTGGGGTGTAGATGGTCCCCTATAGGTTTCATGACAACCGGATCAATACTAGCCTCTGCGCAAGCGCAAACGTGAAATCCTTGCCACAAGCATAACTCTAGGAGTTCTTGACCGATTTCGCGATTTCGATGAAATTTTGGCAGACGTTTTTATTTTTGGAAATGTCATAATAATTATTTATCACTTCAGTCATCTATCCATTCAGCGTCAATGTCAATTTTTATTATTAGGTATATTTTATAGTTTGTTCAACAGTTGAACATGCCTACCTTTATCTTCTCAAGTTATGCTCCTGCATAACAATAAATTTACCCTAATTCAATATTTACTTCGCCTAATTGAACGAAGCTCTTTAGTCAATAATAATTTTCAATGATCTATACAGTCATGTTATGGATACGAGGAAGCTATGCGCCACACCCACTTGGCATACTTTTTTGGTTTATTATTGTTTTTGTGTTGATCTCAGTAACCTAGTGATGTAGTAATGTGGATACTGGAGTGAACTCCTAAAAGGCTTTGTAGCCGATAGACGGGTTAAAGCATTCTGACAACCATTAAAAAAAAAAAAACGCCGCAAATTTTTTCACTGGGGTTTATTATTCAATTGGCTTGCGTTCATGATTTGAATTTCCACTAAGCTTTGGAGTGTGCGTGTTTCACAGGTGATAGAGCGATTATTGAATTTCAGGAGATACGCATAGAAACGTAAATCTGTTCTCGACCAAAATACCTATTTGGATTGTTCAGTTGATCATATTTGTGTGCCTCCTGAAATTCAGTAATCGCTCTATCCTGTGAAACACGCACACTCCAAAGCTTAGTAGAAATTGAAATCATGAACGCAAGCCAATTGAATAATTGCAGCGTTGTTTATTTAGGTTATCGTAGAGTAATGTACCGTTGAAAAAAAAAAAAAAAAAAAAAAAAAAAAACTGCACGCTTCGAAAAAAAAATAAAATAAAATAAAACATTATAGGGAGGGTCCCCGAAAATATTTTGCGGGGGGGCCCCGCTGAAAAACGTTACGCCACTGTACAGGGTGTCCCAGTAACTACACTCCCCCCCACTTATTTTCTCTAATTGTGGACGAAAAAAATCAGACCAACGCTATTCTTCATAATTTTTTCCCTAGAGTTCAAAAATGACAAAATTGCGCAGCACACAACCGCGCAACCAAGATCAACTTTGTTTTTTCAAATGGAAACCCCCATTTTTTATTGCAGATTCGAATTCTACGGAAAATTTCAAGAGCATTTGGATCCTCAATAGATTTTTTCGACCGCGCGCAACCCACTCAGCGAGCGCTTAAAGATGCGATGCGCCAAAATTGAGATGAAGGGAGTCCTCAAGTGTGGCACATGACTAAGCACTGTTTTTCAACGTTGAATCGCGTTTTGATATCCTTTTCTTGATTCGATTTTATTTTACTGCATTTACAGCCGGACAAGTCACTTTATTAGGAGGAAATCATTGATTTTCCGTGGAATCTTTTCCGAGTATTGTTCCCTTCACGAATTATTCCTCCTTTCTGCAGCTAGACGTTGCTGTTTACATAATCCAAAACTACCGTTTCCAGTTGGAGAGTGATCTCGTTCACGGTGCATAATCAATGTGTTGATAATTTGCGATGAGAACGACGAAAATGAGAAAATTTCTACTCAGAGCAGGGGCGTGCGTTACTGCAGGAGGAGCTCAATTCGAACAATTTATCGCTTAATTGTTTTAATCATTTTTTCACCTTGCGATGTACAAAAGATAAAGCATAGGTAATACTGCTTCCTTTAGCTGATATTTTGTGAGTTATCATCAATGTTCGGAACAACTTATCAATTTATTATTAATTATTTTAAAGATGTTTTTAGAAGAATGAAAATTATTTGCGAAATGTTGTGACCTGTAAAATTTACTTGTTACTTAACTATTTTTTTAACACTTTATCGAGATTGGTTCATTATCCTTCATAAGAAAATCGATGATTTCCTATTGGAAAAGAATAGATACCACAAAATGGATAGCACCACATGAATCAGCGTTGAAAAACAATTAAAATTCGTGTGCCACACTTGAGGACTCCCTTCATCTCAATTTTGGCGCATCGCATCTTTGAGCGCTCGCTGAGTGGGTTGCGCGCGGTCGAAAAAATCTATTCAGGATCCAAATGTTCATGAAATTTTCCGTAGAATTCGAATGTGCAATAAAAAATGGGGGTTTCCATTTGAAAAAACAAAGTTGATCTTGGTTGCGCGGTTGCGTGCTGCTCAATTTTGTCATTTTTGAACTCTAGGGAAAAAATTATGAAGAATAGCGTTGGTCCGATTTTTTTTCGTCCACAATTAGAGAAAATGAGTGGGGGGAGCGTAGTTACTGGGACACCCTGTATATTTCGTTATGGAAACTTTAGGAATACATCATTATTACATTCCATGGTAGGTCGATTAAAATCTTTGCCTACCACCAGATACCTACCGACCACCAATTGGTTATAAATGAGAAATGAGCAGTAATATGTATTTATTTTCTTTCAGCTCGGAAACACTCTGGTCTTCCTGATGTATTTGATTGCGAAAAACAAAGAAAGCCAGAAAAAATTGTATGAAGAAATCTCTCGATTGTTGCCAAATGGAGCTCAGCTCGATTCGCATTCCCTGTCAGATGCTCACTTCCTGAGGGCGTGCATTAATGAATCATTCAGGTAGTAACTTGAACTATTCTGCTCGTATTTACCCTCAGTTTGCCCAAAGTCACAGTTAGGCACTTAGCGTATACGTAAACACTTATCATGTCCATTTCATCAATAAAACAGAGTTATAGTAGTTACTTATCAGTTGGGTATCAGACATGAAATAGTACGACAATGTTATTATAATACAATTTGTTAAAATAACAAGACAAAACGAAACAAACGGTGCGCTTTATAATTAAATCGTTAAATTTGGAATCGTTACAAACTACGATAGTTTAAAAGCGAAACCGGAATCAATGAGACACTTGAGCTTGAAAGTACTGAATTTGTTTAAAAAATTTTAATTGGGTTTTTCAAAATGTCTCTTGGGCCGGATCAAACCTTACTGTGACCCGGCTGTTGCCCACATTACATGTGATGTAAAGTATATCTATGTCACTGGACAACTACACCCAGCTCTCGAAATTTCTCTTTAAAAGCTTCATTGAAGCGCTTATATTGACAAGCGTTAGCTACTTACCAGTATGTTTACGCTTCTGCAAATTTCGACAAATATGATTGGGGAGCATTATTATCCGAACATACTGGTAAGTACCTGATGCATGCTGTCCAGCTGAATGGCGCGGTACCACGCCAGAATAGTTATGTGAATGCGTTATATGAATAGTTATGTGAATACCACCGCGATTTCGATGGAGCTGTAAGCCCCCAGAACTCCAAACTCCCGTGGGAACTTCTGACCCTCCAAACTCCACGGGAACTCCCCAGGAAGGGCCATCAGAGGCGACAATGGAGGAGGCGGCCAAAGATAGTACGGAGGATGAGGGAGTGGAGTGCTGGATCACTTCCCGGTGCACATGAAGGTTGCACATGAAAGAGAACTGAAGAAGAACTCTCCCTAGACACACTAGCGAACTTGGAGCACTCCATAGACCAAATGTGCCCATTTCAAGAGAAGAATGCCGGGAGAATTCAAGAAGAACTCTCCCTAGACACGCCAAAGAACTCGGAGCACCCCTTAGACCAAACCAGCTCTGGACCGTACGTTCGGTTTTTCTTGTGTGATCGGAATAATCTGCAATATATTGACGGCTAATTTCGCATTTTCTTCCTCGCGGATTTGTGACATTTGGTCGAGGATTCGCAAGAGGTAGCTCGTGGCGAACCCGGGGCGACCTTGAGGTGACGGAGCGCTTGTGCGGTGAGTGGAATCCCTCTCCAACCGCCTCCTTCTGCGATTTAGCGATTGTCGATCGCGACTACAGGCGTTTTAGCCGCTGCCTGGTGGGGCCGGCGTTCGTATGTCTAGGAGAAACTCAATAGAGTTGTATTTCCCGCCGATTGCGAATACGCCGAAGCGGAGACGTAGCCCTAGCCCAACGGTTGCCGATACGAATAAAAAAAAGCATTAGTTGAAATGGATAAGGCAGGTCAGCTATCGCCGCAGGAGCTTATTAGCGTTATCCAGAGATTGGATATGAAGATGGAAAATATTGCAACCAAAGAAGATATTGTAGAAATAAAAAAGGACGTACGAGAGATTAAAGAAGCCATCACTACGACTAGACAAGAACATGAAAAAATAAAACTCGAGGTGCAGACCCTTAAAGACCAGTATTGTGACCTACAGATGGAAATGGAAAGAACAGTCAACATGATGAAAAGGAATAACTTGATTTTCCGAGGTTTGAAGCCAATTACAGGTAAATCTACGACGGATCTTCTGAATGAATTATGTTCAAAAGTTTTGGGAATTGAAAATTTACAACCCATGCAGTGTTACCCGCTGGGAAGACCCAATAACGATTCGGTTGTGCCGATCCTAGCTGAATTCAGGAATCAGGAAGACGTTTCAAATGTCTTCAGGAACATAAAAAAGCTACGTGGAACAGGTATAATAGTGAACAGAGATCTATCGATGGCAACTCGTAAAAAGAGAATCTCCCTCATGTTCCTCAAAAATTATATCGTTAGCCAAGATAGCGAAATAAAGGCCTATGTGAGGGATGACCATATGATGATCGGCAATGTCAAATATTATTGGAACGCAAAGGGGAAACTAATGGCCGGAAATGAAGAAGGTGTCTCTGCACTTGGTAGGGTGATGAAAGCTGATGTGTCTGGAATCGTCAAGCAAGCAGAGGAACGGCTTCATGGATCTGCAGTGGGGAAACAATGACGGTGCGTTGTCCGGGAGGCTGAAGATGCAGATACCCAGCGGTGTGGTGCCAATAAAACTGGGAATGAAGGTACTTTACGTATTCTTGCTTATAATATCAATGGTATCAATAGAAATATAAAAAATAAGGAATTTATTAGTTTTTTAAGTGATTTTGATGTAATTTTGCTCTCGGAAACCCACCTGTTAGAGAAGGACTATGTAAAAATGTCGATTTTTTTGAAGGGATATAGAGGTAAATTCATGTCAGCTACAAAAGATTCTAACTTTGGAAGGGCTTCGGGGGGAATGTTTATAGGCTTTCGATCGAGTTTGTTGAGTGTAATTAGACTGAGCAAGTTGGCTGAGAGAGATGTGTTGATTCTAAAATTAAAAAATGGAAGGGAAGTTACGCTCATTCCAATGTATTTGAAAGGAAGTTCGTGGGATAGCGATTTTGAACTGCTTCGTGCTGACGTAGAAATGGAAAATGATCTTGAATGCATCGTTATGGGGGATGTCAATGTCCGCATTGCAGATGGACAATCTGTTCCAGGAGGGGCTGTACCAATGCCATGGCAGTCGGTTAGGAGCTCTAAAGACATGGTTAGTAATGGCAAAGGTAGAAGGCTTTTGGACTGGTGCGATGAAAATGGATTCGCGATATTGAATGGCAGAACGGTCGGGGACTCAAAAGGAGAATTTACTTTTGTCTCTATACAAGGTAATTCAGTAAATGATGTGGCCTGTTCAACAATTGGCCTTCTAGATGTTGTGAGTGACTTTCAGGTGATACCTTCACATTTCTCGGATCATATGCCAATAGTAGTCACTTTAAAATATGAAGAAACGATAGATAGATTAACGATCCCCTTGCCACCGCGTCTGAGATGGACAAAGAAGGATGAATTAATCTATGAAAAAAAACTTGATGTATTAGTGAAAAAATTACAGCCACTACCAACTGACCCGGAACAGGGTTTAGCTGAAATCATGAATTGTATAAAGGAAGCTGCATCCGACGGAAATTGGCAAGAAAACGCAAATACACCCAAGAACAAAAAGGGACCGAAATTGGAAGGCTGGTTCGATAGTCAGTGTTTGCTTTTGAGAAGAAGAATGTACGGCTTATTGAATATACACAGAGACACGGACTCGGAAATCATCAAACATATGGATGTAGATAAAAATAGAGAATATAAACTGCTGACGGCCAAAAAAAAGCTGATTATTTTGAATCTTGTGTGGCTAGATTTGCATCTGTAAGGGACTCGAAAATGTTTTGGGATTTGGTTAAGGAGTTTGGAACGGGGGATTGTTTTGTCGCCCCCGCATGTAATCAGGAAGAACTGTATAAGTATTTCAGAACACTTTATAATCCACCTAACACTATTGAGCCCATTCTCTATGCTCCTCCTGACTGGAGTGATGGTATGCTGGATAGGGAGATCAATATTGCCGACTTGAATCAGGTACTGAGAAAAGCAAAGAGCTTAAAGGCGCCTGGTTTTGACCGGGTTCCTTACGAATTTTATATGAATGCCCCCAAGAGTCTTCTGGAGCGCCTTGTTTCTCTGTTCAACAACATTTATGACAATAGAGCCCCCCCGGCATCCTTTAAACGAGCCATAATCTTCCCGCTGTACAAGAAGGGCGATCCTGAAGATGTTAAAAGCTTTAGGGGTATCAGTTTCCTGGATGCGGTCATGAAGCTTTATGAAGGAGTCCTGCTTGACAGACTAACAGAATGGATAAATCACAATAACATATTGAGTGAATCGCAGGCAGGCTTCCGAAAAGCATACTCCACTCTGGACAATATATTTATTCTAATGAGCGTAGTGAGTGCCAAGATCGCAAAAAAGGGTGGTAAAGTGTACGCATTTTTCGTTGACTATAGCTCTGCATTTGATAGGTTAGTGAGATGGAAGCTGTTTTATCGTTTGTATGAGCTTGGGGTTTCAAGAAAGTTTGTGGAGAACCTAGCATCTCTTTATGAAGGGAGTGAGGCCGCAGTATGGTCCACCGAGGGTGTGTCTCGGCCGTTTGATTGTGGTATGGGTGTTAGGCAGGGCTCTCTGATATCGCCTCTATGTTTCTCTTTATATATTGACGAACTGGACGAGCTGTTGGGCGGTGGAGTGTGTCTTGGCGGAGTGGAGGTCAAAATATTGATGTACGCAAACGACTTAGTTCTGCTTGCAGATAATCCGCAATCGCTGAGAAATATGATCCAAGACATTAGAAAAATTTAGCCAAGAAAGAAATCTTCTGATTAACTTGGAGAAATCCAAAATTATGATTTTTAAGAGAGGTGGGGGAGTAAGAGCAAGAAATGAGTGGTGGACCCTATACGGAGAAAATATAGAAGTTGTAAAATCATACAAATATCTTGGAATGTGGTTGACCCCGAGCCTGAATCTTGATGAACACTTCAACCAAAAACGACGAGCCGCGCAGTTTGGACTTATTGGACTTGAGTTTGGACTTACTGTAAATAATAAACGTTTTCAATGGGATTCCGAAAAAGGCCTCATCGACGGAAACAAGGCAGATGCGGTGGGCAGTTTGAAGACGCTTACTGGAATAGATTTTTCGGTTTATATAGAGGACTTGAAGAATTCGAAGAAAATTAGAGATACCTCGACACCGCTGGGATTTCGGCAGAAGACATAGGAGATAGCTGGGAGCCATGTAGTTAGGGACAATAGGCTAAGAATATTTTCTTTCAATGTTAATGGTTTAAATCAGAGAGTTAAGGATCCTTATTTTTTGAAATTTATTAGTAATTATGATGTGTTTGTTATTGTTGAAACTCATGTTATGTTGTGTGATGCCCACAAATTTACCAAATTTTTTTGTGATTTTCGTTTATCTTGGGTGCCGGCAAATAAGACTTCTCATTACGGCAGGGCGAGTGGTGGCATGCTTCTGGGCTTTAAGACTTCTGTCGCATATGAAGCAAATTTTTGTAAGATGTCTGATTACTCGTTTATTAAATTGAATATAGCTGATGAAATTGTAAATATTTTCCCAATGTATATCTTAGGCATAAGAACTGGACAAAGGATTTTGATGATGTAACGACTGCGTTGCAGTGTTCTATGGTGGAGAATAACATTTTGATGGGTGATGCTAATGTTAGGATAGGGACCTTGTAGGCACTTCCAGAGGAAATGGGCGATAACGTTTTGGGCATTAATAGAAGCAGTAAAGATGAAGTGATAAGTGCGAATGGTAGGCGTTTTGTCGATTTCTGCAATGAGGTAGGTATGTTAATTCTGAATGGCCGTAGCCCAGGAGACGGGTATGGAGAATATACTTTCATTGGACCAATGGGGTCGTCCGTAATTGACTTGTGTTGTGTTTCTCTGGGTTTGGTTAGGATTATCGAAGATTTTAGAGTGGTTGAGGACCAGTATTCCGACCATTTACCTATCGAAGTGTCTCTGAGCATTCTGGAACGTACTGAGGGTGAATTGCAGCGCTTGCCAGGCTGGTTTTCGGAATAAGTACTCTACAACTGATAATATATTCAATTTGGCAAGTATTGTAAGGCTGAAACTTAGTATCAAAAGATCTAAGGTCTTTGCGATCTTTATTGATTTTTCCCAAGTCTTTGACCGTGTAAACAGAAGCTTTTTTTTGTTTAAGCTTTCGTGCATGGGAGTCTCAACGAGGCTTATAACAGCCCTGAAGAGTTTGTGCGAGGATACATCATCGGCGGTCCGTCTCCCAAATGGACACTAAACTGAGTATTTTCGGACGCAAACCGGGGTTAAGCAGGGATGTCCTGTTGGCCTCGGAGGCGGCAACTCTTCTAATGATGATTTCAAGTGTGGAGGAATATTGTACCATGTGGGGTCTCGAGCTGAATCTGGGAAAGTCGAAGGTTATGGTCTTCAGAAATGGTGACAGGCTGGCGGTGGGTGACAGTTGGTCTTTTAATGGTCAAAATATTGAAGTAATGAACAATTATAAATACTTGGGGGTACAGTTGAGCCCAACGCTTGCATTTACTGCACACCTCGAGGAAAAAGCAGGTGTGGCAAAGTTAGAACCCCGATTTAAAAGTAGAGCGCTCCAAGCTAAAATGCATGATCAGTACGAAGAATTTAAATCGAATTGTTTGGATCCCGTATCCATAATTCATGACAAACCATTTTGGGTGTCCGAATGGCTCTTTAAAGTGAGGGGAGACGTTCTGCCGCTCCGATTCCGTTCTTATAAAGTGGACGTCGCCCGCCAAGTCTTTCCGATGTGCAGCCAAAAGACAATAGAGACAGCATTTAATTTCGTCGCCCAATGCTTTGCCTACTCTGGAGTTAGACTTAAATGCTACGATGTTTCAGTGCTGTCCAGAGACTCGTATATGAGATTGTTGGGAGAGGCTGACATTGGTGTTGCGAGGTTCTGCAGGATTGCCTGGCAGTTAAGGTTTAAGGCCATTTATGAATATGATATGTAGGTCAAGTCACATTTCCCCATGTATTTATATTTCATTTAAGTTATAAACAGATTTTCAAATACAATATAGGAAAATGTAATATAATGTACCTACCTAAGATAGAGAAAGCGAATTCCATCTGGCGATCCAATTGGAACAAGATTATCATGGCTCTCCGATTTTGTTTGTAAAATGCATATTTTTGTTAGAATAAAGCATGTTTTCATTCATTCATTCATTCAAAACATGATTGTTCAGATGTATCTGAAATAGTTTTGGATTTTTCGGTGTTTGGGTCATTACCTCTTGAAAACCACATTTGACTCCTATTCAAGGCCCGCAGGTAACGGTGACCATATTTGCCGCCTTTACTTCATTGTCATGAATTCCGTTCTTATGTGAAAGTATTTAAAGCCTTTAAAGGACCCGAAATTCCCCAAGCTGCTTTGTGCCGTAGGTTTTTCCCAAGCCACCCGTTTTCTGGTAAACGGTCAGCCACCCATAGTCTCCCCCCTTAGCACCTGGGGTTTCCCGGGGTAGTTGTAAACCCGTCCCTGATTGGTTTCTACTATCCCCCTCTCTGCTCCCCACGATACCCCACTCTAGATTTTCTTCAGTTCCCCTCCAAAAAAAAATTGTCACGTTTTTTGGTTAACAGAATCCAGAGTCAGTTCTCTCCTTTGTTTTTAGCTTGCTCTTACGCCCTTGACTGACTTCATATCATAGTTATCAAAGTGACTTCATTTTCATAACTAAGTAGTGGCAAAGCAGCATATTTTGTGATATTGTTGACTACCTGCGAAACCTCAACTTTGGCAGAAGCGGCCTAAGATTTTATTCTACAACACCTTTATCTATTTTATTGATTCACTATATCGACGAATACGAATTGAATGATACATTTCCATACTCGTTCATTGAGCATGTGCGCATTGATTTGAAATACAGCCTCCATCAGTTAACTGCTCAACCGTTTATATCTTCCTTGGGTTCACCTTAACAATGATAAAATATGACGTATACATTTAAAGCGGGAGACATGTACCCCTTGAAATTGGGATAAAATTGCTTCGAGAAACCTATGTACATTAAGAAAAAATATGCAAATATAACCGATTCCGAACTCCTGTCATCACCATCTTCCGTGACGGTCGAATGAAAATGATTAGAATATACACAAACGACTGGCGACATATGTGCGAGTATATTGGCTTCTGTTTCATTCAGTTTGTGTTCGGCTTCCGCCATAGGAAGAACACTGGGTTAGCATTGAATAGAGCTTTACTACTGTCCACTTCGAGGGGTCCAGAATGACTATTTTGATGTAGAAGGGGTTCAGACACATTAAATCTTTCATTTCCGACCCGGGACCTTTTTGACACTGTCCATTCAGAGGGTTTTCACTATAATTGAAATTTTCTCATATGTCATCCTGCAAGACTGGAATCGTTTACCTTAGACCCCCATTTAGATGATTCATGAATTTTATTTTTGCAGGGTTCTTCCGACTGCACCTTGTGTTGCAAGGATACTGGAAAGTGACTTGAAGCTTAGTGACTTCTACTTGAAGGCTGGCGTGAGTGAATATTTTAGATTTTATATGAATCTTGTCTAGTAGACATTTGATAGATCTAATATATTTAGTAAGTGCAGTCACCCACTAAGAACATTTTCCATTCATTCAGCATGGACCTTCATAGAAATTATGCTTTAGGTAACGAGAAAAAATAATTTTTACTTACCAGAAGGATAAGTGAGGTTATTCAGTTTTCCTGAAAAACATTTCTGGAACTCCTCCGAAATATTGTCTGAATTTAATTTCGAACCTGCCATTAGATATAAAAAAATTATACATATTTACGCTAGCCCAATTCTGCAAGTATTATTTTAGTCACACTCACATTATCAGGCACTATCGGAGACATTTTTTGTATGGGGAAACCTTTTTTTCTAGCCAATAAACGAGTGGGGTGCACATTTATTTTCTGATATCTGATTGTTCTTCGTTTTAAATTTTTCTTTCCATAGGAAGAAAAATAAGAAATGTGAAAAAGAATATGCTCAAAAAATTTTCAAAATGGATTTTGATGAAGAAATTGTTATTTTAAAATTTTCAAAGCCATTGCAATAGCTTCATTTTTGGTTTATTATTCAATAATAAACCGTTGTAATCGCTCTTTATTTATTTTTTTGTAAATGAAAATTCCCCGAAAATTGAGCAATACGCTTGCATCTCTGAAACTCAACGAAGTTATCTGAAAATTTAACAGCATTGTTTTTTCATGTATTTTAAACTGGCTGCAAAACGGCAGAGCAATTTGAAAACATAATTTTTTCCTCATGAGTCTATCTGTAAAAAATGTTTGTATTTCTTCAATTTACAGACAGTCGTATTGTGTCACACGTGGCTCGCTAGCCTTGACGAGTCAAATTTCGAGGACCCCAAGTCCTTCGTCCCAGAGAGGTGGCTGGCTCCAGATGGGACTTGCACGTCTGCCAATGCCCATCCCTTCCTCGTCGTACCATTCGGAGTTGGTAGGAGGATGTGTCCCGGCAAACGATTCGTGGAGTTGGAACTTCAAGTGATATTGGCCCAAGTTAGTACACTTGCCTTCAGCTATCACCGACCAGCTAGCGGTTTATGGACACCCCATCAACTGCAGGATCACTTTCTAGAGAGTTTTGATTCCTAAATTGATAGAGAAACCTATTCACCTTCAGACACTACCCGCACTAGAGCACTAGGGGTGTTCTTACCTAGCCTTGTGATTGAGGATTCCCCTAATCCCCACCAACCACTGTATTCCAAACAGATTCGATAGTTAGCTACACAATATGTGTATTTGTAACTAGTTGTTATGTAAATAAATCGCTTAAAATTTTTCTTCTTGTCGATTTTGGAAGGGGTGATCCATAAATGGTTGAGAACCTATGTACATATATTATGCATATATTATATGCGATCAATTGGTGCCTTGTCACCTAATAAAATCAGAACCAGTAAGAACATCAAAATATCTCTAATGCTAATCAAGCCAGCGTCAATGACCCTGACAATCTCTAAACTTGTTGAAGAAACAATCTATCGACATATTTCCTAGGAATATCAAAATTTCTAAAAGAACAGTGCAGAACTTAGAGGAAAGAGGTTTTTACTGAGATTTTCCTTTCCTGAGGTGTTTGACAGTAAACACTGCAAATCTTTGCTCAAATCGCACTTTAGCCATACTCATGTCCTTTTCTAGCAAGGAGCTTCTCAATTTAAAATTGGAAAATGGTTGTCACTTATTTATGTTTGAATGTTTCAGATCATCAGACAATTCGAGGTCGACTACGAAGGGGAATTGGAGCTCAATTTCGAATTTCTACTTGCACCCAACGAAGCGACAAACTTCATTTTGAAAGAGAGGTCTTGCTAGAACTTGTTTGCCAAGGGGCCTCTTAATGTACTTGGTAGTTACAAAATATTTTATTTTTGATAACATCTTTGAGATACGTGAAAATAAGACTGAATGAGCCATTAGCGCAAGTTCTCATGATTGAAAACTTCGATGTAAAAAATTTCAAGTGCGATTCCTTGTGTAGTAGATACTTACAGTCAAATAGTCAATAGGGAAAGTGTTCAATGGGGAAAAAATTCTATTAGCATATATTTAAGGCAACAAAGTAGAACTTGATTCACAATGAGGAGAAGGGGGGGAGCTTTAAACTATCTCTCTCTTTTCACCAAGTCGTCCCTAATTACCTCCATTAACCAAACTCTCCGATACATTTATTACTGTTACTTATATTGTACTCACTGCAATATTATCTATCCGATAACTTCCTTCTCGTAGCATAATGTTTGCCATATGCAATATTGGGACTGCGTCAATTCGCTCAAAATATAATAATCAAAATACCTACCTGTGCGTTTCCTATGACTACATTATACATTTTTATTAAGTTAACAGTAAGTGTCCGTTGACATCCATTCAAATAATTAGTTTTTACCCAACGCTTTAGAACATTCATAAATATTATTTGCGGCACATGTTGAACAAACGATCTTCCTATTTAAGTTACAGACGCATAGTAGTCCAAATGCAGACTTTAGCGGGACGAAACCCACATAAAAACACATATGAGCGGAAAAAAGAACTCAAACATCGACATTTCGTGTTCAGATAAACAAAGTACATGTATTTTGAAAAATGTGGTATTTCATCGTACCAGTATGAACAGTATAAATACACAAAATTACAGCTACGTATATACACCACTACCTTCAAGCTATGTTGTACAACTTGAATGTTTTTGCTCTTCTACCCATAAGGTACATTAGTAGTAAATCTTTTGTTTTTTTTATCTCTCAAGTCACAGATATGCAAACCATTCCTCTGTAATTCTTTAAGTATCAGTTATTTTTGTTTGGTTCTTCTAGCCCTGAAGAAGTTCTATAAATAGGACAAAACGTTGGCGATAAAGTGTTTTTTTAAATCAATCTCCGACTCTCAAGATCTCCACCTAATTTTCGAAAGATACAATAAAACAGTCAAGAACGAAGAAGAAAGAAGAAGTGATTAATTTGCTACCAGAGGATGTAACGTTCAATGAGAGCTGATGATAGGGTAGTGAACTTAAGTATTCAAGTTTACATCGTCTGGTAACAATATTTTGCACTAATAAAAAATTGAAAAAGCCCTTTTCTCAGGAAATACCAAAAAAAATTACAGCCTCCCTTCTAATCTTACTCGTTAAATTGGGTTTATGAGTTTGTTTACTTGGAACCTTAGTGGTAGCGGGTCAATGGCTCCTGAAGAGAGCTTACTGATTCTTGTGAAAGTTCCTAACCATGCTGCAGGGAATTGGGTAGAATAAGCTATACAGTTTTACGAACTCGTAGTTCATTACATATAAAACTCCTAGGTATAGACAAATACAAACAATTCAGTTGTACTGAGATAAAATGGCAATATATCAAACTTATGCTAAATACAAGGCAACGGTATGAAAGGTTAAAGGTAACGAATGGAACAATAAACGTAAATAATAACTCTGTCTCTATTCACAAAATCACATCTTGGGTATTCTCCCTAATACTACCAGGTAAAACAGTGCTTAATGTCTGTACTGTACGTTCGATCTGCAAGCTAACTGAAAGGGGTAGCTCAAGTGAGCTAGGACAGATCGGGTGAGCTGAAGGGTTGGATAGGGTCGTTGAATAACTTGGATACAGGGGACAAAAAAGGGGTTTTTAGCTCGTGTGAGCCGGCGAGCCAGATGCCAGTGAACCAAGCTGGGGCCATGAAGCGGCTGGATTATTGGGGACCAAAAGGTGGATTGGCTCGTGTGAGCTGACAAGCTGGCGAGCCAGGCGCACTAGTAAGCGGGGGTGGTTGTGAAGCGACAACTACATAGGGGACTGAACTGAGGTTTGGCTTGTGTGAGCTGACGAGCCGGCGAGCTGGCGAGCCAGGTGCACTAGCAAGCTGGGGTGGTTGTGAAGCGACAACAAAGTTGGGGACTGAACTGGGGGGGACGGCTCGTGTGAGCTGACGAGCTAAGTTGGCACCGTGAGGCGGTAGGCCAAGCCAGGAAGGATCAAACGAGCCAACAATGACTGAGGAAGAGCTGGCAGAAGGCTGACACTCTTACCAATGGACAACACTCAACTTGGAAAGAGCTAAGGATAGGTTGGGGACAGATTGAACGAGCTAAACCCTGAAGGGGTGTAAAGGGATGCAACGTTTACTATTGCAGCTGGGGGAGAAGAATTATAATAACTTGTCTCTAACTCACAGGTGATGGAGGGTCGCAAGCTGGCGAGCTGTTGAGTTCCTTGGATTGTTTGAGCTTCGGTTCTTGACTAGGACCAAGGGGGTTGACACGCCCTGTCTCTACTGCACGCCACCGGGTAAACTGACTGTTTGTGAAGGCTTGGGGGGAGCTCGTACGAGCTGATGAAATAACGTTACAGGGACGGATCGCAAAACTGGCTCACTTGAGCTAACAACACTTCTCACAGACGGAGACTTCAATGGAGGACTGTTCTCAACTAGAGCAAAAATACTACTGGCTGGAGAGCCCTGGTCAAGGGGGCCCAAGTGGCAAGGCTCCCCTCTCCGGAGGTGCCCCCTCTCCAACCCATCAGGCAGTGCCGCCGGAGAGTGGGAAAAAAGCCCCCAGCCCGGGGGTAACTCCGCCCCTTCGCCTGACGCTGTCCTGCTCGGGGAGGGGGGGGGGGGTTGAGGGATGGTCCAAGGGGGTGGAATGTTCTCGGCCCCTCTTTGTGGAACCCCGTCTCTTGAAATAAATTTAAAAAAAAACTAGGAAAAGTGAAGAAGTGTATACTTGATGTTGATGAAATTTATGAGTTAGCCAGTTATCTCTCACACACAAAAACTAATGAGCCTGTGTCTATGTTCAAAATTTATATTTAGAAACTTGAAGCCATAAAAATGTTTATCTGCCCAGATTACATCCATTCGAAGAAGACACTTGTACAAGGACGGAGGAACCATAGCAGCGATTCTTTTGGAATTCCATAGTTGATATAAAGCTTCCATAACTAGCTACGGCTCGGTAATTTTCCTCTGTTCCAAGTTTCTGTGTATACTTTTAATGTATATCATGCGTAACATTCACTTTTTTCAACATTAGTTTTGCCCTTTTAAATTTCCCTTTTGGACCTCTGCGAGACGGGACATCTAATCATAACTTCATCAAAAGAATTGGACATCACGATTTCAAATCATTTGGTGCTTTCGTACCAACGGACATAATAATAACTTCTACGTAATAATTTATTTCACACAAATGCTTGTGTTTGTTTAGCATCAGCGAAAAATAAACATTACATTTTTATGTATTTTAACGAGTGATGATTAAAACAACAATGGTACATCGCTTCTAATAAATTTAAAAACTTGGCTTTACCGAATTAAGAAAGAAGATTTCCAGTTATTGTTAGATTTAATTAAGGACTTGTTTTCAACAGAGTGCAATTTATTTAATTGAAGAGTACAATATTATTGGGTTTCAATTTCACTTCGGGAAAAGAGGTAGAACAAAAAAACATGACTCGCTAAAGGCGGTAAAAATAACATCGAGTGATAAGGATCACGGAGAAGGAATACACAAAATGGTGTAAGTCTCTTGTGAGGGCTCAAATCCTATTCCAACAGTTATCCCACAAATGATAATAAGTACCTACCATTAAAACGCAACTACCTCAACGTTACGTATCAAATAGCAATCCAGCATTAAGGACGCAAGTTATAGGGGTCGAATCGTACAATCATTTCTTTTCTATACGTTACTCAACTTTTTACATGATTTCTTCAAAGTATGTATTCAAGTAGGCTGACTTGAGATGCATTTTCAAAAATTTAGTTTTTTGAGCGATAAACACAGAACAATAAGGATTACTGATGTCCATCCTGCGCTTGTTTACGAAGTTCTCAGTTGGGTAAAGGACCAGTGAACTGACGTCAACTCGAAATGTTAACAGTTATTATTAGGATGTTTAGTCAAATGAGTAATGCTACATTACCTCAGTAGATGTACAGCTTGTGATGAAATAAACCACTACACTATTCAATAATTGAAACGTTTTTAATGAATAATAAAGGTAGAAATACTATAAAGATCACATGCTAAACGGTTCGTTACGAAGTAGAAATTAGAATGGAAGATCGTCCTTCAGAGAGAGGCGTCGAAATAGAATATCCATGAAGTCGTCATCACCGTGTAGTTGTTGTTTTCAACAGTTATAACTGCTTATTTAAACGTGTGATAGATATGGATAGTTTTCCTTTCTCTTTTCTTGAAACTGCCGATTTTGAGCATGAACCTGAAGTTTCAGGGATATTTTTAACTTCGGAGATATCCTTTGGGCGTTGCAGGCTTATCGCATCAGCCCTTGGAAGGGGCCATTCCACCACCCCCTTGTGATAAACTCGACCTTCGACTGTCTTTCACATAGAAGTTCTTCCATGAAATGTTCCACATGAATTATCTTCCACCAAAGAAAATTTGAAGTTTCATTCAAGGCTTTTTTATGAATTCAATTATTTTTATGAATTTTTCAAGCTTTTTCAGACAAAGTTATTTTTTAATTGAAATTAAATCAACTCATTAAGTCATAAAACTTCCCAAAACATGAAAAATTGTGTGATATTTTTATTTGAATGGTTAATGTACGAACTGCCTTACTAAGTATCATATTCCTTGTTCTACAGGAGAACATGTGATTTTACTACTAGAAAACGTACCGTTTTATTTAATTACTTAATTGAATAAATATTGATGTATTTATATTTAAATTTGTATGTGGTTGATTGAATAGATTTAGGAGCTCATAATTTTTGCCACTATAGGTATTGTTCCAGTAGATGGAGTACAGGGACGGATGATGAACTTCAAACTTGGTTTGATTGTCCATGACTTATTTACCACAGTAATAATATTGAATAATAAACCCCAGTAATAATATTGAATAATATTTACCTATATATTATCAGCGTTTCATGCATATCAGAATGCTTCAACCCGTGTATCGGCTACTAACTACACTACAAGTATTCACATCGGCTATCACTCCAGTAACCACATTCACTACAACTCGACGCTATCGTCATCACTAGGTTACAAACAAACAATAATCAACCAAAAAACGCAAATGTTGGCACCATAAATCGGGCCATACATCGGGGATGGTTTGACCTACGGACGTGGGGAAGGGCTCATTCGATTCCTCATGGTATGTTCTTCAAATAGGAAATATTTAGGGCGATTCGACTAGTTTTGAGGTTTTCAGGGATTTTACAAAACTTTTACAGCCCTTAAAGGGCACTTTAAATTGAGCGAGGGAGCTGGCTCAAGAATTTGGGCGTCGTCGGACCAAGATGGATTTTTCCTGAAAATTTCAGATTTTTTGCTCCAGCCGTTTCGGAGATATCATGCGTACGGCGTACGGCGAACGGAATGAAAATTTTTTATTGCAGAATCGGATTCTACACCCTTTGAAACGTAAACCATGAAATTTTCAGGGGGGTTTAGAATTTTTTTTTCCAGAGCGATTACAATGGTTTATTATTGAATAATAAACCAAAATTTTTCCGTCCATCCGCCGTACGCTGTACGCACGATTTCTCCCAAACGGCTGGAGCAAAAGATCTGAAATTTTCAGGAAAAATCCATCTTGGTCCGAAGACGCCGTAATTCTTAAGCCAGCTCTCTCACACTCAATTCAAAGTTCCCTTTAAGGGCTGTCAAAGTTTTGTAAAATCCCTAAAAACCTCAAAACTAGTCGAATCGGCCTAAATATTTTCCTATTTGAAGAACATACCATGAGGAATCGAATGAGCCCTTCCCCACGTCCGTTGGTCAAACCATCCCCGATGTATGGCCCGATTTATGGTGGCAACATTTGCGTTTTTTGGTTGATTATTGTTTGTTTGTAACCTAGTGATGTCCGGCCGATAGCGTCGAGTTGTAGTGAATGTGGTTACTGGAGTGATAGCCGATGTGAATTCGTGTAGTGCAGTTAGTAGCCGATACACGGGTTGAAGCATTCTGATATGCATGAAACGCTGATAATTATAGGTAAATATTATTCAATATTATTACAATATTATTACTGGGGTTTATTATTTTATTATTCAATTGGCTTGCGTTCATGATTTGAATCTTACTAAGCTTCGGAGTGTGCGTGTTTTACAGGTGATAGAGCGATTATTGAATTTCAGGAGATATGCATAGAAATCGGTTCTCAACCAAAACACCTATTTGGATTGATCAGTTGATGATATTTGTGTGCCTCGTCTACATCAGTCTACCTTTGGCTACATCGTTTAAATTTGGATTTGGGGAAGTTTTAACGCAATACGAGTGCTAAAGGACTTGATAAATTATAGATGTTTTCATTGTGGGGGAGGGGTATTGAGGTCCAATAAAAAACGCTGCAAATTCTTTCACCGGCGTTTATTATTCAATTGGCTTGCGTTCGTTATATGAATTTCTACCAAGCTTTGGAGTGTGCGTGTTTCACAGGGTAGAGCAATTATTAAATTTCAGGAAGCACACAAATATGATCAACTGATCAATCGAAATAGGTATTTTGGTTGAGAACAGATTTACTTGCTCTATGCATATCTCCTGAAATTGTCTAAATAAACATTCAATAATTAAAACAATGATAAACATACATTAATGACAGAACATGAAGATCAACAGCATCAAAAAAGTACTAAAAAGCGTAAACAAGGAACGAATGCAAATATTAAATAGTTTCATGGCTACAATAAGGACTTAATAGATAAGATATTAACTTGGATTATATTGGAGATTATATTGGATAGTAATGCATTTTTTTATGAAAAATAAGTTTTTTGAGTTTCTTTCTAGTTCTTTTGTATTTACTGCAGTGGAAAGTGGAGAAACCCGCAAGATAACCATTGAAAAAGCAAGGGCGGTCAATAGACAGCTGCACGAGCGTGAGTCATGTTGGCGAGAACGCATGAAAGTTAATGCCCACATTGTAGAAATGCATTGAAAATAACTGAACATCGAAACGAAGCTGGAATTGAGGTTCTCGGGGGCTGGGTCAGCGGCGCTGGGTCAGCGGCGCCGGGTCAGCGGCGCTGGGTCAGCGGTGCCGGGTCAGCGGCGCTGGTCGCTTGCCTCGCCGCGCTTCTTGAGAGAAAACTCTTCCACAGGACGGCGCGGCTCGCGCCTGTTTAGGTACATGGAGGAATCGCAAGCCGCAGGCGCAGGCGTCGGGGCAACCACACGCCATGTCTTGGCTGTGGAAAACGAACGCGAGCGAGCTCGCGATCTGTTGGCGCCGTCAAACAATGCGATTCTATGGATGTGTCAGAAGTAACGGCGCGGCACCGTGCGGCAAACGCTCACGCCGCGTGGTTTGATTTTCCTCGCAATCGCGTAATCGCGTTAACATTTGTTCACACTTTGTAGGTTAACCTGCTTTTGTTGAGATTATATCGTTCAACAATGACATTGCCTTTTAGGTGATTCCTTTGCGGTTTATTTTCAATGATGATTTCAATGATTTTCAAGAGAGCTTCAACAAAATGAATAATATATTTATTTATTTATTTATTTATTAGAAAAAAACGGGACGAGCCCAATTACAATTTGTAAGCGATTAGGAAAAAAGAAAAAAAAGAAAAAAAAGAAATTAGGAAAAGAGAATATATCAAAATAAATAGTGTGATTTATTTAAACTTTACTAGTCTGAATGTTAGAAATGATTTTCGATCATTTTTCCCGAAAAGTAGTATTTCTTCATTTTTTTAACCTATCTATTTTGCGGATTTAATCATTTTCCCAATTCATACCGCGAACTGTTTCTTGCGTAATGTTTTTTGCGTAAAAGTTGCGTAATGTTTTTCCGCCTTCAAACTGGAATTTCTCCATGAGATCGACGAGGAATCGCAAGTTTTTTGGAACTGCAGTAAAAATACAAATAATTCAGAAACTAACAATTTTTTTAAATTTTCAATGTTTGAACTTTTCAGTTGTCTTTCTGATCTCGTGGAATCAACATTCTATCATACGCGCTCCCTTATCTTAATATCTTCTGTCTTTTTTCGCTTCATTTACTTGTCGGTCTCTCTCTTAAGTGTTCGTTATCTCCTTAGTTGAGACGTTCAGCCGGTTGTGTTTGAGGACAAAGTTTTTATTCCAATTGGTCTGAGTCTTATCTTCAATTGTTCGCGACTCTCATAACACGAACTCGCAACACCTCCTCCTGACCTAACGTAATTAAATCCGATATAGGTGATGGACTGCGGGAAATGCCAACGGGATTTATTTTCCCCGAAAAAGACCGCTAAGTGTGCAGTATGCAAGTTATCGTACCATCCGCAATGCACCCGGTTGCGGACAGTCGAAAACTTTAAGAAGATGGGAAGAGAAAAGAAAGAAGCCTGGAAATGTGACAAGTGCATTACGAATAAAGCTGCTGGTCCATCTGGGGACTCTTCGGATTCGGATGAAGATTCTCCAACTACCCCAGACAAATATGCACCTCAGCCTGATCTGGTGAAGATGATTTCTGACCTGACTTCTAAGGTTAACGGCCTGCAGGTTATGAATCGGAAGATTGACAAGATTCAGAACTTCGCCACTGTTTTGCTCGAGCTGAAAAATGCTATGACGTTCATGAGTGACAAATTCGACGGTTTCATGAAGGACGTTGAAGGGATGAAAAAGACTGTAAATGAAATCGTGGAAGAAAATCATCGCCTCAAGACTGTCGTCGCTGGGCTGCAAATTGAAGTCGACACTTTGGAACAAGATTCCCGAACAAGGAATATCGAGGTTCACGGGGTTCCTGAGACCCAAAATGAAAATTGTGTGGAGATCATCAGCACCATTCTAAGCAAAATCAACGTTCCCTCGTCGATCTGAAATGCATTCCGCGTCGGAACCTCGAGAAACAACCGTCCTCGTAAGTTGGTAGCCACGGTGGAAACGAATGAAGTTCGCGAAAGAATAATTACTGCGGCAAAACAAAAGAAGATCTGCGCTCATCATATTCTGGATAGCTGGCCGGACACCCCCGTCTTCTTCAATGATAATCTAACTGGTCGTCGTGCAGAACTGCTCAACAAAACGAAGCGGGCAGCAGCCGAGAAGCTTTATAAATACGTGTGGGTTAGAAATTTCAAAATACTAGTCCGCAAAGCTGACGGCGCCAAGGTTATAACTATCAAAACGGAAGACGACTTGAACAAGCTATGAAGATTCCAGCGTCCCAAGGGCCATGTCGACGTGCAACCTCTATCTCATCATGGACAGTTTAAATTTAGATAACATCTTGGGTGAGTCTAATTTGGAATGTAAAACCTACGAGGACCTGCAAGAATATCAACAAGAAGTTAATTTGCATGAGAAGTTATTATTATTTCATTTAAACATTCGAAGTTACTCAAGGAGTTTTGACGAACTGTGTGCCTGGTTCCATGCCCAAAAGTGTACCCCAGACTTTATCGTATTATCAGAAACCTGGATGGACACATGCGGCACCCCTACCAACCTCCCTGGTTATTCCGTTTTCCATTCTTCTCATTCTAGGAATAGAAACGATGGAGTAATTTTTTATGGGACCAATAAATACTCATATGAAGTGTGTGAACTTGTACTCCATTCTGCCACAGTTCTGAAAATTTCCTTTACTATAGCCAATGAGCATTTTGTTATTCTTGCACTATATCGTACAGGCGGGGGGGAGGCTCTCTTTACTGCCGACTTGTGTCGAACTCTCGAGGGGGTTAAGGGTGGTCATTGCTTCGTTGTCGGAGACTTCAATATCGATATATTATCGACAAATGATGGTGCCGTAGCTGAGCTGAATGATTCACTTCTGGATCTCGGCTTTGACCATCTGATTACTGCCCCCACCAGGGTAACGGGCGAATCGTCATCTTGTATCGATCACATAATTAGTAGATCCAACTGTGGCACTCTATTCCCTGGCATTGTCAAATGTGGCATCACAGACCACTACGCCACGGCGCTCTCCATTTTTGATAGGAAAATCTTTCCTCTGAACAACCGGGCCGATAAAACATCTCCCCTTACAAGGGTAGAAGTTGATGATGTTAAACTGGAAAAATATTTTAGTGAGTATAGCTGGTCGGATGTCTTGGAGGGGGATGTAGACAAGGTGGCAGAGGGTTTGATATCCACCATTAAAACCGGCATCAATTTTTCCACCACAGTAAGATATATTGCCAAAAAAAATCAGAAACTCACCCCTTGGATCACGGACGGCATTTTGAAGGCGGTTAGGAAGCGCTCCAAACTCGAAAAAAAAGTCCGAACCCAACCATTTAATGTGCAATTGAAGCTATACTACAGAAAGTACTGTGATATTCTTAAAGAGGCCATAAAAAGTGCAAAAAGAGTGTATTACGACGGAAAGTTTTCAAAAGTTGAAGGGAATCCTAGGAAAGAGTGGGGTGTCTTGAACGAAATCTTAAATAGGAACCAAGTAAAATCAGTCTGCCCACTGGTTAAAGAGCTATCAAAAACTCACAAGATATCGCTTGAATCCGCAAGTGAATTAGCGTCAAATTCATTAAACTCTTACTTTGTCAAAGTTGGAGAAAATCTTGCTTGTAGAGTTAAATCGCAGCAGCACAGATATAGGAACTTTCCGCAGGATGTAAGTAGTAGGTCGCCTACTAGCATATTCGTTATTCCGCCCATGAACGATACCGAATTAGAAAAGATCATTTCCAAAATGAGCGAAAACACATCTTCTGGTCCCGATGGGATACCGATCAAATTGATAAAAAGACATTTCCTTCACCTAAAAAACCCATTGCTCCATTTATTTAACCTATGTATAAGTTCATCTCGATTTCCCTCGGCCTTCAAAGTAGCAAAAGTAATTCCTCTCTTTAAGGGAGGTGACAGAGCTGATACTGGTAACTACAGGCCAATATCTATGCTAAACGTGCTCTCCAAAATTATCGAAAAATGGGTGAAGAATAACCTGCAGGAGTATCTCGAGGCTCATAGCCTTTTGTCTCCTCTTCAGTATGGGTTTCGTGGTGGCCGAGGTGTAGAGGATGCTTTATTCCACCTCACAGACGACATTAACAAATTGAAAGATAGGGGTAGTAAGGGGATTCTAGCGTGCTTAGATTTGTCAAAGTGCTTCGATTCCATTGACCGAAGTTTACTTCTAGACCGGATAAAAAAAGTTGGTATAGTGGGCCCTAGTTTTGATTGGTTCTGCTCCTACCTTTCGGATCGGGAGCAATTCGTTGCTGTGGGCGATTGTATGAGCGAGACTAGAAGGGTGGACTACGGGGTGATCCAGGGGAGCACATTGGGGCCGATTTTATTCTTGCTCTATGTAAATTCCCTACCAGGAATATCAGACGTGGGAACTTTTTATCTTTTCGCCGACGACACGGGCATCCTGGTCGAAGGAACATGCTGGGATCAGGCCTTTGCCAAAATGCAAAGTTTGTTAGATCTGGTACATCGTTGGCTGGTGATGAGCGTTCTTACACTCAATGCCAATAAAACCAAGTATTTGCTTTTTGGTAATAAAAGGGAAATACGTCCTCATCACAAAGGCTTATTGTTGAAAATAAACCAATCAGAGAAGTCCAACTATCTCACGTCAATGGTCCACAGCTTTCTTGCAGAACAACAGGACTTTGGTTACTATGAATTTTTCCCTATAAAATTATCCATACCTCACTGGTCTGCTTAGACGAGCTATCCAATACAGGGATAATAAATCTTTGTGCAAGAGTTATTTTAAAATAAATTTCCCCAAAATCACTTGTTTTTGTTGTCAATTTAATGAAAATTGCTCTCTTTCATTAGCATATTTTACAAAAATTACCATTTTCCAATATCAATTTTACTAAAATTCATAATTCAAAATTCTATTGAAATCTAATTTGTGGTTCGTTACTCCTCTTAAGACTTTGTGATCGTATTGCAGATACATTTTCATTTGAAAACAAAGAAAAAAGTGAATGGTAGGAAAATTTACAAAAATGTAGAGACGAATTTCAGAAATTTACAAAATAATAAGTTTTGGGAAAAACAAGAATTTCCCAGTAATTCATGTTAAAAACTTGAATTTCAGATAAATCTATTTCGAAATCGAGAAATTCAAGTAACACACCAATGAAAGTAAATTTCGTGAAATATTTAGAAGTTTATGGAAATTTACACAAAGGTTTAATTTCCTTATTTGTATTCTCAATCATATCCATATTGGTTTCCGTATTCTTATTCATGTTCATAAAGATATGTAGGCATTCTTATTCTCATCCATATATCCAGATGCATGAATTTTGCATGTATTCCCATTTATAAAAACCAATTCACCCATCTCTGTCCTCGGGTAAAATAACAACTAAAAATAGTTTATCCCTGTTAGTTATCAACTTACTCCTGAGAAGGGTTTGGGAATAAGTCTCACACAATACATTCTTTTATAAATAATTTATTTTATACAGCAATAACAAAATTTTACCGCATAAGTTTTTAGTACGTTTTCATAAAAAATAACGCATTTTATAAATAGATAATATTTACAGTGGGGGACGTGGGATAAGGCGCGCTCCCAATCGCTCTAGAAGGGAATGAAATAATAAATCACAATGTTTTGCACTGACTGAGAACAAGGTAAAAGGAAGAAAATCTATTAGTTTTTGTTGTTGACTCTTCGAAAGGTAGCGAACATACTTATTTGCACATAACGTTCCATTTTTATTACTATGAATCAATTGAGTACCTGAAAAGGAAAATTTGTAAGAAGGTGCCTACAGGTGACGTTAGAACAAAATCTTTTGCAGTTTGATGGCTGGTGGTGGAACTTTCATGACTCATGGATGTCCCCTGCCGTCCCGCTTTCTTGAGGAGGTATAAAAAAGAAGAGGTGTGATGTTCCAGCTGGAACCGCTCCTTAGAACCTAATTCACAGGTGGAACGGACTGGAGGCATTACATAGAAAGCTAACCTCAAATACTGTGTTACTCGACCTTTCAAATTTTATCTGAATGAATTGTTGTAGATTTCTACAGTAATTGTGCACTGAACTACTGACTGAAGCTTGGGTAAATGCGCAGAATTCAGTTTGTTAAGACTAAATAGGACCTCTATAAACATGTTAATGTAGTGTGTTTGCACTTCAGGTTACTTCCTGGGGGTGGTATATATACCAGTTGCATATATGCAACTAATTTGTAATAAAAAATACCTTCGAGATAATTTTACAGAGACTTTTTTTCTCGAGTTATTTAATTTTAAACTACTTTTCCCTTGTTTTCGATTGGTGTGGGAGGTCTCCATTCGATTCAACGCTGAAAATTAGAATTTGATCTCAAAATCATTAGGTTGTGGAGGGATTGATAAACATCTCACCTGATGATAAGTGAGATACGATCATAACGTAATGATTGGGGAAGGTGAGTAATCAACTTTCTGCAAGTTAAAGGGCTATCATCCATAGGCTCGGCGTGCATCCTTTCTGCCTACAACCTCCTAGCCTGCCTGCAGACGCGTACCTATCTTGCCCCTGTATTCTGCAGGTACAAATCAGAAATCAGCTTCTTGTTTGGATTCTCTTAGCTGCTCCAAAAATGACACTACATATAATAATCTCGAGACTTTACAAAACGTGTGATTCCCAGAAATGACAGTTTGAATGTTAATTTCTTTGGCTTCGAAACATTATGAGATGAATTTTGCAATCCTAAACCTGATGGTTCAAAGAGCATAGATCAAGTTCCTTTCACCTTGATCAAGGAACGATGATTGAGAATTATGAGTTTTGATCGTAGTAATTGTGAGAGAGGGAATCTTGTCCCGAACTGCTCACTGGCTGTTGGGACGAGACAGAGAAGAAACTGTGGGACGGAGTGAGGGAAAAGTGATCCTTGTCGTCATACGGCTGGAAACCGTAGGTTTGTTTGGGTGGAGTGAAGCCGACTTTCTTGGGGCGAGGCTCTGAGGAATTGTGACCGTAGACGGGGCTGTGGTTGGACAAGTCGTCGTAGACCTTGCCTTTGTGCTTCTCCTGATAGCTGGAGGAGCTTCCAAAGTTGTACGAAGCCTTGGTTTCTAGCTCCTGTTCTCCACCGCTCCCTCCCTGGAAGACGTGGACGAAGGAGGTAGCCAACGGTCCCGTGCTATCGGACATCGAAGCGCTGTGGCTGTCGTCAACAGTTTTCGGAGGTTCTGGGGATCCCTGTGTCGGATGTGGGATCCCATACGTTGTTTGAGGTACCTGAGGAATAAGAAAATTTGAAACAACTATGAAGATAGATAACCGATAGCAAAATATCAGCACAACGACATAAATGTTAGTTCAATAGAACGACCAATTGATCCAATTGATCGTAGGTCAAATCTTCTCTCCTGTTTTAACTGTAAAAAGTACGAGATGTGTTAGAAAAAATTCCTGGAATTTTGGTTAAAAAGATACAATTATTTATTCATGTAAATCGATGTTGTCATGCACTTGTGCTAGCGCTTTTTCGTTTCTCAAAATATTTCTGGTACTCCATCTTTGGGATAGCTTTGGGCTCTTTCAGTCATGGACTTTTAATGTTATCAACGCTTGTGAAACGACGACCCTTTAAGGTTTTTGGAAGATTCCAAATTCAGTTCCACCCTCATACAAATACATCCTAAAAGAAAGTTTACGAAATTTAGCTGAAAACGCTGAAATTCTTTCACTGGGGTTTATTATTCAATGATTCATGAATTTCATTTGAATTTCAGGAGATATGCATAGAGCACTTAAATTGGTTCTCAACCAAAATACCTATTTGGATTGATCAGTCGATCATATTTGTGTGCCTCCTGAAATTCAATAATCGCTCTATCACCTATGAGACACGCGCACTCCAAAGCTTAGTAGAAATTCAAATTATGAATCATTCAATAATAAACCCCAGTGAATGAATTTGCAGCGTTTTTTTCAAGAGCGATTACAATGGAAAAATATTCTATTTGAAAATTGTAAGTTTCGTAAGACGGAGCATGCATATCAGAATGCTTCAACCCCTGTATTGGCTATAAACCCTTTTAGGAGTTCACTCCAGTGTACACATTCACTACATCACTAGGTTACTGCAATAAAAAAAACCCCCTGTTGTTTTTGTTTTGATCGCAGTAACCAAGTGATGTAGTGAATGTGGATGCAAATGTGGGCACCATAAATCTGGCCATACATCGGGAATGGTTTGAGCTACGGACCTGGGGAGGGGCTCATTCGATTCTTCATGGAAACTTCTTCAAAAAATTCCAAATGCCTTGACTTTTTTGATGTTTTTAGGGATTTTACAAAACTTTGAGAACCCTCAAAGGGCACTTTAAATTAAGTGAGAGAGCTGGCTAAAGAATTGGGCCGTTGTCGGACCTACATGGATTTTTCCTGAAAATTTCAGATTTTTTGCTCCAGCCGTTAGGGAGAAATCTTGCGTACGGCGTACGGCAGACGAACGGAAACATTTTTATTGCACATTTGGATTCTACACCCTTTGAAACGTAAACCATGTAATTTTCATGGGGGGTTAGATTTTTTTTTTCAAAAGCGATCACAATGGTTCATTATTGAACAATAAACACTTGGGGAATGGCACATGTGGGATGTGCCAGTAACGTCGACGCTTTGGTCAATCAACGATAAGGGTCGACGGTATTTCAAAATATTCACAAAATGAAAATCTCAACAACTTTTGAAGTAAGAGAGAAGTGAGTGAGTGAGTGAGAGAGAGAGTGTGCTTTGCTTGTTTCAGATAGAAATTAGTTCAGAATCGAAATGAGGCCACTCCGGTTGCTGTCCGCTCACCAAATCGCAGGGTTACTATACAAGCCTTAACTCAGTCTCTCAAGCTTCAATTAAGTTGAGTATGAGGTTGAGGAAAACAACTCAAGCATTCTTTTTGTCTGTATTGCCTGATTTTTATGTGTGTTTCCGAGTACACCTGGGAAACATTGCCTTTGGCTGTACAGTTCAGTTCTGGCAGTCCAGTGATCCGCTTAGGAGGGCTATCTAATACAGAAATAATAACATTTTTTTAATAGTTTGATGTCAGTCATATCGATCTGGAGCTGATCGATCACACTATTGTGGGCATCACTTATTTATTACTGGTATAAAGTGGTGAGCTTGTAAATGACTGGATTACGGACATCATGACCACTAAATATTCCACTAGAGTTAGGTACTTACCTTGTGTACTTTGTAAACGGTTTTTGGGGCACCGTAGCTGTCCGTCAGCACTTGCTGATTGAAGCTGCTGCTGCCGGCGTTGCCGAACGAATCGGCCTTTGGGCTGCTCGGTTTGCCGCTGACCTTGTTGTAGGGCTTCTGGAACTTGTGGGGTTTGGGGTTTCTCACTTTTCTCAGTGGTGGTCCGTAGTTGCCAGGAGGGTTAACTCTTTTGGTTTTCCATCCTGGTGGAGATGGCCCTCTGACGCCAGATGGAGGCCCAGGTGGCCCAAACCTGTTGAGGACCAAATTCAATAAACTATTCGTCAAACCTTACATTCCAATTAGTTAGAAATAAGCATTAATCAACGATACTCTTCCGATTTTGATACATGGTTGGAGGAATATTTTTAACTATATACCCTTTGATTGGTTTCTTATACCTCCATTGGTATCGATAGCAGCAATAACGTATACTTAAATGTTCCATTCTGTGAATTTATTTGATGTTGAACTTGCGAACTCCAATAGTATTAATTTCATTTTGAAGAATTATATATTGTATTACGGTAGCCCTTATAACTAGCACATTAGGCGTAGTCTGTGGTACATTATCTAAACTCGGGTCCCATTTGTTGCACTATCTAAAAACTTCCGACGTAAGACGGCAGTTTTATTGTTGAGCTTTCTCTCTGTAAATACGCAACAAGTTCGTTTTTTGATGTGGCACGTCGCCTTCTTTCGAGTTTTCGTATCGCTGGAAGGTCTCTGAGTTTGTATTTTGGAGCATTACCCGACTACAAATGGTTTCGGTGAGGTTTCAAGGGTGAAATTCGTAACCTACGAAAGAACACTGAATTTTTATGTTTCTTACTGATAGACATCCTTTCAATGAATCGAATGAGACCATAGAACCGCGGTCAGTGAAGGTGAGCTGCTTATCTAGAAGCACTCCAAGATCCCGAGCGGACGTGACTCTTCTCAGTAACGAATCACCGATTGAATATTCATGGATCAATGGATTCACAGAGCGGTGGAAGGAGATAATGGCACACTTCGAAGGGTTTAGGGCTAAACCATTGTCTGAGCACCAAACAGACAGTGAATCAAGCGCGGTTTGAAGAACCCGACAGTCCCCATCCGACTCCACAATCCGAAATAATTTCAAGTCATCAGCAAACAAAAGATATTTGACTTTGCTTAGCACCACACTCACACTATTGATAACCAACAAAAACAGCAGTGGGCCGACATGTGAACCTTGAGGAACACCAGATGTGGCAAGAAATGGTGTGGATAACGTGTCTTTACACCTGACTATCATCAATCTACCGAACAAATAGCTCTCCAACCACTCGAGAAGATCGCCTAAGATCCCCAGAGAGCGAAGTACAGATAGTATAACCTGATGAGACAGCTTGTCAAAAGCCTTGGAGAAGTCAGTCATAATCAAGTCGACCTGATGTCCCCGCTGAAACGCCTGTAGTGTACGAGTATACTCCTGAAACATAGCCAGGTTTGAAGTAGTCGACCTCCCCCTCACGAAGCCATGCTGTTCTGGGATGATATGAGCTGAAAAGAGTGGTGTCACCTGGTCTGTAACAAGCTTTTCGAATAATTCAGGTATCGTGGAAATGGTGCATATTGGTCTATAGTTTCTTATGTCGGTCTTTTCCCCTCCCTTATGGATTGGAGTAACAAAGGACGACTTCCAGCGAGAAGGGAATACTCCAGCGGACAATGACTTATTAAAAAGCAGAGATATAGGTGAGGCAAGGGATTCGAAGCAGGATCTAAGCAGGATGGGCGGAACGCCATCCGGTCCCATTCTCTTTGAGGTGTCAAGTTTAGAGAGCAGGTTGGCCACCGAAGCCTCAGAAACCGCCAAACTCCCGATCAACACCACATCTAACGGGGATCTTTCGGATACAACAGCTCCGGTTTCGTAAACTGTGGAAAAGTGGAGGCCGAATAGAGCGACGATTGACTGAGGATCGTCCGCTGTTTTGTCATCAAGTCGCATTAGCTGGGGGAGGCCATTAGTTCCATCACGGTAATTAATATAGTTCCAGAATACTATAACATTTTGATGGATTGAAGACTGGACTGACTTGTATTCAGAATAGAGTGATCTAGATAGTTCTTTTCAACGGGACCTGAGGGCTGAGAAAACCTCATAGTCGTCGTCAAGACCCGAATACTTGGAGTGGGAGTGAAGATAGTTCTTCTGGCGCAAAAGCGAGATGAGCTCGGGCGAAAACCATTTAGGATGAGAATAATCGATTTTAAAGTCCTAGGGACAAATCTCTCGATTGCATCGAAAAGGACATCATAAAATCTATCCACCGCTTTATCAACGCTCAAAGAAAGCCAGTCACCCCAGGCATGAGTGGTTCATTGCTTCGTAGTTGCCTTTCTTGAAGTTGTACTCAAATTGTCTAGAAGAGTGGGTAGTTGTAGATATTGCTGGAGTGGATATCCGGAATTGGAACGGGTCGATGTCAACAAGTTGATCGCACAGTTCAACGAACAAATCTGGGCAATCTGAGAAAACAAGGTAAAGAACGTTACCAGATGGATTACAAATGTGGTTAAATTGCCTCAACTTGAAGAACTGAATGAAATCGAAGACGGTTGAGGCTTTGTGGTTGTTTTGAAAGGAGTTGTCCTCACCATTCCAAGATGCCCAATGAATACCAGGCAGATTGTAATAGCCGACCAGGACAATTTTGAGTCCGGATAGGAATTGGTAACCCGTTCGAGCTCCTCGAAATGCTGCTCATAGGAAGACGGAGGTATTAAGTCAGGAAGATATACAGCGCCAACTATCAACCGCTGGTTCGGTAAAATAACGAAAGTATGTTCAATTGTATCGGGTGACTGCCATCTAAAGGAACGGAGACGATCTGAGATGGCGATAAGTACTCCACCGCTTGTTACTTTGAAGGAATTATTTGCAGTTGAGCGATCAGTTCTGTATATATTGTTATTATGAAGCCGGAGTTCTGGGGTTAGGACATTTGGAGAGAGCCAAGTTTCGGTTAGGATTAACATGTCATGGGTTATAAGTGGTGCCTGGTAGTGTATGGAAGAAAGCTAGGTGTTTAAACCGCGAACGTTTTGATAAAAAAAGGTTAAGGTATTGGACTTGCTTAATCGTTTTTGGTTTATTATTCCATAATAAACCATTGTAATCGCTCTGGAAAAAAACAATTCTAACCCCCCCCCCCCCCTGAAAATTTCATGGTTTACGTTTCAAAGGGTGTAGAATCCGAATCTGCAATAGCAAAATTTTCCGTCCGTCCGCCGTACGCCGTACGCATGATTTCTCCCAAACGGCTGGAGCAAAAGATCTGAAATTTTCAGGAAAAATCCATCTTGGTCCGACGACGCCCCAATTCTCGAGCCAGCTCTCTCACTCAATTTAAAGTGCCCTTTAAGGGCTGTCAAAGTTTTGTAAAACCTCTAAAAACCTCAAAACAAGTCCAAGCGGCATGAATGTAAACTTATTTTAAGAACATACCGTCAGGAATCGAATGAGTCCCTCCCCAGGTCCGTAGGTCAAACCATTCCCGATGTATGGCCCGATTTATGGTGCCAACATTTGCGTTTTGGTTTATTATTCAATAATAAACCATTGTAATCGCTCTGGGAAAAAAAAATTCTAACCCCCCCTGAAAATTTCATGGTTTACGTTTCAAAGGGTGTAGAATCTGAATCTGCAATAAAAAATTTTCCGTCCGTCCGCCGTACGCCGTACGCACGATATCTCCGAAACGGCTGGAGCAAAAAATCTGAAAAATCCATCTTGGTCCGACGACGCCCCAATTCTTGAGCCAGCTCCCTCACTCAATTTAAAGTGCCCTTTAAGGGCTGTAAAAGTTTTGTAAAATCCCTGAAAACCTCAAAACTAGTCGAATCGGCCTAAATATTTTCCTATTTGAAGAACATACCATTAGGAATCGAATGAGCCCTTCCCCACGTCCGTAGGTCAAACCATTCACGATGTATGGCCCGATTTATGGTGCCAACATTTGCGTCAGTCGTGTTCGAGTGCTCGAAGAGAAAACATCGGAGCTCCACTCGCGAAAAAGTTGATCAGTTTACCGCGGTAGGTAATGTCAAGGCGGCGAAATAGAGGTGTCGAGTGAAGACGGTCCGACAGTGGAGAACATTGTTGTGTCAACAAAGCAGCTGTTGACAAAACACCGCGAGGACAACAGGCAGATCCGTCGAGAGGACCCCCGTGTAAGTAACTCTTTTGATCAGTTATATAACGTTATAATCTCGTTATGTGATTATTTGACGCTAAATTAAATAAGGAAATGAAGGGTTCGGCAGCTAAAAAAGAGGTCATTGAACCTCAAGGCAGCCCGACATACACCACTGATGAAGATGAGTTCGAAAGGGAAACTGATTGGATCCTAAAAAGATCCCGAAAGAAGCGAAAAGCTGGCTCGTCCCCTGAGGTTGCGCAAATTCCTAATACGTCCATTCGTAGAGGAGATAAAGCGGCCCACACACTATCCAAACGACGGCCGACAATCGGGACTGAAGTTGGGGGAACCCGACCGCTTGATGTCGGGTGGTTCTAGTCATCCAACGTGCCCGACGGTTGGGTCCCTCCCACACACCGTCCAACTCAGGTGCGAGTGCGGAGAGGGGGTCGTCTTTCGACACCCCCCACCACCGATTCTCGGCCGACGGTTGGATAGTGTGTGGGCCGCTTAAGAGTACGATGAGGCTCGATGGAAATAAGGAAAAGAAGGACCCCCCTCCCCCACCCATAAATGTTGTGGGACTAAATAACTACACTGCAGTCAAAGGAATTATAACGGACATCCCTGGAGAACTATACAAAATTACCGCACTTAACAACAACGTGTGGAAAATTAATGTGAATTCGCGTGAAATGTGGAAATTAATTACCGATAAGCTCCGAGCTGAAAATAAGCAATGGTATACGTACCAAGACAAGGCCGACAGGCCAATTAAAGTTATGGCGAGGGGGTTGCACCCAACTTGCGGGAGAGACGAAGTAGTTGAGGACCTGAGGCGACAAGGTCTGAAAATTTTGGATGCTACCAACATCCTTAGAAAGGAAAAAAAAGGAAGACGAGAGGGGGGTGATTGTAACTCGTCAAAACTCTCTACCCCTGTTTATGCTAGCTTTCGATAAATCGGAAGACATTAACAAAATTCACAGCATTAAGACCATTCTCAACATTGTTGTGAAAATAGAGCCGGTTAAGAAAGCCACCAAATTAATCCCCCAGTGCAAAAGATGTCAAAGTTTCCTCCACACGCAAGCCTACTGTGGGAAGGAACCGGCATGTGTAAAATGCGCAGGACATCACAAAACCGAGGATTGTAATCTGCACAAGACAGAGGCGCCCAAATGCGTCAACTGCAGGGGCAGCCACCCTGCTAATTACAGGGGTTGCGAAGTGGCAAAAGAGCTGCAACGCATCAGAAACAAAGCGATCAAAAATCGGACAAAAGGGAATAGAGTCAGCGAGTCCAGCGAGAAAAATACAAGCAGACGGCCCTCGATCATTGCAGCAACGACACGTGAAGAACGGACTTCATTTTCGGCAGCTACTAATAAAGGCGCGGCTCCTAAAATTACATACGCAAAAGTAGCAAGAGGAACTTCAACCTCTGAAAAAATGCTCACTCAAATTTTGGATAAATTAAATGAGCAGACCTACACTAACAAGCTGCTTGTCGAGAGAATAAGCAAATTAGAAAACAACCTATCTAATTACGGCATAATATGATAGAACAAACTATAAGGCTAGCTACATGGAATGCGAACGGACTCATAAACCGAGCCAAAGATGTAGAACTTTTCCTTCATTCCAATAAAATCGATATCCTTCTTATTTCGGAAACTCATTTCACCAGAACATCGTATTTCAAAATAATAGGATTTTCCCTATATCACGTAACTCACCCCAGTAATAAAGCCCGAGGTGGCTCAGCAATCTTAACTAAATCAAATATTGTGCATCACGAAGAAACAAGAATCGAGGAGGAAAAAATGCAAGTGACTACGGTCAGTGTTACTTTAAATAACAAACAAGTTGTTGTCGCAGCAATTTATTGCCCCCCCAGGCATAGCTTGAAAGAAAGTGATTACAGTAGTCTCTTCGGAACCCTAGGTAATAACTTCATTGTAGGTGGTGACTTCAATGCTAAGAATACTCACTGGGGCTCCAGACTAACTACATCCAAGGGCAAAGAGCTGTACAATGCGGCAGCCGTACTAAAGTGCCAGTTTCACTCAACCGGAAGGCCATCGTACTGGCCAACTGATGTCCATAAAACACCGGACTTGATATACTTCTTCGTTACAAGAGGTATTTCAAGCGGGTACGTACATCAAATTATAATGGTCCATATGACTACTACATACCATATGATCTTGTAACCAGGAAGCGATAAACTAACGACTTCTGTTTGTGATATGAAATATGAATTGTGTTGTCGAGGAGCTCTTGAATTTTAGATTTTATGTTCTATTTAATTAATAAATATACCGTGATACTACAGAATGGCGACGAGGAAGAAAACTAAAGGTAAGCAGTATAATGATTCTGAAGAAGCTAGTAGTGAAACGCCAACAATTCACTTCAAGGATTTCGATGTAGAAGCTTTCAATCCAGAGAACGAAGAATGGGAATATTGGTACTACAGATTCAGATATGCGCTGCGGGCGTGCAAGGTAAATAATGATCATGGAAAAAAAGATTACCTTTTGGCAAAAGTGAGTGCTAAACCTTTTCGAGTGTTGGTTGACCAATTTTACCCCGATGCATTGGAAAATATTGGTTACGATGAACTCGTAGAGGTTTTGGAGAAAAATTACGGGAGGAAAGACCTTTCTCTCTGTGAACGTTTGAGGTTCGCTCAAGTTATGAGGGCGGAGTCGGAAACAGTGATGGATTTCATGGCTCGGTTGAGAGCACAAGCGCACAAATGCCAATTCGGAAATGCACTACAGGAACGGCTAAGAGACCAATTTGTATTTGGCATTAATAATAGTAGCTGGCAACAGGAGATACTTTCGCAAATATCCATCAGCAAAAAGTAAATTTGAAGAAATCGAGGGGCTAGCACGAATTTTAGAAAATGCCAAAATTCAACAAGAAAACATCCAACAATTAACGCCTTATAGAAAACTGGGAGAGCTAAATACGGCATCTAGCAGGCCAGCTAAATCTTCGACTAAAAACAAACTACCCAAAATAACCTTGATGCGAGGAAAACACTGTTTCAAGTGTGGAAATGATGTTCACGAGAATGGCAGCACTTGCCCTGCAACTGACTCAGTATGTAAATTTTGTAAAAAAGTTGGGCATTACACTAAATTTTGCATTAAATCGGGAAACATCATAATAAGGAAAAAACCATGGACTACCTATAACGTTCGAAGACAGGAAGAATCGGATTCACAGTCCCTCGAAGACGAAGAGGACACCGTGGACTTCATACGAAACGTTAGGAGGGGCAAAGAGGCGTTTGTTAAAGTTAAACTGAATGGAGTTCTGGTAGACATGCTCTTTGATTCGGGGGCCTCCAAATCAGTGATCGGTGAAAAGATGTGGAAGTCTCTGGGATCTCCAAAGTTGAGAAAAACACATAACCTCACTGCGTACACTGGGCACACAGTGGAAACATTGGGCGAAGCAAAGTTAAATGTGCAGGGATTTAAAAAACAAATTACCCTTCCGGTGGTGGTGACAAAAGTCAGCGATACCCCGCTCTTCGGTATGGATTGGATATTGGCGTTTGGGATAGCCCTTCCGGAAGGTGCAACAATTCGACGCACGAATTCAGATAAAACGGCATCGCAGGAGAATCAACCAGCAGAGGAACTACAACTAGTGCTAAGAGAATTCGCAGAAATATTCAAGGAAGGAACTGGCACCATCAAGAATCATAAAGCAGTGATACATATGAAAGACAATGTGGTACCGAAAATTTTCAAGCCAAGGCGCGTGCCGTTTGCGATGAGGGAGGCTGTCGAAATCGAGCTGAAGCGGCTTGTGGATGCAGATGTGTTAGAGGAGGTTAACCCAACCATCACGCCAATCGAATGGGCATCACCATTGGTCATTATAACGAAAACGAATGGCAAGTTGAGACTATGTGGTGACTTCAAGGTAACAATTAATAGATATATTCATACGGATCACCATCCAATACCTACGTTTGATGAACTAGCTACAAAGTTGAATGGTGGCGAGCAATTCTCTGTAATTGATTTAAGGGATGCCTATTTACAATTGGAGGTGGATGAAAGGTCACGCAAGTATTTGGTAATATCTACTCATAAGGGATTTTTCCGATATAAAAAACTACCGTTTGGAGTCTCCTTCGCCCCAGGCCTTTTCCAACGCACGATCGATACTATTTTAGCTGGCATACCGGGAGTGGCAAACTACATTGACGATATAGTAATTACAGGAGCAAATACAACGGAACACATGTCAAGGTTGCGTGAGGTACTGCTAAGACTCAAGGAAACTGGGCTAAGAACGCAAATGGAGAAGTGTAGGTGGTTTCAGGATCAGATATCATATCTTGGTCATTTAATTGATAGAAATGGAATCCGGCCAACTCAAGAACATCTAGAGGCAATTATAAACATGCCTGACCCATCAGATACTAAAGGATTGCGATCGATATTGGGAACTGTAAACTATTACAGCAAATTTGTACCGAATCTTCAATCTATCTGTGCACCACTCCATCAGCTGCTATGTAAAGGAGTCAAATGGCGATGGACAGAAAAGGAATCTAGGATCATATCCAACATCAAGAACACGCTTCTTGAATCGGATTGTCTAGTACATTACAGCGCTTCGTTACCACTTATACTGGCTACAGACGCCAGTGATGTAGGAGTGGGAGCAGTACTCTCACACAAGTGCCCAGATAATGTAGAAAAAGCAATTTATTATGCCTCTCGAACATTGACAGTGGCGGAAAAGAAATACTCAGCTCTGGACAAGGAAACACTGGCCATAATATTCGGATTATCGAAATTTAGACAGTTTTTGGTGGGAAGACGGTTTATAATCAGAACAGACCATAAACCACTGATACACTTACTTGGGGAACATAAGGAAATTCCCACGTTGGCTGCAAACCGTATCACTCGGTGGGCCCTGACACTATCCGCATTCGACTACGAAATTCAATACCAACCCGGAAGAGAAAACCTACCAGCCGATACATTGTCAAGGCTCCCTATACCCCATGTCGACGCCTCAGATTCTGAAAGAGAAGGAGCAGAATATGGCAGTAAACTGTTGAATATCAGACTAGATGACATCGCTTTGAGTAGAACTCATTTGAAGAGGAGAATCTTAGAAGATCCGGTACTTTCCAAAGTGATTATGTTTATCCAAAATGGGTGGCCACAGAGCAAGATGGATATAGAAGAAAAGAATTTACATACTTTCTTTGAGAAACGGCTGGAGCTGTCGTATGAAGAAAAAGTTTTACTGTGGCAAGGGCGTCTAGTAATTCCTGCGTCATTAAGGAAATCGGTACTAATGGTTCTTCATGATGGCCATCCCGGGATCACGGGAATGAGAGCTGTGGCAAAATGTCATGTATGGTGGCCGAACATGGATAGTGATATTGAAGTTCACGTGCAGACTTGTGAGTCTTGTCAAACATACCGGCCAAAGGATCAGGAAGTGCCACTATACTCCTGGTCGATTCCACGTGAACCGTGGTCGAGACTACACATCGATTTTTGTGGTCCTTTTCAAAATAAATATTGGCTAATAGTGGTGGACGCCTCAACAAAGTGGTTGGAAATATTTCCCATGGATAAAATCACCTCAATAAAGACGATCCATATCCTTCGAGAATTGTTTGCAAGATGTGGCATACCGAGAACAATAGTCAGTGACAACGGGCCCCAGTTTACGAGTTACGAGTTCAAGGCATTTTGTGAAGATAACAATATCTTACATATTACGTCTGCTCCATACCATCCCAAAACCAATGGGTTGGCTGAAAGGGAAATACGTACTTTTAAAACAAGAATGAAAGCCTTGAACAATATCAAAGACCCGAGTCATCGACTCCAGTTGTTCCTATTCTCGTACCGAATCACGCCCCAGAAGACTACAGGACGATCCCCATCCGAACTTTTTTATGGCAGATTGATCCGGAGTAGATTAGACTTGCTGAAGCCAAACGTTGAAGCAAAAATCGATTCATCGTTGGTAGTACAAAAATTAAACCACGACAAGAGAGCAAAGAGTCGTGTGTTTGAAGAGGGGGAGAAAGTATGGGTAGTCGAGCCCCTGAAACATACGTATGTTGAGGGACTAATATTGAAGAAAACAGGCCTTCTGTCGTACATCGTAAAGATTGGAGAAAACCAGAAGAGAAAGCATGCTGATCAACTACGGAAACGAGTGTAAGAATGCAGCTCGAATGAGGGGGAGAAGATGTAGCATCACTCATCAAATTATAATGGTCCATATGACTACTACATACCATATGATCTTGTAACCAGGAAGCGATAAACTAACGACTTCTGTTTGTGATATGAAATATGAATTGTGTTGTCGAGGAGCTCTTGAAATTTAGATTTTATGTTCTATTTAAAAGGCACCTGGCTATGACTTGATAACAGGTCAAATCGTCAAGGAACTCCCAGAAAAGGCAGTGCGGAAACTTCTGCTCATTATTAATGCTGCGTTTAGATTAAAGCATGTACCATCCCAGTGGAAAGTGGCTGAGGTGATTATGATACCCAAACCAGGGAAGCCGTTAAATGAGAAGACAGGGTATCGCCCAATTTCGCTGCTTCCCGTCCTGTCGAAACTATTTGAAAAATTGTTATTAAAAAGGCTTAAACCAATACTCGAAGATAGGAATTTGATCCCAGATCACCAATTCGGCTTTAGGCAACGCCACTCAACAATCGATCAAGTCCATAGAATCACTAACGTAATTGAAAGAGCGCTTGAAGGCAAGCAAGTATGTGCTGGCTTATTCCTAGACGTGGCCCAAGCATTCGACAAAGTTTGGCACCCCGGACTTCGTTTCAAAATTAACAGGGATCTTCCAAGACAGTTCTATTTACTCCTGACGTCCTATCTTGAGAATAGGCACTTCAGGGTGAAGCAGGACGACCAATACTCCAGCCTAAGGCCTATTAAAGCAGGTGTTCCGCAGGGAAGCGTCCTCGGACCAGTACTGTACCTGATGTACACTCGGGATTTACCCCAGCAGGAAGATACAATGATAGCCACCTTCGCGGATGACACAGCCATACTCTCTACTGGACATGAAGTAGACGACGCAACCCAAAAACTACAAGAGGCCGCCAACAAGATTACAAATTGGAAAATGAAGAAATGGAGAATGAAGCTGAACGAGTCCAAGTCAGTTCACATTAACTTCACCAACCGAAAAATAACAGCCCCAGAACTTGTGTTAAACTCAAGCAAAGTCCCATATTCTGACACTGTGAAATATCTGGGTATGACTCTCGATTCAAAATTGGTGTGGAATCGTCACATCGAGAAGAAAAAAAAAGGAACTGAAGATTAAATACAGGAAAATGTACTGGCTGCTGAGAGCGGATTTCCGTCTTTCACTTCACAATAAACTGCTTATTTACAAACAAATTTTACGCCCTATTTGGACCTACGGGATTCAACTGTGGGGCTGTGCCAAAAAGACTAACGTAAAGAAATTACAAACTTGTCAGAACAAAATCCTGAGAAGCATAGTTGGTGCCCCCTGGTATATGCGAAATGATGACATTCATCGTGACCTAAGACTGGAAACAGTCAACGAAATCATCATGAAATACGCCCAGAAGCACGAAAAACGCCTCCATCAGCACAAGAACCCGGAGATGCTCAACGTTCTGGATAACGAAGGAGAACTGCGGCGCCTCAACCGTAACAAGCCACTGGACCTGATTGTGCGGTGCAAGTTATAGTGAAGTGTGTTCCAGTAAACAGTGTGTTACTCTGAAGGGTTGGCTTGTTGAAATCTCACCCTGTACATCGTGTTCATTTATGAGATAAAATATTGCTAGATGATGTATACTACAATCAGTTGCAATAAATAAAATCACGAAAAAGAAAAAAAAAAACATTTGCGTTTTTTTGTTTATTATTGTTTGTTTGTAACATAGTGATGCCGATAGCGTCGAGTTGTAGTGAATGTGGATACTGGAGTGATAGCCGATGTGAATACTTGTAGTGTAGTTAGTAGCCGATACACGGGTTGAAGCATTCTGATAATATATAGGTAAATATTATTCAATATTATTACTGGGGTTTATTATTCAATATTATTACTGGGGTAAATAACTATTCTTTCACTGGGGTTTATTATTCAATTGGCTTGCGTTCATGACTTGAATCTTACTAAGCTTCGGAGTGTGCGTGTTTTACAGGTGATAGAGCGATTATTGAATTTCAGGAGATATGCGTAGACCACGTAAATCGGTTCTCATCCAAAACACCTATTTGGATTGATAAGTTGATGATATTTGTGTGCCCCCTCTACATCTGTCTACCTTTGGCTACATCGTTTAAATTTGGATTTGGGGAAGTTTTAACGCAATACGAGTGCCGAAGGACTTGCTAAATTATAGATGTTTTTATTGTGGGGGAGGGGGGGGGGGGGGTATTGAGGTTCAATAAAAAAACCCTGCAAATTCTTTCACTGGGGTTTATTATTCAAACGGCTTGCGTTCATGATTTGAATTTCTACTAAGCTTTGGAGTCTGCGTGTTTCACAGGATAGGGCGATTATTGAATTTCAGGAAGCACACAAATAAGATCAACTGATCAATCCAAATAGGTATTTTGGTCGAGAACAGATTCACGTGCTCCATGTATATCTCCTGAAATTCAATAATCGCCCTATCCTGTGAAACACGCTGACTCCAAAGCTTAGTAGAAATTCAAATCACGAACGCAAGCCGATTGAATAATAAACCCCAGTGAAAGTACTCGATGAACCATTTCAGAGAGGGCTGTGAGGATTTGTTTTCTAATTTCAAAAGCAAAAACAACGAATAGATGACTTACCACAACGAGATGATTTCAAGGAGATGTTATTTTACACAAACGTCGAATGAAATGAATTGCATTGTCGGAATGAAATGTACAAAGATTTTTAGACACGTCAGAGCGAAGGCGGAAGAAGAAGTAGTCGTAGCAACGCAAAATGTAACAGAACGGAACCACGTCAACGTAATGGAGGAGCGCCAGCATACGCACAACTGCTTAACTTGAAGACCACTATTCTAATACTCCCTCCTCTTCAAGGAAAGACACTTAAATAATTCTCACACCCACGGTTCTTTTGCATCTGAAAGTTTGAAAGCAAAACAACATTCTATTAGAAACGGGATAACAATAAATTTCGGAAGCGGACAAATTTTTCAAGAGGCAAAGCTTTAGTGAAGGTATCAGCCAGCTGATCTTCAGTCGGCACCCAGTCAATTTTGAGCTTGTTGTCTTTGAAGTTCTCGTGCACATAGTGCATGCACAGTTTCACTATGTGTTTCAATGTACGAGAATCATTAGTCATAGCCACGGATATGGCGGGAGCACAGTCCCACCTCAGCGTTGGTAGCAAATCCACACCTGTCAAAAATTTACACAAACTACGAATACTGGTTAGTTCTTTGCAGGTATCTGACATGGCTATATATTCAGCCTCACAGGTAGACAGAGCAACATGAGACTGCTTTTTCGATCGCCATGAAACCACGTCACCAAAGCATTTAATAACGTGGCCTGTGGTTGAGCGACCATTTACAGCACTCGTTCCAAGAGACGCATCGGAATAGGCAATAAGATCATCTGAAGATCCTGAAATCAGAATACCATAATCGGATGTACCTTTGAGGTACTGCAGAATTCTCATAACACAATTCCAGTCTTCCAGAGTGTAACCTACCTGTTTCCTGCTCATAAAGTTAACTGAGAACGAAATGTCCGGTCTCGAGCAATTCTGAATGTATAATAGTGAGCCAATTACTTCTCGATATGGTAGGTCAAGACTTTCGTTCCCGTTCTCAGTCAAGTTTACTTGAGCACCTAGCGTGCAGGTCGTCGATGTCATCGGAGTGTCGCTAATTTTATTTTTCGGATACAGATATTTTTCAACGAGAGCTTCAATTGCAGATTTCTGATGCAAAAATATCACCCTTTGGGCCATGTTTCTCCGGATTTCAAGACCTAAGAACTTGGTAGGCTCTCCCAGATTTTTAATTTTAATTTCTTTTTGTAAATTTTGTATCACATCAAGTGCTTTTCCTTTATTATTGCTGGCTAGAAGGCAATCATCAACATAAGTTAACATCAGAACGATTAGGGAGTTCTGCTCCCACTTGAATATACACGACTGAAATGGATATGACTTGAATCCCATACTGTACAAAACTGAACTAAATTTTTTATACCAAAGATTAGGTGAAACTTTCAGGCCATACAACGATCTTTTCAGACGGCACACAAATGAGCCTTTTAGATTCTGACATTCCTGACCCAACTCGGTCAGCTCAGGAAGACCTTCCGGAATTTCCATGTAGACAGGCTTTTCAAGAGTACCGTGTAAAAATGCTATGGTTACATCTAATTGGTATAGATGCAAATCAAATTTATTAACTGCTGACAGAAGCAGACTGACGTCACCTAGTCGGGCAACCGGGGCATAAATTTCAGAAATCATATAATTGTTAGTATCGGCAAACCCCTTGATTACTAATCTACTCTTGAAGCGGATAGACCCGTCAAGTTCTAGCTTTTTCCTATGAACCCACCTAGATTTAATTGGTTTAGTGTGGGGAGGCAGACTAGATTTTGGCACAATTTCCCAGGTGTTCATTTCAATCAAAGACTGAAGTTCCTCTCGGATAGCTCCCTCCCAAAAGTCCTTATCGGGAGAAGCCATTGCCTCTTTATATGACGAGGGTTCTGATTTATCTTTCTGAAGGGCAACAACGTTTTCTAAGTTGTCGGGTGTGTCAATTTGACCGGAACTATCACCCATATCTAATATTTCAGCTAAGGGCCTAGGGTAGTCTCGAATTCTGTCACCGTAAACTGTGGTCTCTATACATTTCACCACCTATCATCATCTAGATGCAACGCGTTGTCGAAACAAACTGAAAGTGCAACCAGATTCGGAATTGGCTTGAGTTGAATAGCCTTGGTGAAATCCATTCGCCGCTTGATCTCCGCTCAAACAGTTGAACAGCGGATGGAAGCGTTGGTAAAAGTTGCCCTTAGTGGAAAACATGGGTGTGAACGCGCGTAGATAGAATAATTCTAGTCACCTTATTTTCTGGGGATGTTGCCTTCTGAGCGGATTGTGGCTAGGAGGCGGGCCAGGGTACTTCATCTGAGGAACGTGGTAGATTCTCTTTAGCTGAGGGCCCGGACCTCCGGGTCCGAGTCGGTGCGGACTTCCCGGAGCTCCGGATCGCTGGAGACGCCATCCGTTTTTCTTCTGGTTACCCGGCAACCTCTCAGGTCGCGGTCCATCGTTCATCACCGACTGCGCTAATGCGGCCAAGCTCAGCAGAGCGAAGGCTCTCAACGTCAACCCCTGCAAAAACAATAAGGGAACACTCATGGAATACCATAACGTAGGAAGTATGCATTTTAATTCCATCAGGCTAAAACGGTAAAAATTATTTCACAGAGGATTATTATATTATAATATCTTGATTCAAGTTTGAAGTTCATCATTTACAGAAGGCGAAAGTATTAATCAAGTAATGAAAAAAAAACAAGACATACAAGATGGAATAAATCGAAATTCCGATTTCGTGGGTAGCCTTACGACACATACCTACTCTTGGAGGTAGGTACCTTAATCGAGGTCGAAAGAAGAGGGGATGTGGACAAATGCTCTTCTGCACTATTGAGACAAGACAGCTTTGTGTCCAAACTAGCGCAAGGGATAGCACCTAACAGCATCTATAAAGTTTCTTGATTCCGTATTAGTACGCCTCATACACAGTTGGAGGAAGGGGGACACTTTCAAACCATGTTACATCAGCAATCAGAATTCATCCGACAAACATTGTAATAAACCTAAATTGTAAAGATCGTTTCTTCCTTCTCCACTAATGGGCCTGGTAAAAATTGACATTTGTGACGTTAGTGCATTCAGGAAGGTTGCTGACTTCCTGTCAGCTCCGAAAAGGATAAATGAATCAACAGATCATTGTAGAAGAAAGACTTTCTCTCAAAGGTCAGACCCACATAACGGCACAAGGCCTTCCACTGCCTGTCAAGGAATCTGGTCACTTGTTTAGTTTCTTCCAAGGTTTCTCTCGAAAATTCCTTTCTTCAGAAGCTGCAAAATTGGGCCTCCCAATCTCCCGCTTCTGTCTAAGTATCTCGAATTCTATTTGAAACACAAAACCTCGAAGATCGCCCACTTGTGACTTTTCCTGTCCCCGGCCTACGGAAATCCGCTCGTTTCTTCACTTTCTCGCGGATCCGCATATTTCTGAGGACCTTCGTCTTATGTATGCGTCAACGGTGGTTTGACTTCCTCGGAAAGAGTCAATCAAAAAGCTGCCATTTTTGTTTTTAATTTCCATTAAAACGTCTACATTCAAGTAATCAACCCACAAAAACCGTTGTCACGAACTCACAACATAACTTGAGAACAAATCGTCAAACAAAGGAGATCATCATTACAGATTATTCAGTCAAATTAAAGGCCGATAGGGTTACGTAAGACACATAGTAAAGTAAAAAGTAAAGTAAACAAGGAATTTCACCTTGGATTTTCGTCCGACTACCCGGAGGTGTCGCGGACGTCGTCAGCCGTCCTCCAGAGAGGATCGGAACTAGGTCTGACGATTTCGCTCATGGCTTCCCATTGCCTCACGCCCCTGGGTTGGGAGCGTTTTGGATTCACGTGATATCGAGATCAGAGGTGAACTGTCTAACGACAGGACAGGTATACAACACTTGATAATCATTGATGCCAGCCGGATTCGAACCAGGGCAATCAGTACTCCGACTGAAAGTAAACAGCTAGAGGACTGACGACCCAGCTCGCTCGGACAACCTGTCCCCATAAGACACATAGTTCCCCCGTATAGATGGATGAATGTAAAGAGGGAACACGGGGGTCCATGATAGGAGCTATAATTCAATTCCGTACAAGGAGTCCCTATGTCCGGTTTTTGTATAATCAAACTTTAAACATAGTATAAACCCTTATAAGTATAACAAAGACCAAAATCTTAGTTAAGAATTATATACAACTAATCGAACAAAAAAGAAGAAGGAAAATCGGCAGTGCAAGCTGCATGAGCAGTTCTTGAATGGATTGTGTACTACCCCTTCCATTCTCCCTCCCGACGTGGCATTCAACATTTTCGAGGTTTGTTGCGCAACTAAACAAAACATTTTAAAACTCAATAAAATCAAAAGAAAATAGGGAAAATATATAACTATAATACATCCCCTCTATACACCATGGAAATTAAAAGTTCTGAATTACGTTCAAATACCAGATCAAAATCTTGAATGAACAAAAAAAGAATGGTATGAATCGGTTGAGAATTGTGGCTTAAGCAAAGATTGAATGGGTTGGCTACCCTCCCGCCCCTCACCACTTGTCAACAAAACCAACATTGTCGGGGTTCGCTGTACAACTAGACTAAAATTGGGACCGAACAAAATAATAATCACGAAAATCGGTTGAGAATTATCGACTGAGTAGGTCTTTCGAAATTTGTCAAAACAAACCAAGTTTTATCGGCATTACCCCTTCCAATCCCTATCTTCCGTTATAAAATTATGAATTTCCAAGGTTTTTTTTTGCAAAAATATTGTAAAATTGGGATTGAACTAAAAAAGAATTACCTAAATTGGTTAAAAATTGCATGGCTGGGCAGCGTCGACAAAATTTTTCACAAGTACGCCTATTTTTTTCCCCCCACGGATTTGGTATTAAAATGGATTTCGATTCAGTTTTTCCCCTGATGTTAGAGTTGTCCCACACCCTCCACAGTCAATTATAATAGGTTAGCCCCTATTGACCAAATCTTGTTTTAGAAGGACGTCCTAAAACAAGAACGGCAAAAGGAATACATATGAACACCCACACATTTAGTAAGTAGGCCTTGTTAATTGTAAGAAAGAATCAGCTAATATGATTGTAAATGAATTTTGTTTTCTAGAGTTGAAATTTAGTTTTTTTATAACATACATTGAACACATACATTTGCGGAAAAGTGAAGGATAGGCAGGTGTTTTATTTTATCTCGTCAAATTTCAGTTGTTCCACTTGTGGGTTTCAAAGTCCGTATCGATTCAACGTGTTGTAGATCAACAATATTTGTATTATCGGCTTGTGTGAAGTGATAAAAGACTAGTAAAGTTTATGTATTCAAGGAGTTATATTTACTATGAGGTCATCTTATTGTGTTTTGTATATCTAGAAGTCAAATACAAGGTGTGTATAAACACTGATCAGCGGTTTTTTTTCTTTCTCGGGACTTGATATCACGTCATCAAACAACCTAGACGTGACGTTACAGCTAAATAAAACGTGATATAGAAATAATAGACTCGAGCCGCAATGGAGACTTGAGCGATCGATAGCATCAGCGGTTGCCACCTATGTACTCGTAATTTAACCGCGAGCTTCGGCTAACCGAGGCAAAAGCTGACGACGCATTCATCTCGTGTGATAGCGGCTGCACAAGTTTTAAACTTTCTTAACATTGTTAGAAAGCTTTCCTAAACTTCATTATCAGTCATTTCATGAAATCGCTCTCTGAAATGTGTCAATGACTTCCATGAAGTTTCAAGATTGCTTCAGAATAAAACATATAGCAAAGTAATACATTACAGGGACGTCAGTGTGTTTGGATTGTAGAACGTAATAAATATGAATTATCCTCGATTCAATGGCTATAACATAGACACATTGAGTAATTACTAAATAAGGTTGATCTAAGGACGAAAAGAAACACTATTGCCCAGAGTTTAATATTTTTCTTTGATTGATTTTCTTAATTTTCTTTGGTAATTGAATCTGGAATGCAAAAGAATAGTGGCTTTAATACCAGACGGAAAACAGGAAAAGAAGAAGAAGAAGTAGGAAAGAAGCAGTAGGAGGCTAGGGGAGAGTGGGGAACAGTGAGACACTTTTTGTTTGGGACAGGAAAAAGCGACCCTAGATTGGTCATTTCAAGCTGACATTTTTAAGGTACTTTACCATTTACCTTTTCAAAACTCACCAGTTAAAGGGTTCATACAATACCCAATGATTGTTATAAAGCTTTGAAAAAATTATGTTTTTCGTCTCACTGTACCCCACACATGGGGTAGAGTGGGACATCCCTGGGAAACATTGAGACAGTTAGGTGAAATAATGAAAAAACTATATGAACAGCGAAATAATTTAATTATTATTCACTCTTGTGGTTCAATGGTTTCCCATACAACAAGATTAAAGTTTGAAAAATTGCCAACATTTTATTTAACTTGGAAAAAAATTTGGTAACTCAATTGATTTAGACAATGCCGAATCTTGAAAACTTGACGTAACTTCTTAAAATAAAACTATTGTTTGAAACAGTATAGCTGTACACTCTTATCACAGATGATTCATGAATAACAATTAGTCTCTTATTTTCTATCTGTCTTTTGAAAACAAACTAAATTAAACTGATTAGTAATAGAGGGAAAGAACTAGAAACATTCCATACCGACTTTCAGCCTTAAAAGTTTTTAGAAAAACAAATTAACGAACAGTTTCCATCCTTTAACAAATTCTGATATTCTCGGGGAAAAAAATCGGAAAATGGTAACATGATTGCTGCCTACCTGTCCCCCCATTACTAGAAGGCGCAGGCAAAATCTTTCTAACTTCTTGTGGTAAAACAGTAGAAATATCACCCTCATTTGGCTGCACAAATTTATAAGTTAGAGTTTTACCTCTCCTGAGAAATGTTACTCCTACGTGTCCATTGCCATATTTTTTGGAAACGATTGGTAAATCACTCTCTTTATGAGACTGAACTCAAAACATAATCTCCTTCATTAGGAAAAAGAGGGTGATCTTCTATAAAAGATGTGGAATCTGAATGAAGAGTGTAATTTGGCAGGTCATCTTCGCTGATTTCATCAAACAGCTTCCGATTCGTTCCTTTCTTTTTCTTTGACTGTACTTTTTTTCTTTTCGAATTGTGACTTGACTTCAATTCCCAGTTTGTTTGGGGTGTCTGTGGCTATAATAGATTTTCCCCTCTTCCTCTTCAGACTTTTTGTGGCAGGAGTCACTCTTTTTGGAAAACCTTGGAAATCCTCAGTGCCTACAAAAGAGGTTGGACTCTCCAGATCCTGCACCTTCCATTCATCGTTTTGATCTGAGGATGCAGATGTTCCTACTTGGACCATTGAAAGATTATTCGACATTGGTTGAGAGGTTGATGGTTCAACAAATGGAGAGAGCTGATCATCTGGCCTTGGTGCTGGAAGTTCACCAGTGGGGGAAGGCTGATCATCTGGGGGTGGGCGGTCTGTCACTTGACTTGGAAGAAAGTCTGCGTCTGTGAAGATGTGCCGATTGTACGGGTGAATTCCGCATTTACGAAAGGCATTGCCAATTGTTGAATGCTTCATTGCAGTATTGAATGCTGATCCAACGCACTCAGCTACATTGTAGATTGAAAGGCGCTCACCAGGATGTCGGCACAACCAAGATTTGACCGCATGATCGTAGGCTACATTGAACGGCTTGAACACGCCAACGTCCAAAGGCTGAATTTAGAAGAGCAATGAGGAGGTAAGGTTAGAATAGTGACTCCATTCTCCTTGGCCAGATCCAAAACCTCAATGAATAGATGACTCTCATGATTGTCATATACCATCAAGGAGGGATTATCAATTGAGCTACCACCGAACTTGATGAAATGTTCCATAGTTTTAACAAATAGTTCACAGTTCATCCACCCACTTGGTGATGCCAGGCCCAATGTGCCCATCAGTGCTTGATTCAGCATCCAACTCTTGAAATGTCTTCGAGGAAATACCATGACTGGTGGTAAGCAGTTGCCATCAGCAGCAACAATCATACACGTTGTGACCAGAGTCCCCTTTTCTCCACTTGTCACTGAAGAAACTTGCTTTGCTCCCCTTTCTGCTATGACCTTCTGTTGAGTTCCTTTCGTAGTTGTGCTTGTTTCATCCAAATGATATATTCTTGTCCCTTGGAGAAACCCTTAACCACGAATAAGTACTTCTTCCAACAACTGAAAAAACCTCTCCACATTGTGGCGATTGAAAGCAATGGTCCTAGCCAAGCTGCAGCCCTCAAGAGTTCTCAAGGAAAGCTGGGGATTCCTCTTCATAAACCCCTAAACAAAGTCTATACCTGCTTTTTCCGCTCTTTTCCATTGCTCTGGTATTTTCAGGCTGTTTATGGTTGCCATCTGGAATGCAAGTTTTCTCACGTCATCCTTGGAGAGTCCATAAAACATTTTGCTGCACTTGACTACATAATCAGCCAAGGACTTCTCTCGATCAGATGTGAAAATTTTTCCGCACTGAATAATTTGGTACCATACGGAGTTCATTATCTGGATTTTCTTTTTGTTTTTTAACATACCTCGCCAATATTTGATGGGCTAAACCATATTTTGATACAACAACCCTTAATGAGGATTCATCATCCAGGACCTCCTGTGCCGCTGTTCTCATTGTTTCTGCTGTGAATTTTCCAAAGTGGTTTTTCTTGGTGGGTTTCTCATTGAGAAAAAATATAAAAAACTATCTGTTCCATCTATTTCTCGTATTTCTTTGGTAGTAACAGTTGGGTCAAAAGGTTATGATGTAATACTAATGCTTTGTTGAAATAAATTGAAAAACTGAGAAGCTTGATGTTTCTACTATTTGAAAGTGTTATTTGAAAAGAACAATTCTTATTATAAGTATAATTATTATAAGTAGGGAACAGCACCGGCTCAAATTTTTTTGTATCCAGCAGCTGATTTTCTACTGAATTATAGGTGATTTTTTAATTAAATCTACCCCCATAGTTTCCCAAACAATTTTCGTTCCTAGTTCTCAGTTGGTCTGTGGTAAGCCAGGAAATCCATATGCCAGGAAAACCCGTGCTTTGATGAGATAGTAATGAATTGTGCTAGTTATGTAAATACTATAAGGTAGCTAATAAGGGAGTTTGATATGTTTGAGTTTGATGAATTCTCTAACATCAGTCACAACTGTTCACTAATATGGTGGATGGATACGCGAAACTCCTCATTTCACAGAAGCTGTGATTATATGTCCTCCAGTCTTCTCTCACCCATCTCAAGATCAGGGGCTTGTGGATCCGGTCAACTTTCTAATGACTCATTACTGGTGAACCCGAGGCTAGATCTATCTCATTGAGAAGTTTTTTCTTCCATAGATTGCATCCGCCGTCCCGAAATTTATGGTGGAGGGAACACAAAGGCACTTTCGCCTTTTTCTGTTTGAAGGGTACGGGGGAAGAACCTGGTTTGTCATATTTTTATCAAATCTGAGTTATGGGTGCAGTTTTGTAGTTTATACGGAGGAGTTTCATATAGTGTAGTCAAACAGGAGGAAAAAAGTGGATTGTCACTGAAAAAAGAGGCCAAAAGATTTGCTGTACTGGAGAAGAATGAGATGTTTTGAACTTTCAATTTAAGATAACTCAAATAAACCCCCAGGTGACAAACCAGGTTCTTCCCCCGTACCCTTCATTTATTTTTCATGCGCTCCGAAAATCCGATTGCTCCAAAACTGGTGTTCTTTCTTAGAAATCCTAAAACCTCCTGCTCATTTGTGGCCGAGTGTACTGCCATAATTAATAGTAGATTCCATCTAAAGAAATTGGCTATCATTAACTCGGTGCCGGGAAGCTTCGCAGATCTGCCCATCTCGTGAGTTTTTTCTTTCCTTTTTTCGAAAGTGTTGGAAATAAGGTTACTACTCCACCTCCAATGCTCATCTGATGACAAGAACTACCTACAACAATAACAAGTACCTACATCCAATCTATGCTTCAAGAATGGTGGATCAAGAGGACTTCCTGCCGTCTCTTCGTCTTTGGTTTCTGCAACACCTGCGCTCTCGCCCTACGCGTCTCTTTGAAGAAATCTTTTATCACACTTAATTTCCGAGACTTGTACCTGTGGTACCTTTGTTTTGGTTAATACTTGGTCAAAATCCGTTATGTGGTCTCAAGGTATTCTACTGTAAAGTGGAAAAATTAAAAGCGCATTGGTTTTCGAAGGTTTTGTAATGAATATATGGTAAGAACACTTACAAAACATTATTTATTAGTTAGGAGGCCAAAAAACTGCGATGTCTTCTCGCTCTGAAGGGATCTGTTTGATCTACATAAACTCGCACAGATAACTGTCCAACATTTGTGAATGGTTCTCTTAAGACAAGAAACTCATCAAAAGTCATTTATATTTGGCCGTACTTGTGTTGGAATGTTTGTAGCCTATAAATAGTGTTTGGGCCTGCCGTTATCTAACTACAAGATAAGACAAGAAACTCAACAAAAGTCATTTATATTTGGCCGTACTAGTGTGTTGGAATGTTTGTAGCCTATAAATAGTGTTTGATGATAGTCTAGTAGTGATTTGAAAAAAATGTAAGATTGTGGGCACTTAACGGATTTTGACCCACCTCGTTTTTCCGTTTGACTAAATCTTGTCTCTTCACAAGTGATTACCAGTATTTTAAAATAGGATTAAACCGTGAAGTTCATTGGAGTGATGCAAAACGTTCTGTAAGTATTGCAATAATTATGTTGAATTCTATTGCATCACGAATCGTTGTAGTTTTATCATCAACAGAAAGTTATGCCAATTTGTATTTCATTCATTGATGCGGAATACCACGACACCGTACACGTCCTAAATAATACAGCCCACCCAAAATAACGAAAACCACAAGTGGGGGTTCTAAAACGAAGGAAAATTGAATAAAATAAGAAAATATAAATTACTAACGACTACATTTAAAATTAACGGTCAATAAACGTGCTCAATCTACCCAAGTGCATGATATGGGCAAAGCGTGGTGCTAAGAAAGAGTAAATTTATTCATAGAAATATTACACATAAATACAATAAATAAATTCAAAGTTATTACATAAATTTAAGTTATTACAATTAATGGATAATAGCGAATTAGGTCTATTGGAACAAAACAACAAGAAAGGAGTCATCAAAGAAGGAAAGGTGTCATCAAGAAGACAACCCAAAATGAAACGACGTTTTTCATTACCGGTAACCTCTGGGATGATTTCCAAAAGAATAGGAACGCTCTGGGGTACTTGAAGAGAGTGGGATCATCATCTGTAGTGGAGTCGCTTGATTTTGACGAATGAACATAAACGAACATAACAAAAGGACGAACATAAACGTTTTGTGAGTATTATCTCGTTATAGTGCTTTGTTTCCTGACAATTGTCATGAGTCATCATTTTAACGTAGGTACGTCTGTACATTGCAGGTCTTTGAACGGAAAATTGATCCTTCAGCGAGTCCTCTGGACGAGTAATGTATAAACTTCCCTCATAACGACTGACCGTATGTACAAAATACATCGTTACGTACGGCCGACGGACGGAAACATTTTTATTGCAGATTTGGATTCTACACCCTTTGAAACGTAAACCATGAAATTTTCAGAGGGGGTTGCACTTTTTTTTAAGAGCAATTACAATGGTTTATTAAGTATTGAATAATAAACCAAAATGTGGGCGATTACCAGGACTTTTTTATACTTATAATTCTTGTGAACACTTTAAAATAGCAGAAATTTCGTTTTTCAGTTTTTCAATTTATTTCAACTAGGCAATGATATTACATCATAACTTTCTGTTCCTCGCGTCACTACGCTAGGAATACCGGGTTTCAACAAAAGAACACCGGTACTTCAAAATTCTTTATTCAAGGAAGTATCAAACTAGGAAAAATAAAAAAATAAAAAAACTGGAAATTAAAAGTTAGGTTCCACAGTTTTTTTTTTGGTGTTTATGTTTTGGGAAGCATTAATCACTTCGACACGATAACTCAGTTCGTCCCACACTCTTGATAACATGTCGGGGGTCACACTCTCCACTGCGGTTACTATGCAGGCTTTGAGGTCATCTAAATTCTTGGCCAGAGGAGGTACAAAAACCGTGTCTTTTATTTATCCCCATAAGAAGAATTCGCAAGGCGTCAAATCAGGGAACGAGGAGGCCATGGGTGAAGAACCAAATCTTCCGGAAACTTCGAGCTATCCATCGGTGCGGGAGAAAGTTATTTAAGAACTCGCGTGCCTGAAGAGACCACAGAACATAGAGTAAAGTATTCTATTTTCTGTATTCTATTTTCTATGGAAGAGACCAATGAGGTGGTGCTTGTTCTGGTTCTTGTTGGAATATCAAGTTTTCAAAGTTGCCCTATTCTTCAAATTGGGGGAATACCCAATGGCTATTAGACACGTCCGCAGCATGTTGAGATAGCTGTCACCATTGATTGACAACCCATCAAAACGACGTCGAAACTCTCGTTGAACAACGGTTATAAACTCATTTTTCGAGAACTCCAAAACACAAAACGCTTTTTGGTGTCGAGTTGTCATGATTACTGATAGACCCATAACTACCGAGATCAAGCGGTGCCAGGCGAAACTATAGGTTTCCCGGTTTCATTCAAAATCAAGTTTACCTCGCTACCTTCAAAACTACTTGAGTGGCGAATTTTCAAAACTCCGATATTCTTAACGCTCTGTATATGAGAACATGCTCATTTTCTCAGGATGAGAATATGCCTCTGGGTTTTTTGGAATTCCAATTTTTTCGTATTCGAATCCCTCAGGAAATCTACTTCAGGTTGAGGCATACTTTGTACGTCAAACTGTAACCACAATGCTCTATGCGAGCATGAGAACCACTGATTTAAAGGGGTACCCACTGTAAACATGACTCCTTAACACCGGGACAACACGTGAATTGCTGCCTCTGACGGAAAAAATGGACGAAAGCCACGTTGGTGGGTGAAAAAAATATACCTTAACCGTTCAGAATATGGTAATAGGCTCCATGAAGACGTGAGATTCTAAGTGGATGCGATCAATTCCGTGTTGCGTTCTGTTTCGTACAATTCACGATTCAAAATACCGCGTCATTTCCCATGATGATGCTCGGTGTGTTGTGTGACCTGAACTACAGAAATAGCTATGGAGTGGACCTGTGGCATACGAAAGCAATTACTGACTTTTGAACGGCTCAGACCTTGAGTAATGCCATTTTTTGTAGGTTTTCGAGACCTAGGACTTGGCTAGAAAGCAATAATCGTGGGATTTAAACCTCAGAGTGGTGCAGAAAAGATTCAATTCAGATCGTCCAAAGAGGATTATTCACTCAGAAAGGTTTTTGAAAATCACCCACTTACGAACAATTCCGATCTACTACCCCCATAAAACGAGGAAGGAAATAAAAAAAAAAAAAAAACCGATAATTCCCCCACTCAAGATCTTCGCTAATGCGTAAAAGTGGAGATTATTCCGTTATGTAGGGCATAATCAATGATTTACTGGTCCTGATAAAACGATCGTTCATCATCGTGTCCAATTAGTTGTTACTTTATCTCGACTTGTTTGCTCCGCCTCAAGCTAGGCGCCCTTCCCTTTCATCCTCCCACGATTTTGTGTTCTATCATTGTCAAAAAGCGTTCGACAAAATGAAAATTAGATTTCCAAAAGCTATGTTTTGCGCCGTTTATTTTACTTTAGGTTTATATTTATTTAGTATGGAACAAGCCCAACTACATTACAATGGAGTGTAGCAATAAATCAGTAAGTGCATGAAGACAACAAAATTAACAAAGGAACCAAAACAAAACTGGAGTCGATATTATAAGTGCTTTGAGCGCGGAAACACTGCCGTGTTAGAAGTCAGTAGAAGTCCCAATTGAAATGAAAATGTAACTTCTTAGCAGTGTTGCAAAGAAGTTGTTTTCTGGTGAAAGGGAAGGGATCCTCAAAAATACTTTTGACTACATAGTCCAAAAGACTTCAAATCCTGTCACTTCCTTTTAGGGGGACTTAACACATATAAATTGAAACATTTTATACGAAAAACCAATTTTTGAAAAAGGGTCCAAACTTCAAAATTGATTTTTTGAGCCTAAAAACAATTTTTATCTCAATTTTAACCACACATGAGAAAGAGCAGACAATTTCACGTAAAATTCACTCTTTATTTTAACATTTGTTTGCCAGAAGTGAGAGTAGTTTAAATTCACTAGACATTCCAAATTAACCCTTAAAATACAACGCGTCGTTATTTAACGCCGCTAACAACACCCTGGAGTGTACACAGCCCCAACGTTTCAAATATTCTCAAAAATCCAAAATGGCATTTTTTCAAATGTTTTCTGTTTTAACCTGCAAAAAATCTTGGGAAAAAAATGAACAGTAAAACACAATGTTTCTATTTTATATTGTCAAATAACCGAGAAGAGTAAAAAATTTATGGATTCTAAAAATTACAATATGTTAAATCCTCTACCTATACATAATGGAAACAAATTTCGAAGGAACTATCATTTTCTGGAACAACATTGAGGATAAATCACCAAGGAGTGTAAATTATTGTTCAAAAGAGGGCAGATTTCGTAATCTGCTAGTTTTATTGTATCAGAATACGGTTGAGTATCCAGATTGTACTGCTCACCGCCCACACCAATCAGAACTTCAATACACTTCAAAAACCCTTCTCTTTACCAAAACAGGAAAAAATTGAACCTCCGTAATCAGCTAGTTACATCGTATCAAGTAGGGCCTCCTCAACAAGCTCTCAAAACATTTTGCCGATCGGCGTTTGGCACGGTTGCTTGATGACAGTCTAAACAGATCAACTTGGTTTTCCGAAATCGGTTGTTCCTCTAGCCTTCTTTAGAAGAACTGTCAGAATCCCCAATAATCTTCAATTTTCTGATCCCAGTTAATTTGGTTTATTATTCAATAATAAACCATTGTAATCGCTCTGGAAAAAAATTCTAACCCCCCCTGGAAATTTTATGGTTTACGTTTCAAAAAGTGTAGAATCCGGATCTGCAATAAAAAATTTTCTGTCCGCCCGCCGTACGCACGATTTCTCCCAAACGGCTGGAGAAAAAAGATCTGAAATTTTCAGGAAAAAGCCATCTTGGTCCGACGACGCCCCAATTCTTAGGCCAGCTCTCTCACTCAATTTAAAGTGCCCTTTAAGGGCTGTCAAAGTTTTGTAAAATCCCTAAAAACCTCAAAACAAGTTGAAGCTGAACAATTTTTACTCTATTTGAAGAACATACCATGAAGAATCGAATGAGCCCTTTCCCACGTCCGTAGGTCAAACGATTCCCGATGTATGGCCCGATTTATGGTGCCAACATTTGCGTTTTTTCGTTTATTATTGTTTGTTTGTAACATAGTGATGCCGATAGCGTCGAGTTGTAGAGAATGTGGTTACTGGAGTGATAGCCGATTTGGGTACTAAGTATCCAAATCTTGTAGTCCATGGCCAAAACACGGGTTGAAGCATTCTGATATGCATGAAACGCCGATAATATATAGGTAAATATTATTACTGTGGATTATTATTCAATATTATTACTGGGGTAAATAAGTATTCTTTCACTCGGGTTTATTATTCAATTGGCTTGCGTTCATGATTTGAATCTGTACTAAGCTTCGGAGTGTGCGTGTTTGACAGGTGATAAAGCGATTATTGAATTTCAGGAGATATGCATAGAGCACGTAAATCTGTTCTCAACCGAAATACCTATTTGGATTGATCAATTGATCATATTTCTGTGCCTCCTGAAATTCAATTACCGCTCAAAACTTTTCAGAGTTCCACGATAACTTAAAATCACACAGTGAAAAGAGGAGGGGCGGGGGTGAAAGTGTTGTCATTACCAGCTCACCATCCAGAAAAAGTTGACTGATTTCTACAATGCGAAATCCCAAAAGGTTTTAACGAGTGGCAAGTAGAAACTTCCCAAAAAAAGTGAGTTCTAAAAAAAAACGCTGCAAATTCTTTCACTGAGGCTTATTATTCAATGGGCTTGCGTTCATGATTTGAATTTCTACTAATACCTGTTTGGATTGATCAGTTGATCATATTTGAGTGCCTCCTGAAATTCAATAATCGCTCTATCACCTGTGAAACACGCACACTGCAAATTCTTTCAGTGGGGTTTATTATTCAATTTTATTCATTTGAGTTGCATTCATGATTTGAATTTCTACTAAGCTTTGGAGTGTGCGTGTTTTACAGGTGATAGAGCGATTATTGAATTTCAGGAGATATTCATAGACCACGTAAATCGGTTCTCAACCAAAACACCTATTTGGATTGATCAGTTGATGATATTTGTGTGCCTCCTCTACATCAATTTATCTTTGGCTACATCGTTTAAATTTTGGTTCGGGGATGTTTTAACGCAATACGAGCGCTAAAGGACTTGATAAATTATGGATCTTTTTATCGTGGGGGGGGGGGGGGGGGGGGTATTGAGGTTCAATTAAAAAACGCTGCAAATTCTTTCACTGGGGTTTATTATTCAATTGGCTTGCGTTCATAATTTGAATTTCTACTAAGCTTTAGAGTGTGCGCGTTTCACGGGATAGAGCGATTATTGAATTTCAGGAGGCACGCAAATATGATCAACTGATCAATCCAAATAGGTATTTTGGTTGAGAACATATTTACGTGCTCCATTCATATCTCCTGAAATTCAATAATCGCTCCATCCTGTGAAACACGCACATTCCAAAGCTTAGTAGAAATTCAAATCATGAACGCAAGCCAATTGAATAATAAACCCCAGTGAAAGAATTTGCAGTGTTTTTTATTTCATCTTTTCATGTGGGGCACCTAGGTTAAAAATGTCATTTTTTTGGGAAGGTATGATGTTTCCAGTATGTCTGTGGAATTTAGCGGTGGATATGCGTGGTGAGCTACCTACGATCGAAGGCCAACACGCATCCCACACAAGAGATAGAGGGTATTTTTCTATACTGCCCCATTTGGTGAGCTCTTAGATGACAATTAATGACCACCTTCATTACAATAAATGCAATTGGTGAGGAAGTATTAAAACAAAATTATCTGAGTGGAGATCTGCCTTCTAACACTGAAATATTAATGGATCGTTACTAATGGCAGTAATGGACTGTAGTCAAATAATTTGCACCGTTTTCGTTTTCACTTGTTTTCAGTTTCAACCTGTTTGAAATTCGGTTTCTTGTTTTGATGGATGTTTCCCTTGCGTTGATCGTCGTGCAGCGTTCATCATCGCATCCGGCGAGATCAATTTGAACGTGGGATAGAATCGAAAGCACACGGTCAGGTTTTGAAATACCGGCTGCAGGACCGTGTCCAACGCACCATATCGTAAACGGATTTTTATCAGCGAGTTTTCGCTTACTGTACAGAATGGCGTATTCGTGCACGTTACGCCTATAGACTTGCATTGGTGATATTATTGACAGTTCAAAATGATGCAATACGAAGGTACTACACTAAATTGTTCATGGTATCGGAAGCTCAACCTCGAGAAAATGACTTGGAATATGAATCAATTCCTAGGCAATATTGTTGGATATTAATATAATCCACGAGGGGTGTCTCACAAGTAGCAATCCCTATCATTAAAAAAATATATATAGAAAAACATATTTAAAAAAAAGTATTTACACATATATACATGATCATTTCTCAACATAAACCCCGTATTTTTCTAGACATTTTTGGTTGTTAATGCGTAGGTTGAGAGGCGTCGTGGTCTTTCCAAATATAAAAGGGTTCTGGGGACAAACATTTCCTGCAGATGAGCTGATAGACACACATCCGAGATTGGAGCTCTGCTGAACTCCGGCACTTATATGAGTGATTGGAGTTCGAGGAAAAAGTAGAACTCTTCATTACCAGATTGCACAATCTGCATTTTGGACTTCTACAAGGATGTGTCCCTGGCTGCTGAGACTGCTCTGAGAAAAAATCTCACCATTCTCCTTTCCTTTCCTGTAGGTAACACGCGGTGTCTCAGTGAAAATCTCTTGTGTTTGGGGATTCGAATACAGGATGGTTTGGAGCTCTTGGAGTATCTTCTGCACTCCGATCAATAATGTTCTGACCAATAGCACTCGTTCTGGAGGTACAGGCGGATTTTGTCTGTAGCTGCCTCTTGCAGAGATCATTCTGTCTTGGATGAACCATCGTTGGTAGCCCCTCTCTTTCCTCGCAATCCAGTTAAAAAACGCTGTAGATCTACAATTACTAAAAATTTGCTCCAAATTCTATGTCCCCTGATGGACAATGATCGAAGGACTGAGCGCTTTGTATGGGGTAAGGCATCCCAACTGAACTTAAGGATTAATAACCAAAGAGCTCCCTTTAGTCAGTCACAGCAACGACCAATAAAGCTCCACGCAAGAACGCATGGTCAGCACTCACCTTTAATGAATGCTTCAGTGTCAAGGTGTTGAAGAAGATGCCAGAAAAAACCAACGACTGGCTACTTCAACAGTCTGAACGTGCCCACAGGTGTGATCAAATCGACCGTATGGGCTCAACCTCAATGATTATTTAAATCCAACGCAGACACCAAGAAACGTTGGATACGAGTTCGATTCCAGGGAATTTCCAAAAACACTCTTTCTTCTAATTTTGACAAAGACTATATAAAAAAAGCTGCAAATTCGCTCACTGAGGTTTATTATTCAATTGGCTTGCGTTCATGAGTTGAATTTCTACTAAGCTTTGGAGTGTGCGTGTTTCACAGGTGATAGAGCTACTATTGAATTTCAGGAGATACATACAAATTATATTCAATTAATCACGAACTGCCTTTTTAAAAACCACAGTTTTATTTAAAATACAATTACTTCACAGAAAGGTTGCAATTCCCGGGACAACGATGTGGCTAGCGCGAGCGTAAACAGACAACTGACTCCCTTGAGTCAGTGGGGAGCCTATATACCATACTTGATACATTGTCAGCACTACGTCTGCCTAATTTATAACAATAAGCATATTGCAGTATATAACTTACATATTACATAGAGCACGTAAACCTGTTCCCAACCAAAACACCTATTTGGATTGATCAGTTGATCATATTTGTGTGCCTAATGAAATTCAATAATCACTCTATCACCTGTGAAACATGCACACTCCAAAGCTCAGTAGAAATTCAAATCATGAACGCAAGCCCATTGAACAATAAGCCACAGTGAAAGAAGTGTAGCGTTTTTCTTTTAGAACTCACTTTTTTTGGGAAGTTTCTACTGGCCACTCGTTAAAGCCTTTTGGGATTTCGCATCGTAGAAATCAGTCAACTTTTTCTGGATGGTGAGCTGGTGATGACAACACTTTCACTCCCGCCCCTCCTCTTTTCACTGTATGATTTTAAGTTATCGTGGAACTCTGAAAAGTTTTGAGCGGTTATTGAATTTCAGGAGGCACAGAAATATGATCAATTGATCAATCCAAATAGGTATTTCAGTTGAGAACAGATTAACGTGCTCTGTGCAAATCTCCTGAAATCCAATAATCGCTCTATCACCTGTGAAACAGGCACACTCCAAAGCTTAGTAGAACTTCAAATCATGAACGCAAGCCAATCGAATAATAAACCCCAGTGAAATAATTTGCAGCGCTTCATGCATATCAGAATGCTTCCCCCCGTGTATCGGCTATAAAGCCTTTTAGGAGTTCACTCCAGTATCCACATTACTACATCACTACATCACTAGGTTACTGATTTCAAAACAAAAAAACGCTGCAAATTCTTTCACTGGGGTTTATTATTCAGTTGGCTTACGATCATGATTTGAATTTGTACTAAGCTTTGAAGTGTGCGTGTTTCACAAGTGATAGAGCGATTATTGAATTTCAGGAGAGATGCATAGAGCACGTAAATCTGTTCTCAACCAAAATACCTGTTTGGATTGATCAGTTGATCAAATTTCAACCCATATTAGAGCCAATTGAATAATAAACCCCAGTGAAAGAATTTGCAACGTTTCATGCATATCAGAATACTTCAACCCGTTTATAGGCTACAAAGCCTTCTAGGAGTTCACTCCAGTATCCACGTTACTACATCACTAGGTTACTGCTATAAGAAAAAACAATAATAAACCAAAATAACGCAATTGTTGGCACCATAAATCGGGCCATACATCGGGAATGGTTTGACCTACGGACCTGGTGGAGGGGCTCATTCGATTCCTCGTAGAAAGTTCTACAAAAATAATCCAAATTTAGGCCGCCTCGACTTTTTTTGAGGTTTATAGGGATTTTACAAAACTTTGACAACCCTTAAACTGCATTTTAGATTAAGTGAGATAGAATTGGGGCGTCGTCGGACCAACATGAATTTTTCCTGAAAATTTCAGCTTTTTTGCTTCAGCCGTTTGGGAGAAATCGTGCGTACGGCGTACGGCGGACGGACGGAAAAATTTTTATTGCAGATTCGGATTCTACACCCTTTGAAACGTAAATCATGAAATTTTCAGGGGAGGTTAGAATTTTTTTTTCAAGAGCCATTACAATGTTTTATAATAAACCAAAAATAATTTAAAAAATATCCGCCGTCTGAATTTTTCTTTGCGAAACTGCTAAACTAAAGTTTACGAAATTTGCCTCAAAAATCCAACATTGATCAGGGGTATGCCAGAAATCTCGGCCTATTGATCAATCTACCCTAAGGCTACGTTTTTGATGGATTAAGATAGAAATAAGTTCACTGAGTCGAATGAGACAACTCAGGTTGCTTTACAATAGTCCGTTCTCTCAACATTTGAACATCTCATCTTCCAGTAATGATAATCGACCGTCTGAGGTGGAAGGTCGACCAGGAGAGCCATGCTGCAGAGCCCGTTCTGAGAAACACCGCGTGGATGGCGGCCGCTCAAATATCTTGATATTACAAGGTATGGAGGCGCGAGGAATCGCGTTTAGGCAATGCACCATAGACAACGTCTAATGTACATTGATAAGTAGAAGGGCTATGTGATACAGAAATAACAAATACTTGTAAGTATTTGCAGTGGTTTTTGTTTTTCTTGTTTAAGAAAACCTTTGATTGAACCTTTTGATTAACTCAAAATTGGATCATAAAAGTTGTGTCAAATTGTTTTACGAGTCAAATCGTTAGACGATTATGTTTACCCAAACATTAAGTTATCACCACCACGTTTGGTTCTGGGTATGAAGATTCAGTTAATATCTTTCATTTCACGAGAGCGGCCTCACGTGCATTGCGAGCAATTATACCGAAATCAGCTTCATGGTTTGTTACGCTCCGACATTTGTCTCAAGCTTTTATTTCGCGCCAACTAACCGCAATGATGCAGCTGCACTTTCGCCGTATTTCCTGGGCGCCTTTTTAATCCATGTTATTGTAGACTGTTCATTAAAAGATTGAGGGATTACTTAGATATGCTGGTGTAGTTTATATGAGTTCATCATACCGTTCTTCCCCGGCTACCCTAAACATTTGAACACGACCGGATCACCATGCGGAGAGTGAAATATTGATTTTTTAGCAATGAATTTGACAGAGGACCATCTGCAACCTAATAACCCTCTCACTCTTGAAAATTTTACCGGTCGAAAATTGTAGAAATGAGCATGTGTCAAGGATATTTAACATCACTACAGACACAAGCTGTGATTGTCCACGTCTGTTAACATTTTGTGATTTGTTATGAATTGTGATTTGTTCATGAAATGACAGTTCAAGATGACCAAAAATGTAAAAAACAAGTGGACATTTTGATTTAGGGGAAAACAAATATTTTCGTAGGTATAGTCGGAAGCAAAAAATACAGTGAATCCTAAACAAGGTAAATAATTTACCTTGTTTATTCTAGTAATTCTTCTTAGTTCATCAATCTACAATATGAGTGAATTTCGTAAAAAATACCCAGTCTTAAAGATAATATTATCTAAAACGCCGATTGGAACGTTTTTAGAACGGAGGAGTGTCACTCGGGGGACCTCAGGGGGGGGGGGGGGCAGTATACACTCACAAACGGGTATAAAGGGGACTCTACAAATACTACCAAGGAAGGTGGGCAGTATAAAGTCCCCCAAGAGTCAGGAGGGGAATGTACAAATACTGCCAAGGGGGTGATCAGTATAATATACTGACTATATTATAGTCTCTGAAGAGTATAAAGGGGACTGCCCAAAGAATGCTATGGGAGATGGGCAGTAAGGACTCTCCCAAGAGTATAAAGAGAAGAAAGACTACCAAGGAAGGCGAACAGCATCCCAGTAGTATCAAGGGGACTGTACATTGTACAATAACTCCCAAGGGAGGTGGGCAGTATATGGTCTCTAATGAGTATAAAGGGGGCTGTTTAAAGACTACCAAACGGGGTGGGCTGTATGAAGTCTCCGAAGATAAAGGGTTTGTACAGTCGCGGTGGAAAAAAACGTTCTTTTGAGGTAGTAGTAAGCCCCGATACAGCATATTCCATGTTCCTTCAATTCCACCTGTTGGCTCTAACCAAAAGCGTATCTTTTCTCTCCCTCAACATTCTGTTACAACAAGCCGTGATCCGATTTTTGATAATTTTAAAAAGGCCAGTACAATATTGACACATTTACTGGGTCCCCCCCCCCCCCCCCATAGATTGCATAGATGTCGGACAATGCATAATAATGAAAATTGGAGAGCAGTTGGTTGTCACAAGATTATTTTGTATTACTTTGACCTTGAATAGGGTAGCGAGGGTTTCTGCACATGCGAAAACGATAAACTCATGTCAAGGGCTGAACTATTTGAGCTAATTTACTTGTTTTAGAGAATTTTTGAAGAAAAAGTGGGTTGTTTAGATTGGTGTTTTGCTCAAAAATTAAAAAATGTACGTGAGAACTACCACTATTTTCCAGATAACGATTTCGTTCCACCGCCAAAGAATCGGTTTTGCAATCAATAGGTCAAGTTCGTTGGCCAGCTCGATATTTCCATTAGAAGGGGTCCACATTTACTGCTTAATGGTCCAAAATATCTCCAAAAATTAATTTTGAACGATAAAGTTATGTGGGGTGCATCAGTATAGCCCCAAAACTTTAGAACCGGTGAGCTCAAGTTTTTATTGCTGAAGTCTACATTTTGGTACCGGCTTTGTTTCTTTCACCTCTGTGGAGTATCACTACTGCTCTGTTGAGCTTAGAAACCGATTCACTATTGCCCTTTGTCACTACGGATACTGCAGTGTCATCAGTAAATTAAGTTGATGTGTTCTGTTCTACTTTCTACTTGTGGGTAAGTCACTAGTATGTTGTCAAACTCAGGTACCGACCTTCTTCATCCCCGCTCCTCGTTTCACTGTCTCGATAACCTCTAAATCATCCAGATCCCTGGTAATCGGGTTCGATCTAAATTTAGAAGTCCGCTATATCGCCCGTTGTGGGAATGTTCAAAAGTGGGGTGTCTGCCTTCCAGCCCGCTAGAACCTGTCCATTGATTGATACGCTCGTTTCTCTAAAATTTACATAATTCGTTTTGAAGCTCACATAGATTCATATTGAAATTACTTTTCCCCAAGAAACCTTTAGCAGTGACTTCATTGATTACATTAGCCATTAAACGACATTTTTAATTTTAAATCAGCAAGTTTTGGAATTTGAGCAAGCTGGACACATTTTTGCTACCTATCATGAAAGGAGCACAATTGAAATTGTTTCGATATTTTCAAGTAATTGAGGATGAACAATCGTTTTCCATTTTTTACAGAATTTGCCGTATTAGAACCAGAAAATTGCATCGTATATAGTGTTATATAGTGCTTTGACTTGGAAAACTGTTGATAAAAAGTTGAAATTCAAAATTATTGGTGACTTATTGAAGGGTGTGTGCTTTAATTTTTTAGCATTTTCAACTATTAAAATATCGTATTTTACAAACAATGAAGATTTGTGAGTCCCATGTTAGGGCACCTGACTATATCCTAATGTTCGATTCCATTTAAAATCGAAGGCGTTGAATGTACCTATATCACGAATGGAAAAAAAATCATGTATTATAAACGTCATAAATTAATGCTGTTGTTAATTAATGTATCGAATGATTTAGTTATTTTATTGTTTCAAGAGGAAGGACCTGGAACTCGTTGAACTATGACTCAACTGTGTTCGGCCTCTGCCAACTAAAGGATGAATGGCTGCTTTGCCTTCCACTGAAAACTTCCCAAAATTATTGTATTATACTTACTCATTCAAATGATAATAATTAATGTTGACTGTGGCATAAACGCAATTCCATATTATAATTTCAAGATATGGAAATCCTTCAAATAGTCATTTGAGTAACCAATTTCTTGTTTTGTTTCATGTCATTTAGGTTTTTGAAAAATAATAATATGTTCCTAAAATTGTACAATCATCACTGTTCAATCTGCGGGATGTGCAAACCGAGATATAGCCCAGTTCCCAGCTTTTTGGAAGAATAGCTTTATCAAAACTTGTAAGCCAAAAGTATGAACGAACATCTCACAGCTTTGCTTAGTACAACGTTGGTGTATGGGCCCTCCTTGTTGTTATTTTTGCCATTTGTATATCTTTCGTTGGACATAAGTAAATGAACTTTCGTTGCCATTCTATTTTAATTTCTAGCTTTATACAAGAAAGTTTGCACAAAGCTGACAGCGAAATTGGCATCTAATGAGTTTGTTGAACAATTCCCGAATTGTACAGGACATTTCGTACGATGTTTGTAGGACGTCGAACAGAAAATCTTAGGATTGTATTGTTTCGGACCCTGAACGAAATATATACGTATAATTTATTGTTATGAACAAGAGCATAAATTAATATAATTTCGAGAAACGATTGTTAACAAAACAAAACTAATTTTCATATTAGTTTTTTTTTAAATGTACAATTTAGTTTTCCAAAATCATAATGCAATTTTTTACAAGTGCATAGAAACATAATATGACATACATGACATTAGCATAGTAATAATCTATAATTTCATAGCAAGTACAATAAATTGGACCTCCCACGATGACTGTGGGCAGGTTATTTCTTACGAGCGAACTCCGAATGCACTTTTCAAAATGAATTGTTTACACTTTTTCCAATGTGATAGAGCACGACATTTCTTTCTATCTTTTCCTTTTGTATTATTTTATTCTTCTTTTTTGTATATTTTTTATTATATTGTATTCTGTGATATTGTATAATTATCTACATACATCGACACTCAACCCATATTTAACGAAGGTTCACTCCGGGTACGATAGTAGAAAATGTATCCAAAAAGTCAAGGGCCTTCACGCTCTAGTTCACCAACCTCACAAATATTTTGCTGTCTTCCGATTCAACGAATATTTCAGAAATATTTAGACATCGCGGTAAGAAATGGACCCAGTTTCTCTGGCCCGCCACCGTCCTCATCCGCGGCACTTCGAAGAGCCCCACTGCCTCCGCCCTCCTATTCCATCCATGGCTATCCTTGAAAAACATGATCTGGTTCTCTGAGCGAATATCAGAACAGCTTTTAGGATGAGGCTGCCAAGTTTGAGTACTCTCAATTTTTCGAAAAGTTGGTCAGATGGGGGCGTCGAGCGAGTGATGACTCTAACAATCGCCTTTGGGTCATTAATATTGGTCTTGATGCGATTTTGTTAGTACCTGACGTAGTTGTTCCAGGTGGAGTACATTTCTGAGGCGAAGAAATACGTGCATGAGTTTCCTCAGCATGCGGTTGGTTTGCTCCAGGTGGATATCGTATTTCAAGTTATGGTCGATAACTATCCCCAGACATTTAATGTGGTCGACTCTGGATTATGGGCACCCACACCCCAGTCGGTGGTGGTCACTGCAGCCAGGACAGTGTACACGAAGTTCGCACTCAGTCTCGTTGTTAACCTGGGGTTTCAGATTGAAACGAATAAATTTAGTTTTGCTAGGGTTCACTGACAGAGCATGCGCGTGGTACCAGTTGATTATGATGTTTAACGAGTGCTGGGTCACTTTGGTAAGCTCCTCCCGTGTAGCCGCCCAGCATATGAGTACTGTGTCTTCAGCAAAGGATGTCAGGGACGAATTGGATAGCTTTAGGTCACAGAGTACTGTCCCTTCGGGTATTTGAAACTCAGTGGTCTTTGGTTCACTGTATGCCTCGTTAATTTTAACATTCTGCGTCGTTTATATAGTAGGTATATATGATATAGTTTACATCGGCTTTTGCTCTTTTTTAGAAAAAGTATGAAAAAGTTGGATAATGGAAAGGAGAGATTATTCACTTGCCAAGCAGAAACACAATGACCCAGATGACAGTGAAGGAGCCAGCGAGCCTGCACGCTGTGGCACATAATGAAACGATTGTTGATTGTTTCGGAATCTAAATTTTGATGAAAATTGAACTTCAAGAAAATAAAATTATGTTGCATGACCCGGACAGCATATGCATTGTATAGTGTAAATAATCAAGATACGTCAACCTCATTCATTCAAGATTGCGCGGGCTCAGCCCATGATGGTTTACCTAGGTTGCTTTGAAGTCTTATCGCTTTAGCCAGATCGCGTTAGCCTTTGGGGATGTACAAAAGTTACTTTCATGAATTTACTGTCTACAACAATACTAATACAGTCAAATGCTGTGCAAATTGAGGTGTAAATGTCAAAACCAAAATTCCTTCAAATAACGGTTGAGATAATTTCGCCGTTCAATTAAAATCTTCAATAGGTTATTAATTACATTCAATCAACCTTTTGATGGCAGTTCAAATAATTATGTAAGCATCAGAAGATCGAACCGTTGAACAATAACAAAGTTATTGACTTGGAAAAAGGCGTAGGAAAATATTTTTTAAATCTCTCGCTCATTCCGATTTCTTTTTGCCCTCAGTAATCGCGGCCGTAGAACAATAAGTAATTACCGGTTTAGCTGAGAACGGATGTCAGAACAATGACCTGCTCAACTGGCCACCTATATTTCAACAGGAAATGACCGAGCTAAGCTTGTTCTCACACAGCCGGATTCCTAAGGACGCTCTAAAAGTATACATTCCTCTATGATAATCTTACCGTGTGAGTGATCACACGAATGAAAAAGTGTAGGAATGTCCACTTTTACTCACCACTCCCACATGGAGTAATTAGAAGGAGGAGAAACCGTAGCAAGTTGCTACATAAAGTTCCTAATGTCTGATCAAATAGCCCTCCTACTCAGATCAGCAGACGATTGGTGTAGTGAGTACCCGTCATGTACCGAGTGCAGTTGCCAACTACCCTCATAGTATCCATCGTCAATCCTCGTTAAAGACAACCCTTCCAATTTTTTCAAATCTGTAGCAAATGGCTGATTAAAATCACGGAAATAATTTCTATCTGAATCAAACTAAAAAACAATCCTGTTACATCGAAATTTATTAATTTTTCGATTTTGGTTTATTATTCAATAACAAACCATTGTAATCGCTCTGGGAAAAAAAATTCTAACCCCCCCTGAAAATTTCATGGTTTACGTTTCAAAGGGTGTAGAATCCGAATCTGTTATAAAAAATTTTCCGTCCGTCCGCCGTACGCCGTACGCACGATATCTCCGAAACGGCTGGAGCAAAAAATCTGAAATTTTCAGGAAAAATCCATCTTGGTCCGACGACGCCCCAATTCTTGAGCCAGCTCCCTCGCTCAATTTAAAGTGGTCTTTAAGGGCTGTAAAAGTTTTGTAAAATCCCTGAAAACCTCAAAACTAGTCGAATCGGCCTAAATATTTACCTATTTGAAGAACATATCGTTAGGACTCGAATGAGCCCTTCCCCACGTCCGTAGGTCAAACCATTCCCGATGTATGGCCCGATTTATGGTGCCAACATTTGCGTTTTTTCGTTTATTACTGTTTGTTTGTAACCTAGTGATGTCCGGCCGATAGCTCGAGTTGTATTGAATGTGGATACTGGAGTGATAGCCGATGTGAATACTTGTAGTGTAGTTAGTAGCCGATACACGGGTTGAAACATTCTGATAAATATATAGGTAAATATTATTCAACATTATTACTGGGGTTTATTATTCAATATTATTACTGGGGTAAATAAGTATTCTTTCACTGGGGTTTATTATTCAATTGGCTTGCGTTCGTGATTTGAATCTGCACTAAGCTTCGGAGTGTGCGTGTTTTACAGGTGATAGAGCGATTATCGAATTTCAGGAGATATGCATAGACCACGTAAATCGGTTCTCATCTGCCGGTGACACAAATATGATCAACTGATCGATACAAATAGGTATTTTTGTCGAGAACAGATTCACGTGCTCCATGTATATCTCCTGAAATTCAATAATCGCCCTATCCTGTGAAACACGCACACTCCAAAGCTTAGTAGAAATTCAAATCATGAACGCAAGCCAATCGAATAATAAACCCCAGTGAAAGAATTTGCAGCGTTTTTTAATATCTTGACTCTTAAATATTAGACCTCAGGGGTGATTGATCATGATGCAGTGATAGCTGACACATTCCTGATCAATGTACGACTTTAGAGGAAAATTTCTCGACTACGTTTTTTATTCGGTTTTTGAAATCTACGTGCCTTGAGTTTAAACCAAAAAATTGTGAGGCGGGGAAGGAGGGGAGTCAAAAGGTTTTTAAGCATATCGACAAGTTATCTGTGGAAACAATACATCGTTGTTTCTACGTCTTCCGGAAGGACTCGTTTGAAATTAAAATTTTACTTCAGATCAGTAGGAAGAACTTGGTAAATAATGTAAGCAGCTACAAACTAAAGTCCCTGCCAAGAAATTTCCAAAATCACCACGCAGATCTGCCAATAAGTTAAAATTTTGCTCAAAGGAAGTTTGGCTGACGTCAGCCATTTGAAACTCAGGCCGTACCGTACAACAGCAGAGAAAATTAATCACATTCTTACAAGCACGAAGGTTGCTCATGGCACTTGTCAGAGTTTCGCGTTTCTTGAGGCTTCAAATTCAAACTCAGTAACTCTAAGCACACTTAAAACGGCCATACTGCGACATTTAGAGGTACAAAACTATCATTAACAATCCGAACTACAGCTGCAAAGAACCAGCTCATGACAAACGTGAAGGATACGTGGATATCTGCATTGAAGGATGCAAACAATCATATCAAGCTTCGAGAGTTTTGTTATCAAAGGATGCAAAATTAAATGGAATGCCATACTTGGCAGCAATAATCGCAAATGCTGTACAATTCCTCAAAACAACAATCATGGGAAGCAATATTGTGTTTTCAACAACCAGGTGTCCCACGTTAAGCCATTGGTGTAGTTTCCATAACTGATTTGAGATCGAAAATGTCTAATACCAACTATGTTTTACTCCGCTAAAAAACTATTTTTTTCAATTTCAAGATTTTTTCGTGCTTTTTACCTTATAACACTAAAATGTGTTCCCTAAAAAAACATGGTGTATCAAAATCGAAGGTTGCCGTTGGAAAGAGCGTCAACAAAAATTTAATTCTTGGATCCTGGTGGGTGATAAATAAACTTGTAGGGTAGGTGCCCCAAATGCCGCCTAGGCTCCTAATTCCGCCTACTCGCTTTCTGAAGGGACAAGCGTGTTTTCTACAGGTTTGAGATGGTAACATTGAGTTCATGGATTGCCTATGTAGGGGCGCTAGGACTTGTGATTTTTTTGTTGCGCAAAAATGTGTGAATAACGTTGTTGTTTTCCTATGGTCTTCGATCGAACTGTTCTCCCAAAGTCATCCAACTAAAACACCTGGTAAGTTTCGTTTTTCAATTTTTTCTCTTGAATCACGTTGAAGCTTGTGATATGGAGATTCAACAGGTGTATCAAATTTAGAGAATAACCGAACCTAGTTGGTTTTATCAAATGATGTGTTTGCAGTTATCACTGTTCCTAATTTCGCCTACAAAACAGATCCTAATTTCGCCTACTAGGCAGAAATAGGAACACGCTGGAAATTCTGTTTCATCGCTTTTATCTCAATTCGCAGATGTGTCAGAAGAAAGGGAAGAAGCTTCATCGAGCTTCCTATGAAGCTGAAGATTTTAAGAAGACGGTAGAGGCGGTGGAACGGAAATAAATGGATGCCTCAAAACGTTTCAGAGTTCCACGATAACTTAAAATCATACAGTGAAAAGAGGAGGAGAAGGGGTGAAAGTGTTGTCATCACCAGCTCACCATCCAAAAAAAGTTGACTGATTTCTACGATGCGAAATCCCAAAAGGCTTCAACGAGTGGCCAGTAGAAACTTCCAAAAAAAAAAAAAAAAAAAAAAAAAAAAAAAAAAAAAAAAAAAAAAAAAAAAAACGCTGCAAATTCTTTTACTGGGGTTTATTATTCAATAGGCTTGCGTTCATGATTTGAATTTCTACTAAGCTTTGGAGTCTGCGTGTTTCACAGGTGATCGAGTGATATTGAATTTCAGGAGGCACACAAATATGATCAACTGAACAATCCAAATAGGTATTTTGGTTGAGAACAGATTTAGGTGCCCTATGCATATCTCCTGAAATTCGATAATCGCTCTATCACCTGTGAAACACGCACTATCTAAAGTTTAGTAGAAATTCAAATCATGAACGGAAGCCAATTGAATAATGAACCCCAGTGAAAAACTTTGCAGCTTTTGGTTTATTATTCAATAATAAACCATAGTAATCGCTCTCGAAAAAAAAATTTCTAACCCCCCCTGAAAATTTCATGGTTTACGTTTCAAAGGGTCTGGAATCCAAATCTGCAATAAAAAATTTTCCGTCCGTCCGCCGTACGCCGTACGCCGTCCGCCGTACGCAAGATTTCTCCCAAACGGCTGGACCAAAACATCTGAAATTTTCAGGAAAAATCCATGTTGGTCCGACAACGCCCCAATTCTTTAGCCAGCTTTCTAACTCAAATTGAAGTGCCATTTAAGGGTTGTCAAAGTTTTGTAAAATCCCTAAAAACCTCAAAAAACATCAAGGCGGCCTAAATGTGGACTTGTTTTGTAGAACTTTCCATGAGGAATCGAATGAGCCCCTTCCCAGGTCTGTAGGTCAAACCATTCCCGATTTATGGCATGATTAATGCGGCCAAGATTTGCGTTTTTCGAGTTCTGTTATCGCCTTCTTGATAACTGGCAGTTTCCCATCTGGCCGTTCCAAGCGCCCTCAACTCGAATATGGGAGTGAGCCCATTTCCTTTAATTTGATGTAGGTCTGATATGATAAATGAACGCAAGCCAATTGAATAATAAACCCCAGTGATTTCCTGAAAATTTCAGATTTTCTGATTTTTCCTGAAAATTATAAAAATGCTCCAACCCATGTATCGGATAAAAAGCCTTTTAGGAGTTCACTCCAGTATCCGCATTACTACATCACTACGTCACTAGGTCACTGATATCAACACAAAAACAATAATGAACCAAAATAACGCGAATGTTGGCACCATAAATCGGGTCATAGATCGGGAATGGTTTGACCTACGGACCTGGGGAGGGTCTCATTCGATTCCTCGTGGAGTGTTCTTCAAAAAGGGTACAAATTTTGGCCGCCTTGACGTTTTTTTTAGGTTTTTAGGGATTTTACAAAACTTTGACAACCCTTAGAGGGCATTTTAAATTAAGTCAGAGAGCTGGCTCAAGAATTGGGGCGTCGCCGGACCTACATGGATTTTTCCTGAAAATTTTAGCTTATTTGCTTCAGCCGTTTGGGAAAAATCGTGCGTACGGCGTACGGCGGACGGACGGAAAAATTTGTATTGCAGGTTCGGATTCTACACCCTTTGAAACTTAAACCATGAAATTTTCAGGGGGGTTAGAATTTTTTTTTCAAGAGCGATTACAATGATTTATTGTTGAATAATAAACCAAAAGAAAAGATTAAAATCACAAAGCAGAACCCACGGAAACGACCGTCATCCTCTTCCAGTGAGGAAGATGTAGCAGTACATTGATACTGACGATGACATGGACATCGATGATCCAGATTTCAAGGAGATGATAACGACGTAGAGTGGCAAAAAGTTTAGCGAAGACAAAGGAGGAGAGCTCTGGCTGCAATGCATAAAATTCTATTCATGGAACCACTAGTTCTGCGTCGCGGCTTTCAGAGAGTCAATGAAGTTCTACACCTGTACGTATTGTTTAAATTAAGGTATGCAGCTACCCAATAACTTTATTTGGAAATATTCTGTTCACCGGTATTGTAATATAAGTTCATTTTAGTTATATCATGCTTTGAACCAAATGAGTTTTAGTTCTTCGCATCCGTAGTCTATCGCCTGTTCCTAATTCCACCTACCAGGCGGTTTTAGGAACACCTGGTGGGCGGAATTGAGAACGCTGTCTTGGGAATCACGATTTTGAGTTTTCTTACGATATTTAGAAGCACTTCTAGAAGGATTTTTCAACAGCAGTTTTGGCTACAGGAATCTATGACAGGACTCCACTGGTAATATTAAGCATTTTTTTGATCGGTTAAACCTGAAAACAAAACTGCCATAAGGAAAACCAGTTATGGTAGGCGGAATTTGGGACACACCCCAACTTGATTTTTGTCAAATTGGGAAAATATCTTACTTTTCGCTTGGTTGTTAGCGTATTAATTACCCATTGTTTTAAACTTAACCAACACCAGAAACTACACCAAGATCTCAGCTTTTCATTGGTATAAGTCGCCCCAGTCCGCGGCAATAACAACCCAAGTCCCACAGTTTTTTACACGAGCGGATAACGACGTTGTACCTGTGTTGTGAACTTGGAAGGCACGAAACAGCTTCAAGTGTCAACAAAGGACGAAAGAACGAAGATCCACCTGTCACTCCGTACGAACTAAATCACTTTCGATGAAGTTGTGGAAACCCATTTCAAAAAATTAAAACAGAATTTAAAGAAAAAATTGTCTATTTCCACCAAATACATTTGGTGGAAATAGACAATTTTTTCTTTAAATTCTGTTTTAATTTTTTGTCACTCCGTAGTTAAGATAGCTGTGAAGTTTATCGAAGTCAATTTATCTCGCAAAACAGCGACTCGAGATATGGAGCGGAAAGATACTGAGGAAGGCATCGACGAGAACGATACAGAATACCCATTCTTAACCGTTCTTCTTCTTATACACCGTAATTTAGTTATAATTGATGGTGAATATAATCTAACGAAATCTAAAATTGTCTTTCGTACTGTTTCACACCCAGACTCTCTCTAACATAATCAGGAGTCAGGAGAGCTCACTCGGCGAAAGCCAGACTGAATAAATATGTAAGACAAAAATCTCTACAACCTGTTCTTTTGAAATCTTATATTCTCTTTTTCAAGTCAGGTTTTGATGCGAATGATCCGTCTTTGGGATCCAAATTTAATTATACTTAGATGATATTTTAAACGCAATTCAAACAAAGGAGCCACAATATTCAAGAAAGGAAATAACATGAACTGAAATTACTATAAAAATGTGAATGTAAACCTGTAAGCAGAAGATGTTGCAGTTTTCTGAATTCTTGAAAAATGTGATACATTTTCTGACCACTAGGGAAACCCGTAAACAAGACTATTTTCTGAATTTACTCTTAAAACAATGGTTGGTACCTGATCAATTAGTTGAGTATTAAATTCGTTTGTGAACTGCTGGACATCCCTTGAAGCCTTCGGGTGATCGATCACTGCCAATGTAGCGCGAGTGATCACATGAAGCCCGCTGATTAGTTTTGATGTCCGATTCACTGCGAGTACTGAGAGAAATGACGGATTGTCTACACGAGTCGTGATGAATCGACTGCTACTTAAAGTGCAGAGCACACATCGCCATCATTGCTTCAGTTGCTCACTTCACTATCGGCTTTCACTAGTTCCTTTTGTTCATACTATACTCTTCCATCTTCCTCCCATAACCATACATAAACACAAAAACGTTTTGGGTTCAAGAAATCAATCTGTCATGAATCGATTACCGGTGTTATCCTTTTCTGTGCTTTTTGATCATATTTAGTTTCCAATCTATTTCTTCGCCGTGGCTTCACACGACAGAATTTCATCAGGCAAGATCATTAGGTATAATTGGACTTTCATGGACTCACGCAGCATTTTATGAATCGGTGGTAGCATTTACACGTGCGCAAATGAGAGGGTTGCAAATTGATAAACATAGGTTTATTACTTCAATATTAAATCGCCCTTCACGTATATCGCTTACCTATGCTCATTAGATGTAGTGTGTGGTACTCGACACCTCATCTCATATTTTCAATACGAAAATACTGATAATGTACCACAGACTACGTCTAAAAACATAGGGTTTTACGTAGAAAGTTTATCTAGTACAGAAATAATAAACCTTTATTTTACAATTTCCATCGTTTTTCTTAAATAATTTAGCTCTTGAATCAGTTGATAACGGGAGCAGTATTGAGAGCCGGAACGCAGTAAGTTCCATCGCTCTCTCTGGTTCATGTTTCCTGAACTGTGCTCAACAAAGATAAACGAGAAGATATCAATCTAGTACAAGTAAATTTATAAATATTTCTTATTATAGCATTTCGGAATTCGCTAAACAATCTTCTGAACTGGGAATCTAAGTGCCCACGCGTAGCGATTTGTTCTCAGGTGCGGATGAATTACTTCGCAAAAGCTAACATTTCAGGGATCATCAGCACACCAGAGGAACAACGGATGTGTCAAGTGAAAGTCCCGACGGGGAAAGTTAAATAACGTTGGAAAAAAACGTGAGTAGATTCAAGGGGTTGATGCGGAACAACACTCAATTCATCTAATACGCGTTTTCTTTATCCGTCCGGCCCTTTGATGCCGCCTCAAGGTGAGAAATCAACTAGAAGAAGAAAGAACTAGTTGAAAAATCAACTAGAAGAAGAAAGAACAAAAATAATTTATCATTATGAGCGTGCTTCGAATCCAATAGCCCTCTACTGCGATGACGAAAATTGTTTTAGTAACAATGCTAGAATGAATCAGGCATCTCCCCACCCTCCACCACCATCACGACATCAAATTCAAAATTTCTGAGGTTTATTGCAAAATAAAAACCATGGAAATAGTAAAGACAGTAATTGAGATCAGACCAAAAAAAAAAAAAAAAAAAAATGAAAATGCGTTGAGAATGGCAGGCTTTGTAGCGTCGACAAAATTGGTCACACACACACACACAGACATAAACCTATTGCTTTTTTTCACGGATTCGGTCAAAAAATGGTCCCAAACGGATTTAAATTTCAATTTTTTTTCACATGTTTGGGTTGCCGCACAGCCCCCTCAATCAATTCTAATAGGCGGTCCTTTACTGACGAAGCCTTGCTTCGGAGGAACGACCTAAAAAGTTTTTTATTCTAACGTAAGACTGACTGGTCTAGAGACCTCCAGTCCAGAGAATTAGACTGACTGGTCTAGAGACCTCCAGTCCAGAGAATTACTGAAAGAATTTTTAAGTCGTACTTAGTAGATAAGTTGATTTTTTTTAGCATGGAATATGCTTTAGCTTCGGATTAGCTTGTTGAAAAATGTCACGCGGAAGTGGAACACGGGAATGGAACGCGGGAGGATGACACGAGATTTATTGTACAAGATTACAAAATAATGTACCCCTTTAATGGGAGTTAGTGGTGAGTCATCCTAAGCGCTATAATCCTTTTAGTTTTGCGAAAACCTTACCTGTGAATCCTCATTTATATAATCAGTCTAACAAAATAATTACGATAGCTATATTTTAGTCAGTAGTCCACGGAGATCAGAAATATTAGGGCACATCCGTCACGTAGGTAAAGCCGAAATAGCAGACACGAAAATAGCAAATTGAAACCAGCAGAATGATAAGAAATTAGCGAAAGGAAAACCGCAAAAAATAGCATGGCTAAATCATGTTCTGTTTTCTGAATTTCAGCCGCAGGCTCTAAGCAGCAAGCATCCAGGGGTCCAGGCCCCTGACGAAGCGCCCAGCAATTTTGCATATTTAGTTCATGGTAATTCAATGGGAACAGAAAGATTTCTTTTTGTCCAAATTTTACACATGTTAATATTGAGAAAACCTATATATGAGTCAGATTAACTCATATTTAGAAACAAGCGCATGCTATGAAATGATTCCATTCACGGGTTAACGTGGGTAGGACGGAGAATGGACTGCACTGCAATTTGATTGGTCCTTAGGCCGGGTAGTTGTATGTGAATCGGTCATAAAGCTTCGAGGTCGTTACAAGTTGTAGTAACTTTTAGAATGGGCATAGAGGCTCGCATGTCAAAAGAGGAAATAAATTGGATAATTTCGGCTAGGAACAAATAACAATCTAGGAAAACGCTAAAAGAAAAGTAAAAAAAGGCGGAGAGAGGGACGTGGGAGTGGCTGGATGTGTACGGGCGGCCGGTTGGGGCCCAAGGAATTAGGTTGAGACTCCAACCGGGTCATGGCATTCAGCATTCTTCAGTTTCTTCCTTCCTCTTCACCAGTGCAGCTGGCAGAGCCGTCGGGATCTCTACAGTCACGTCCCCAACTTTTGCCCACGTTCCCAGTCATCTGGATTTTTTTTCTCTCTTTCTGATAATGTTCATAGTTGACTCGTAATTTATATGGTTACATTATTATAATACAATTTAATTTTCCGTTATAAAATATTCACTTGTTTATTACGAGTAATTTATATTTTAGATAGTTGATCACTATCTCAACTTTATTTTATAATTTTATTCTATGCGGTTTTAACTGTCTCTCACTCGAATCAGCGGAATGTTTTGCGTTTGCAAATTAGCATATTTCTGCTGTACAGTTGATAATAGTTAACAGATTCAAATCATTTACCCTCCAATTCCTCATGTCCCCTGACGGGGAGCTCGCTTACAAAAAAAAATCGTCATCGAAATCCGTTTCGGAGCTTTCTGAAATGATGACTAGATATTAAAGTATATATATATATATATATATATATATATATATATATATATATATATATATATATATATTACTTTAAAGGCGATAACTCTAAATAGGGTAGAAATAAAAACTTCGTCCTGAGGCAAAAATCAAGCAGAAGCCTTGTAGAAGCCTTTGTACCTTGGTTTTCCTCTGTAGAGAACTTTGGAAATTGTATCTTGAGAAACGGTATGTTGAGATAGGCAGACGTCATCATAATGGTGTGTCATGTTGATTCTCAATTGTTAGTGTTCACTTGTGGTACGGGTGATTTTCAGAGAAAGGGCAATTTTCATGAATCTTATGAACCCCAGCTCCTAACTGGAAAACTTTTTATTTACTTCTCATTCCATCAGGTTCCTGCTATTTCTCTAAGACGTTATTTACCTGTACAACCATGGTTTTATGGTCGATTTTTTAGTGCAGAGCTACCATACGGAAATGTTCGTAGCGTGGGTGTATCAGAATACGATATAATATTTTGGGATGAACCAACCAAATCTTAATCCAGTACCACTGGGTGAAAAGTATTCTTGCCGTGATTTCCTGATTTATTCTTATCTATTTACAATGTATCCTAAGCTTTTGCTCAGGAGTTTCAGAAACTTTGCATCGGCGAAGTCCGTCAGTAACGTGTCCTACTGGAAGAGGCGCAATCCCTCGTGAAAAACCGAAATAAGGAACAATTTTTCGTATTAATTTCATGTTCCCAGTACTAGCTGGCGCGAAAGTATAGTGTTTCCCCCCAGCCTGACCATCATTCGCCAGTAGAACGCCATGGAAGTGTGTCTGGAAGAACATTACTCTTTCTCTGAGAATCAACAGTACCAGGTCATGGTTTGGAATATTGTCAACACACCTTTCTAGGTCATTTTGTGATTGTGGTACTTTTGTGTTTATCAGCGCTACGGGGTTGTTTTTAATATTTATCATGTTTGAAGACCTCCCATGAATTAAATTAGGATTTTTTTACTTTACAAGTAATGTTAGACCTACTTTTATAGAGATTGCATATTAACAGATATAGTTAATTGATTCGTTCTTTTAGTTTTCCAGATTATCCTTCATGAAATTATATCACATCTTTAAAATGGATCTTTCCACGATGGAGAGACTAAAATTGCAGGAGTGAATTGTGGCTTCGATAAACAAGAAGAAGATCACTGTCACGGTTTCACCATCCAATATCATAAAAGGGGGAGCTAACCGATTTGATGCAAATGTAGCCTCTAACAGAATTTCCTTGAAAGGTAAAAAAAGGTGGCCATGTTCTAGTTCAACACAGTAGTAACTAGTACCTATGTAAGACAAGAAAAGGAAGAAAACGTAGTCTATTTCAAATGTGCCAAAAGATTCTCGTGGAACAAAAATAATTAAACACAAAACAGTGATATATGCTCAGAAATAGAGTAAATTCCGCAAACTGTGAAGCTTGCCAGGTTGATAGCCACATTGTCTTTATAATCTCCATGAAGTGAATGATTTTTTATTTCATTGTACCATTTCTACATAAATTCGGAAGCTGAATCGTTCTGGATTAATGAGGGAATAAAATCTCAAGTCATGAGAACCTTATTGGTGCAGTTTAGTTTAATCCTGAAGTCCTTCAGGATACGTATTATATATTTTTAATCACGACGAAAAAATTGAACGGTCGCGGGGAAGAACGATCAATGTCAATACTTTAAAAAATTGAGATTGTCATGTCATCTAGTAGCTTGCTCTAGTACCAATTGCAACATAAATCGAAACCGGGAAAAATGATCATAGTATTCGAGGAAACGAAGGAAGAAAAAACCCTGTGCCGGGAAAGAGCGATCAACAATATGATGAAAAACATGAAACTCCCGCAATCCGCACCAACCTCAAAATCTCAAAAGTTTGTTTACATTGTAACCACCGCTCAGGAGAAGGCAACTCTGACACCTTAGCTACTTAACACCTGGTTATAATTGAAACCAAAGGATGATTGATCAATGAACCTACATTACCCTTGATGCTTGTACACTTGATGTTACATAATGGAATTTTTTTGTGTACCGTTAGTTCCGCTTTACTCTTTCAAATAAAAAAAAAAAAAAAAAAAAAAAAAAAAAAAAGAATTTTGCCAGAGCGGGCCCGTTCCCGGTTTACGGGGGTGTACGTTACGCCACTGATGATGATTGACAGCAACGAGCCTCGATTCTTGTACCATAAATTGACTTACAGTGGTCACTTCAACACTGCTATTATTACACTCACTACAATGCAGCTGAGAAGAAAAAGGAACCACTCTTGACCCTGCTTATAGCGGCCCCCTTCCAATAAAAAAAGCAAAACTTGAGGATTTACTGCACCTGAAGCAATTTTTGCTAAACCCAGATGCACAACATTCTTATGAAGCACTTGCTGTTGAAGAGAACGATCCTGAGAGGCCGAAATAGAGTTCATTGACGACCCACCCAAGGAAGAAGATGACTGTGAACATAGACACTGAAGATGAGCAGCCCTGATGGGAATGATTGATGAATAAGAGCAGCCATGACTGGAAATACCGATCAATGTCAAGGACTTTTCCACGTTTCCATTGTTTTTCTTATTGAAGTAACATAATTTTCGAATACTTCTAATTTTTAACCTAGATAGTTGTGAGGCGAAATGGTTTTTTTCTAGCTCAAAACCTCATCCCAGTGTGATTTTATCAGTAATTAAACTTTAAAATTGAAATTCCCAAAAATTGCAAAACTGGACAACGATCGGAAATGAATTATTCATTTCCATCAATTTTGTCTTTTTAAGGCCCCTAGAGAAGAAATTTGTGAAACATTTGAACAAAATATGTCAAAGACACTTTTCCTACGTTTTGACTCAAATTTGTGATGTGATGGGTCCATTTCATTTGAAAATCAAGCCCCACTCCTAAATGTATAAAACTATTCACTTTTTGACTTTAGAACAGTCCCAGGATAACATTTACAAAATACCAACCGTTATGATTTTGTGCAATTTAGGTTCATTTTAAAGGTGTTCATTAATTTTTTTTTTTTTAACTTTTGTTTACACGATATTGTAAACATTCCACGATGTTGACAGAAAACATTCTTTCATTTCTACTTTGTCAGTGTACTACTGAGAAAATCTTTTCCCGAAAAATAAAAATATCAAGCGGAGTTTTTCCTTTTTGTAGCATTTTTAACGAGTTTCTGCTTCCGAATAACTGAAGCATTGTTTTCACTTTCGAAACAAAAAAACTTTTTTTCCGCAAAAATCCAAATTTCCATTATAATTTTACATTCGGCCTATTTGTAACAAAATTCTATTCGAATCTGGCGTGTATTCCTTGTAATAAGCTTAATTTCTGTAGTTTTCCTCTGACTTTGGTTTGATTTTTCAGCTGTAGACACTACCCTGTGAGTTTGATTCGTTCGTTTCACTGATTAAATTGCTGTAGAACATATAGGCATATGATTTTTTGAATAATGCGTGATCAGTTGCCAGGTTGGAGGAGTTGGGGGTTGTCAGTTTTAGGTTCAGAAATTGCGATTATTTGGTATTTGTGAATTTCTACGGATTTGAAATCTAACCCAGCTGATTTTGAGTCCAAAATTACTAGGAAAACTGCATTTACTTTTCGGACGAGCTGGTTTGACATTGGGAGCGATACCCTCTAGTGGAATCCATATGCGAAATAACGGATTTTTTCAATCAAGTCCAATGCCTTTTAAGGCCCATTCATTGGATATCGCACATTTGTTATTCACTCACCTTGAAATATGAAAGGACAAATTCAACACGCTGCTGTATGGGCAAAAATCAAACCTTCGTAACTAACATTTTTTGGTTTATTATTCAATAATAAACCATTGTAATCGCTCTAGAAAAAAAATTCTAACCCCCTGAAAATTTCATGGTTTACGTTTCAAAGGGTCTAGAATCCGAATCTGCAATAACAATTTTTCCGTCCGTCCGCCGTACGCCGCACGCACGATATCTCCCAAACGGCTGGAGCAAAAGATCTGAAAGTTTCAGGAAAAATCCATCTTGGTCCGACGACGCCCCAATTCTTGAGCCAGCTCTCTCACTCAATTTAAAGTGCCCTTTAAGGGCTGTCAAAGTTTTTTAAAATCCCTAAAAACCTCAAAACAAGTCGAAGCTGAACAATTTTTACTCTTTTTGAAGAACATACCATGAGGAATCGAACGAGCCCTTCCCCACGTCAAACCATTCTCGATGTATGGCCCCATTCATGGTGACAACATTTGCGTTTTTGGTTGATTATTGTTTGTTTGTAACCTAGTGATGGCGATAGCGTCGAGTTGTAGTGAATGTGGTTACTGGAGTGATAGCCGATGTGGATACTTGTAGTTTATAGTCGATACACGGGTTGAAGCATTCTGATATGTATGAAACGCTGATAATATATGGGTAAATATTATTATGGGGGATTATTATTCAATATTATTACTGGGGTAAATAAGTAGTCTTTCCCTCGGGTTTATTATTCAATTGGCTTGCGTTCATGATTTGAATCTGTACTAAGCTTCGGAGTGTGCGTGTTTCACAGGTGATAGAGCGATTATTGAATTTCAGGAGATATGCATAGAGCACGTAAATCGGTTCTCAACCAAAACACCTATTTGGATTGATCAGTTGATGATATTTGTGTGCCTCCTGTACATCAGTCTATCTTTGGCTACATCGTCTAAATTTGGGTTTGGGAAAGTTTTAACGCAATACGAGCGCTAAAGGACTTGATAAATTATGGATGTCTTTATTGTTGGGGGGGGGGGGGGGGGGGGGTATTGAGGTTAAAAAAAAAAAAAAACGCTGCAAATTCTTTTACTGGGGTTTATTATTCAATTGGCTTGCGTTCATGATTTGAATTTCTACTAAGCTTTGGAGTGTGCGCGTTTCACAGGATACAGCGATTATTGAATTTCAGGAGGCACACAAATATGATCACCTGATCAATCCAAATAGGTATTTTGGTTGAGAACAGATTTACGTGCTCCATGCAAATCTCCTGAAATTCAATAATCGCTCTGTCCTGTGAAACGCGCGCACTCCAAAACTTAGTAGAAATTCAAATTACGAACGCAAGCCAATTGAATAATAAACCCCAGTGAAAGAATTTACAGCGTTTCTTCATTTCTATCCGATTTTGTAGACAATTTCCTGTAATGTGTGGGTTATGGTGTAAAAGTACCTCTATTAGTTTCAACACCCATAAATCAATAGTTCAGTTGGCGTGGGCGGTTTCGTTGCACAGAACCGGGGTGGGGGGACTTGATTTTCTCAGCCGTTTACTAAGTTTCACTATTACAAATAATAAGCCGAGATGTATTTTATAAATACAAATATAGATACGACTGTGAGGAAGGGTGCAAAGTTTCGTTAAAGCCTGTCTTAATGCCTGTAAAGCCTGTATCTACTACAACAGTACGGATCTTCACCTCCAAAACTTCTGAATGGAGCAGGTCTGTTCAGAATCCTGTCTCATTCCCACGACCGTCCACAGATTACGACGTTTTCAGCTCGGAGTTGGAGTCCTATCCAATTGGAACGGAATGATAGTAATTGAAACGTCAAATAGCTGTGACACGTTCCTCAACTCCCTTCGCGGTTTGAGCAGTAACCATCTCACTTCTCTTTCCGGTTGATAAAACAACATTAGGAGACCGTTAGGAGACCGGTTCACTGCGGATGGGCTGAGCTGTAAGAACTTATATTTGAGGTTTGTCTCGTTCCGATCGTATGTATCACCCGGGTTGAGTTCTCCTCCGTCTCCTAGTCGCAGGGTTGGAAGGTGAAATGTGGCCAGACAAGGAGAGGCGGCTTGTTCGACCACTTGGGAGCTACTCCTTTTTGCAACCTTTCATGAAACACTGCACCCTCAATCACGGTCCTATCTATATTTATATTTATACCTATACACCTCGGTTTATTATTTTAAACAGTGAAACTTGGTAAACGGCTGAGAAACATGTTCCCCTTCCCCCTTCTTAAATTTGTCAGAGTAGAAAGAACTCCAACAGAAACATTGTTTCATAGGCCTTCTTCTAGAATCCCCCGCGATGTTAATGTTTCCTTGAAAATCCACTCCGGGCTAGATTTTTTTACAAATCCAATAATTCACTTCAAAAACCATGAATGAACTCTTTTTTATAATTTTATCGTAATGATTACTTATTCTGTACATTCAAATATATCAATTATACTATTCGAATGCTTCCGGAAGACATATACCTATTCTGTTATCATTTGTGACTTAAAGTTCCATATATTTTGTATTAAACATATTTTGTGATTCGGCTTTCCCATAATATCAATAAATAAATAAAAGAATACATTAATACAAAGGAACGATCCGACTAACAAAAGAAAATTAATGAGACCGGACGGTAACAAAATCGAGAAGTTACCTATCACAATCGTATTGATCACCTTAGTTTAAGTGGTGATTTCTACCATGTTTTTGTGGTCTTCCCAGGCAATCTACCCTATGCCACAATTCATTGATCACTCTGCTCTTTATAATCTTATCTATCAGTAAGAAGAGAAAGCAGTTAATTGTAACGAATGTTCTTATAATTTTCAGGTTGCTAGATGGATCACTGAACTGTAGACATTAGTGGATCGGAGTGTGTGGTCATTATCTAAATACATCGTAATAGGCACAAATCTAAAGGGGAACGAGAACAAGTGTTAAACGTGCAAAAAACTAATTTAAAATGGCGAAATTGTTCTCAATGGTACATTACCCCAATTCGGTACCACGCACCTTATCCACTCTAGATGCCATAAAAGATAAGGGCAATCAGCCGATCTCTAATCTCCATAAATTGTAACTGACTTCTAGGTCTCCAAAAACAGTTGGATGACTGTCTGAAATGAGACTCTGTGGACACCAACCGTTACTAGTGTGCCTAACTACAAAACAGAAGCTGATTATCAGCTGCTGATATCAAAACTTAAAGCTCACGAAACTCTGCGCTCTAGACCGCGGGTATTCTGTAGCCTTTCAATCTTTCATTCTAGAATGATTAGAACAGAAAATAGCCATTACAGTTTTTCGGGACGCATAAGCTTATATTTACCAGAGGTGCTGGCGAATGGAATGTCAACACCTACAATGGTGAAATGCACTGTACGTGATCGATGTAGATAAGTATTCACGAGTATAACAGGTGAAATAATTTTTTATTTAGTAGGCAAACTAAAACACCTACCTACCCATCTGTCGTCCACAATCGTATTACGTAAGAGAAAAACTCGACAATTTAAATAAAATTGCACAGCAAATATATCAGCTGATACGAGCCTCACATGATATTTGGCGATTTTTACCAAGTCCAAGCAAGTTTTGTTGATTTCATTTCTGTCCGAGTTCTAGCCCTTAGAAAGAGCGAACGTCCGGGTGGGCTCATTCGATAAAAAGAATGGTGTTATTTCGAGAAAGTTTTTGAGAAATTTTTTATTGAAAAACTTTTATGTTTAAAGTAGTCAACATCCTGAGTTTTTCTGCCCTTCAGTACTACCCTCTAAGGTTAATTAGAAGTATTAAGTCGGCACACAGAACCAACTAGACATCATGTATAGGTACGTTTACAAACAGACATTTAGATAGAAGTATGTATGAATGAGTGTGAGTAATGGAACAATAATTTTATCAAGTTATGGTTTTACCAATTCTTAATTTTTGTGTATTTATTCCATTATTTATAATATTTGCACGTTAAATTTGTATTTCTATTGTCTAGTGAAATAAAACGATAAGCCATTTTGACATCTTGCCAGTGAAGAGCACCTTTTATTTAAGTTTGATCGAATTAGCTCCTTTAATTTCATAGAAATGTTCAGCATGGCATTGGTTCGACCTTGAAATGAAAACCAACCAACCTTTAGAGGATTAGAAGGGCGTTATATGAGTTTAAATTTTGTCGTTTCTCTGTCAGTTACAAAGAGTCGTTGTTGAAAATGATGAAAACAACCGGATGCTTTTTCTTGCAGCCTACGACTCAAATTCAAGAAACATGAAAACGCTTTAGCCTGGAACGCCAATTATAATTATCGATCCAGGAAGGTTCGTTCTTAGTCGGTGGCGTGGACACAGCGATGAGGAACGATTTGAAAATTCTGTTAAGCACTCATTTTTTAATCCTGCGTTATTTATGAAAGTTCATTATATTTGCATTGTTGATTTTTATTGTCTTGTAATGAGTGTGTATAATACCTACCAGGTCGCTAGCGGGCACCACTCCCAATGGGTGTATAATAAACACTGTTTATCGGTGTCGCGCTACTTTCGTTCCAATCTCATATAACGTTTTCTGCGGCTAGGGCTTGTTCGTGCTAAAAGGACACGGTATGTTTAAAGTTAATTTTACAACGGGGTTAGTCTAGAACGCGAATTCATTTACGCAGTTTAATTAATTATTTCAATTTGAATTTGATGACGTTGCAACAAGAGAAATTGAGTTTAGTAAACTAAAGTTTCGGACAGATGGATTTGATTGGTTGATAAAATCCAAGAGTATTGGCCAGCTGCTGAGATCATTTTCGATACCATGGATGATGGATGTGTTCTATACGCCGCAAGTTCCAGCGTTCGTTACTGATAGACCCACAAGTAATACAGTTCTCCTAGGAACATGTGAAAGTAAATTTACCGATTTACGAAAAATTACTTAGATTTCAAAGCTTACTGTTCTCGTTATATCATGTTGTAAACATCTAAACTACAGTCAAAGAAAAGCATTAACAGGTTTAGATAAAAGTGAAACAACTAATCCATTGGTACAATATATACAATAATTTAATTTCAACAAAAATAGAAACTAGAACACCTCAAGAAAATAGAACACCTGAATTTAGGGGAGTAATCATGAGTTATGGAAGATGTAAACAAAGGCATAATTAACTTGTCCCCAGGTTTACATTGGTGACGATATTAACCCAAAATTTTGACATCTGCGCATTTTTTCGGGGCTCTGGGAATGTCCCACATTGGGAAAAAAGCTAGAGCAATCTGATGGACCAATATAAGGACAACTACGTACGAAACAAAAGTTTGGTAGGCCATGAAAGAAGAGACAACACCAGCTTGAAGTTCCTGAGAAAACAAATTATGAAGAAGAGGGTGCTGGAGAACCAGACCGACAAAATAGTACAACCCCGGCCCAAACACAGAGCTACAGAAAACTCACAGCCAAACACTTTTCAGTTGAACGGAATGTTGGGAACACGATCACATTTATACAGTTAATTTGTTTCTATATTTTACTTCATTTGAATTTAAATTTAAACATTAAATTGATTGATTTGGTACTTAATTTTTAATCGTACAGGTCTTTTTGATTTGATTTTGAAATCCTAAATGTAAAATGTAAAACTGTGAGCGAAAAACACTACTGATTCTAACATAAGGGTTTTTTATTACTACAGCCCTATTACGTAGATCACAGGACTATAGATGATCATTGAACGAAGTGTATCCACAAGGGAACAGGAACAAGTGTTAAATGAAACAAATTAGAGAATAAATAAAAGAAATAAAAAACTAAAATAGCCCTTGGACTCATCCAGCTAATCAGGAGCGACTTCATCAAATTCCAGACGCCCCAAAGAAGGTAAGATTTAAATAACAGCTTTCTATGATGATTATTGCAGAAAATTCGATTCTTTAAAAGCATGTCAATCAATAACGAACATAAAAATAATGGTGTTAGTACTTCAAAAGTTTTCGACGTTAAGATTTATGAAATTTCAGCCATTCCCTTTCACCCAGTAAGATTGACTGAGATCGATGTCAAAAATGCAGTCCCAACTAGATCCAAAATTAAATTTTTGACCCAAGTTTCATCAACGTTTCTTCAGTAGTTTCGGCGCTATTTTTTTTACGTTCGTTTTCGGATTCTACACATCTTGGCACGTAAAGCAACATATTTTGAGTGGGGTTACAACTTTTTTTTCCTTGGTCGATTACAAAGATTCTTACAAACAAAGAAAAGTTTTCTTTCATTCATGAAAAAGGAAAGAGAAAAATAATAGGCGAGGAAATGGAAGAGGGAACATCAAGAAACACACTCTCAAATACAATAGGATTTGGGTAATTACAATATAATAGAGAGTGAATGTTGAATTAACATAAATAATTTTAGGTACGTACGTGCACTTTCATGATGGGTAGCGGTGGATCGCGGTTCAAGTGCAAGGTCGGTTGTTCTTGGGTTCCTCTTATAGATATCGGGCCGGCATACTTTCTCCGAAAAGGGGGAGTGAGAGCAGGAGGGGGAGCCCTAAAACTTCGGGCCCCCCCATTCCCGTGGGGAACCCTCCGCATTTCTTCTGTATAGAACCCCCCTCCCCTGTCTTCTCGTTTTGGAACTGCATCTCTTCTGGATGAGGCGCCTCCATGTTCCCTTCTCCTTGGCTTCTGGAGAGGCTGGAGCTCACGAGTAAGGCCAGACCACTACTGCGCTTCGTGAATGAAGACGAACTATTCTCTTCCCATGTTGACTTGAATCCTGCAGACCCTCTTACGCCGTGTCTTACGTGGAAAACGAATGCGAGCGACGCGAGCGACCAACGCGATCTGTTAGCGCGATCAAACTATACAATCCTATGGAAGTGTCTTACGTGGCAACGCGGCGTCGCGGTAGTCGCTTTCGTCGCGCAATCGCTCGCGTCGCGTGGTTTGATTTTCAAATCGGTTTGAATTTTGTTGCGCAATCGCGTAATTATTTGTTTACGTTTTTGTAGGTTAACCTGCTTTTGTTGACATCTTCATTCGTCTATGACATTGCCTTTTTAGTCAATTATTGCCTTCGTGGCTTGCTTTAAATGTTTATCATGGAAGCGATAATATCGGAAGTGTGAAAAAGAGAAGTTTTGAACAAAAAAGCAAGATATATTATAAAAACAGGAGGCTCGCAGACCTAGCTTGGGATGCTGTAGCAAAAGAGACTAGTTTTTTAAGTAAGTTAGAACACCATTTAATAAATTATTTCTTGTAAATGAATACACCGTTCAATTACCTGATAAATTCCCAGTAAAATATTGACAAAAGTTGTTCCGAAGAGAAATTACAGAGTCAGATCCACGATTGTGACTTCTTGCCTGTTGTGTTTCACTTGTCATGCCAAATGATTCGACTGATTTCGTTAGTGGTAAAAATGAGGAAAAAAAAGGCATTTTTCCGAATATAAAATTACACTGGAGGAATCTGTGAATATGGAGTATCCCGCTTCGGCGACTAACGCGATGTGTAACCTCACGTAAGACACACATTTTGGAATCGTACGCGATTCGTCAAAATCGCGTCGCTCGCTCGCTCGCGTCGCCCGCGTTTGTTCTCCACGTAAGACACGGCCTTAGGACTATGCCACACTCTAAGCTTTTGAACGAAGCGTTTAACGCCTCGTTCAGGGCGGTAGATGCCACTCGCTTCGTTTCTGCAAGCGTTTTTGGTAAAACCATTGTAATCGCTATTGAAAAAAAAAATTTCTAACCCCCTCTGAAAATTTCAAGTTTCTAAGGGTGTAGAATCCAAATCTACAATAAAAAATTTTCCGTACGTCCGCCGTACACCGCGCACGTTTTCTCCCGAACGGCAGGAGCAAAAAATCTGAAATTTTCAGGAAAAATCCATATTGGTCCGACAACGCCCCAATTCTTTAGCGAGCTCTCCCACTTAATTTAAAGTGCCCTTAAAGAGTTGTCAAAGTTTTGTCAAATCGATAAAAACCTAAAAAAAAGTCAAGGCGGCCTAAATTTGGACTTTTTTCAAGAACTTTCCATAAGGAATGGAATAAGCGCCTCCCCGGGTCTCTAGGTCAAACCATTCCCGATGTATGGCCCGATTTATGCTGCCAACATTTTCATCCACATTCACTACATCACTAGGCTACTGCGATCAAAACAAAAACAACTGTGGTTTTTTAAATTGCAGTAACCTAGTGATGTAATGAATGTGGATACAAGAATGAACTCCTGAAAGGGGTTATAGCCGATACACGGGTTGAAGCATTCTGATATGGATGCTCCGTCTTACGAAATTTAACATTTTCAAATAGAATATTTTTCCATTGTAATCGCTCTTGAAAAAAACGCTGCAAATTCTTTCACTGGGATTTATTATTCAATTCATTTATTATTATTATTATTCAATTCATCAATTTATTATTGCATTCATGATTTGAATTTCTACTAAGCTTTGGAGTGTGCGTGTTTCACAGGTGATAGAGCAATTATTGAATTTCAGGAGGCACACGAATATGATCAACTGATCAATCCAAATAGGTATTTTGGGTGAGAACCGATTTAATTTCAGGAGATACGCACAGAGCACTTAAATCGGTTCTAAACCAAAACACCTATTTGGATCATATTTGTGAGCCTCCTGAAATTCAATAATCGATCTAACACCTGTGAAACATGCACACTCCAAAGCGTAGTAGAAATTCAAATCATGAATGCAAGAATTTGCAGCGTTTCTAATGGGAATGAAGTTGGACAACGAATGAAACAAAAATCAGCGTCTAGAACAAGTCATACGGTGTTACCAGACAATAGAATAAAGAACATTGTGGTTATGAAGGTCATAACCATTCGCTCACACTCCAGTTGGCTTGGTAACTAAAGCTTTTGTACCTGTCCACAATTAATTCTTAAATGAACATCTATAAAACATCTACATTAAAAACATCTATAATCTATCGAATTTAAACGATGTAGCCAGAGGTAGACTGATTTAGAGGAGGCATACAAATATGATCAACTGATCAATCCAAATAGGGGTTTTGGTTGAGAACCGATTCACGTGGTCTATGTATATCTCCTGAAATTCAATAATCTCTCTTTCACCTGTGAAACACGCACACTCCAAAGCTTAGTAGAAATTCAAATCATGAACGCAAGCCAATTGAAATTGAATAATAAATCCCAGTGAAAGAATTTGCAGCTTTTTTTCACGAGCGATTACAATGGAAAAATATTCTATTTGAAAATGTTAAATTTCGTAAGACGGAGCATGCATATCAGAATGCTTCAACCTGATTATCGGCTATAACCCCTTTTAGGAGTTCATTCTTGTATCCACGTTCACTACATCACTAGGTTACTGCAATTAGAAAAACGCTGCAAATTCATTCACTGGGGTTTATTCACAAAGGAGGCACACAAATATGATCAACTGATCAATCCAAATTGGTATTTTGGTTGAGAACAGATTTACGTGCTCTATGCATATCTCCTGAAATTCAATTATCGCTCTATCCCTGAGAAACACGCACACTCCAAAGCTTAGTAGAAATCCAAATAATGAACGCAAGTTTTTTTTTTTTTTTCGAAAGAGATTACAATGGTTTACCGAATATTGAATAATAAACCAAAATTGAAACCAGTGATTGGGGATCACCTCTGGTGATATTATTCCTAAACCGGGCAGGTCTCTTCGATTGTGCGTGGATTACAAAATAGTAGTGAATTAACAGCTAATTTCTGCGGTACCAATTCAGTAAAATCGATGATATACTTAATAATCTTCGGGATTCGACCTATTTTCGCCATTTAAATCTATATAAGGCTTCATATCAAAGTAGATGAGGAAAGAAGATCCATTCAGACAATTTCTAGTTCAATAATCGCTCCATCACCTGTGAAATACGCACACTCCAAAGCTTAGTAGAAATTCAAATCATGAATGCAAGCCAAATGAATGAAATTGAATAATAAACCCCAAGGAAAGAATTTGCAGCGTTTTTTGTATTGAAAGAACACTTTAAGTTCTCAACAACAATTCCTTCTATTTTGATTACACGCATTCCCCGGCCTTAAGAGGTTGCACGAGGAATAACGGACGAAGAAAAGTTATTCTCACTCTTCATAAGTGATGAAATGATTCAAACAAGCATTTGTCATACCAGCACTGAAATAGAGATAGAGAAATTTTGTGATTTAAAATAAACTAGTAACTAACAATAAGATTTACATATGAGTAAGGTATTTTTTCTACAAAATCCTCAATTCATTTTCTATTTTCGTTTCTTTACTGTAGAAGTGCTGATGTTTAATTTTACAAGAAAGGTTCAATTAGTCAGATAGGAGAGAAGCTCAGAAAAGGAGGCTGCGAGGAGGTTATAACGAATTAATTTATAGATACTCAGTATGGGTCGAAGGATTTTATCATTTAAATGATTAGCAGGAGTACAATCCAGCTCTTAGCGACCGACCCGACAGTTCCAGTGTAGAATCCAAATCTGCAATAACAATTTTTCCGTCCGTCCGCCGCACAGTGGTTGGAAACGGCCTTAAAACAAATAAGAAATAAATTCTGGCACGCTCTACTTCTTCCAAATGTTGGGAAAAACGATCATAACCCATGGTTGTTGACCTGCTGCATCGATCTAGCCTATAGCCAAGCAAGTAGGATCAATCGTTTCCCAGTATTATCCGTACTTTGACTGCCACATCTCGATTTTCATTACGTATTTAGAACAGAACATCATAAATATAATACATATAACCTGGAGTGAGTTAATTGTATAATTTTCAAAGCTATATAAAATTGTAAATAGTAAGAAGACACCCTGGGAGGGGTGCTCGTGCAATAAAATTCACTCTAATCGCGTTTTTCAAATTCATCAATTAAAATCGTACGTTCAATGTAGGTGTCTTACATTTCTCCATAAATAATGGTAGGTATACAAAAAATACAAACATTTTTAAAATAAAGGTGCTCACCCGGTTCTTTATTTGTTCTTTATTTAATGTTGGTTAAAATCAAATTCTTTGCTTCATTTTATCATCTGAAACGACGAAAATAAAAATTTAAAAAATAATGATAAATTAAAATTGGCACGTTGAAGCCACTTCCGAGTCATTCTTCGCTTAAAAGAAGAGCCTTCGCGCCATCGCTCAGGGGAAGATGTTTCATGTTTGGTTCCGGCCTGGGACTAGACACTATGGGGTCAGACGTAACAAACATCATATGAAGAATGTCCTCATTCGTCGCAAATCGCGAGGATTTTCGGGAATGACGAAATCTGAAGGCTCTATAATCCTTGTTCCTGCTCTCTGCAGCCTCTTCCGACATCAAGCCGATCGGCAGTTCTGCTTTTGGTTTATTATTCAATAATAAACCATAGTAATCGCTCTCGAAAAAAACGCTGCAAATTCTTTCACTGGGGTTTATTATTCAATTGGCTTGCGTTCATTTATCATATCAGACCTACATCAAATTAAAGGAAATGGGCTCACTCCCATATTCGAGTTGAGGGCGCTTGGAACGGCCAGATGGGAAACTGCCAGTTATCAAGAAGGCGATAACAGAACTCGAAAAACGCAAATCTTGGCCGCATTAATCATGCCATAAATCGGGAATGGTTTGACCTACAGACCTGGGAAGGGGCTCATTCGATTCCTCATGGAAAGTTCTACAAAACAAGTCCACATTTAGGCCGCCTTGATGTTTTTTGAGGTTTTTAGGGATTTTACAAAACTTTGACAACCCTTAAATGGCACTTCAATTTGAGTTAGAAAGCTGGCTAAAGAATTGGGGCGTTGTCGGACCAACAGAAATTTTTTTTTCGAGAGCGATTACTATGGTTTATTATTGAATAATAAACCAAAAAATTTCTAACCCCCCCTGAAAATTTCATGGTTTACGTTTCAAAGGGTCTGGAATCCAAATCTGCAATAAAAAATTTTCCGTCCGTCCGCCGTACGCCGTACGCCGTCCGCCGTACGCCGTACGCCGTACGCAAGATTTCTCCCAAACGGCTGGACCAAAACATCTGAAATTTTCAGGAAAAATCCATGTTGGTCCGACAACGCCCCAATTCTTTAGCCAGCTTTCTAACTCAAATTGAAGTGCCATTTAAGGGTTGTCAAAGTTTTGTAAAATCCCTAAAAACCTCAAAAAACATCAAGGCGGCCTAAATGTGGACTTGTTTTGTAGAACTTTCCATGAGGAATCGAATGAGCCCCTTCCCAGGTCTGTAGGTCAAACCATTCCCGATTTATGGCATGATTAATGCGGCCAAGATTTGCGTTTTTCGAGTTCTGTTATCGCCTTCTTGATAACTGGCAGTTTCCCATCTGGCCGTTCCAAGCGCCCTCAACTCGAATATGGGAGTGAGCCCATTTCCTTTAATTTGATGTAGGTCTGATATGATAAATGAACGCAAGCCAATTGAATAATAAACCCCAGTGAAAGAATTTGCAGCGTTTTTCGATTGTTTCCGCTCCGTGCATTAGCACTCTATGCACGGAGGCGGGAATATAATACCACGAGTACAATGAAACAGCCAGCTCCGCAGTTTCTTCAGCGAATATTCGGAATTTGGCGGGGTCAACACGATAATCTCCACATGTAATTATTTCGTGTATGACGGAAAGATTTTCCATCAGTCTCTGGTCTCTGGTCGGAGGGATCACTGAAGAATTTTCGCGAAACGTTTCCGGTATTTGTCGTCCCATAACCCTGTTTGACTTTGTCGACCTAAAAAAAGTCATTATGGATACTTCGTTAGTATAGGAAGAAATTTACTCTAATGATAAATCTCAAAATTTATGATCCATCAAGTAAAAACAAAAAAAGTAGCTAATAATAATTACCATAAAGTAGGTACCTAGGTTCTTACATGGAGCCCCATTTTCGAATTGAGCTCGCTTTGTATGCGTTTCTTTGTCGCCTCTCTCGTCTGCCGTGTTGCGTCGGATTGTCTCCAATTTTTAAATTCAAGGTTGTAAGCGATGTGCAACACGAATTCCATAAATTTAATTCTCGCGTGCAAAGAAGACAATCCCAGCTCCATGACACTGCTGGAAGGTGCTTTTGAACGTAGGAGAGGTAAATTGTTCATCTCTGACGGTTTCGCTCCACATACCACATAATTGCTGGAAGATGTTGTTCCCGTTACAACTTGTGCTGTCTTCCCGTCCAGCATCGTGAAAGAAAGCTGATGTGAAACTGTAGCACTTCTCCCTCCAACTTCAATGACTGTGTTGCGAAGTCGAGAAATTTCGTTGTCAACACGACTCTTTTCTTCTAGTATCAAATCAGGCGTCTTTTTTTTAAGGGAAATGTCTGCAATATCTGTTGAAGACGGGCGCGGATCCTTCCAAACAACAACATTCTCAAATCCTTAAAAACCTCACGGGCGCATCTCTAGCTACACTCATCATTAGGGGTACAATCGACGTCATGAAGAGGTGTGAATCAGAAACTCTTTCTTCGTTGGCCGAAAACGATTGCATGTACTCCTGTTGTCCAGATGCCCCATCACATCCCCATTTCCACTTCAGGACTAGTTCATTTCCGCCCGATATTTCCAGAGCCCCTTCATTGAGGACCAAAAAAAGCCTTTTAGTAGTGTGATCCACAAGTTGTTGCAAAGGCACCCAGGCGAACGACTCACTTACTTCGATATTGTCGGGGTAATATTTATTTTTTGCCTCCGATACCTTCTCGTAAGATGGGAAAATATTATGCCCAATTTGTTTGGTCGCGTTTCTGATGACCTCATACTGGTATTTTGAGAGTATTGCCTGCACAAGTAGGGACAGAGCAGTGTCGGGATCAAAAGTTGATTCGGATTTATCATTTTTCAAAAATGCAGCGTTAATTAGATCTTGCGACTGGCTGGCCCTAAGATTTGAAATCTTGTATCTCTGAGCTCGATCAGAGCAGTCTTCGAACGCTTTTTCCACTCTTCCTCTTCTACGAGTATTTATATGTTTTGAGGAGGAACTATCCGACTGAAGAGTAGGGTGGTCCAAAAAACTCAACTTTTCCGAATTTCCTGGGGCAGCCCCCCAATTTGTTCTACTTCGTAAATCAGCCATGTAGCCCAAATTGCAGCATCGTAGTGTGAGTAGAAGACAGTGCTCAGCTGCTAGGAAGTTATGAAATTTCAGCCATTCGGGAGTTATTTTTCGCTATCCTATTTTTTCGAAATATATGTATCATTGAGGTATCTAATGTTCCCAAAAACTAAAAAGGGGGTCTTGAGCCAAATATCACGTGAAACGTGGGCAGATTCTCAAAAACCATGCCTGGGTTTCACAGGAAATTCGTGTGGTTCACGCTTTTGACCCTGTTTTTCACATTAGTCGCCCGTTCGCCAGCATCAAGCTATAGCAATTCGGTTATGGCTATTGATAAGCTTGTTGCTCGTCTACGTTCATTTTTTATCGTTCTAGTGTTTTTGTGGACTATAACGATGTCATGCCCCCAGGTAGGCTGTCCTCGGCACTTAAATGTGAAGAGATGTAAGGTCTAAAGGAACCTATAGTGCTGCAGTGGGTGATGTGTTCATTGCCCCTGTAATGCTAAGGCATGCAAGCCTTTGGAGTTTGTTTAACTCCACGTGTGCCACGGACTGGCAGGTTTTTGGCCACCATATGACAGATGGATATGTGACCATAGGTCTAACAATTGCCTTGGAGGCCCATGACATCATCTTGGGGGAAAGCCCCTCTGTTTTGCCAAGCATTCTATGGCATGACCACAGTGCTTTCATACATCCTAAAACTAAGTACTCCAAGTGCTTGTTCCATGTTAATTTCTTGTCAAACACCACCCCTAGGAATTTAACTTCTTCTGAGCAAGGGATTATTTGTCCCTAAAGCATCTCGATTGCTCCTCTTTTTTTTAAGCTGGCAACTTTCCTCATATGCTTTCATAGCCGACCTTATTCAAGATTTTTTGGATGTAGGGGGTAATATGGAAGCTTCGGTAGGCGTTGTAAAGCGGGCTGATGAACATGAAATGTGTTATGTCCTCCCTGACCAAAAGATTACAGTGAACATGCATCTATGGCAATTGCAGGGTATAGGCACTCCTTTTGTTGAGAATATTCAGTTTTTTTCTCGACGATAGCCTAAACCTCTCCACGCTGATGTTTTTATGGCAACCTAGATATTTTTGTTTCCCTGAATAATCAACTATTCGTATGAAAAGGTGGCTGTATGAAAAATTGCAAGTTCGCTCTACGTCCACATTCCAACAGTGGTTCCTAAATCCCTCCACCAGGCTGCTGTAGTTCGCCTTGAGAACCTCAAAATTCAAGGAGGGAGATATGATTTCCGCTACGCCAACAATTAGCTGATCCAGTTGTAAGCAGGGTTTCCGTTAGAAGCCTTCAGCATCAGATTTTATCAGCTCTTCAACAACAAACCTTGGCCACCTGTCGCCATCCATCCTCAGAACCCTCAGCAGAAACCCAAGGCTACGGGAGCATACCGGCGACCATCTGGGGACTCGTCCACACTCCAGCCTTAAGAAGTGTCCAGGAGTACCTCTGGTTAGTTGGAGTAGAAAGTTTTGCGAGTTTCAAAAACGAAGGCTGAACTATCTCTATATCCTCACTACACCAGAATACCCAAACCTCTGCAGCATACAAGAGGACAGACTGCACCAATCATTCAAACAATCCCATCTTGAATTCCCATGGTACAACCATACCCCTCCACAAAATATCCCTGCTTCCTGCTATTGTCATTTTACTCTTTGATATTGCTCTCTCAGCATTTTGTCAGAATTTGCAGGAGCTGACAAATGAAATCCCCAGGTATTTGAACCTACGAACATACTCAACTGGACCCCAACACAAAGCATAGTTTTCATCCTTCTCATATGACCTCGGCAGAACACCATCACCTTCATCTTGGTACCTAAATGGTATTCTAAACTTAATGAGCTTGCCCCCGAGATGGTGGATTTGGTTCGGCGTTTGTCCAGGGTTTGTGCGCATTCATGATAAGGAGGGTGGATGTCGCCTCTTGAAGGTGGTCTTTGACTGCCCACCGAGGGGCAGAACGGAGGCTGGTGAACAGCATCTTACAATCAAGTATGTCAACAATGAACCCCAAATCATCACCAAGGCTACTCTCACACCCGTCAGAAAATCTTTAAACTAGCAAAGCCCAATATATTTATGTCATTCTATCAAAACGTCACGGGTCTAAATACTTAATTATCCATTGTTCGTCATCAGGCACCACACTTTTCATACCATTTCTTATTCATCGCAGAAACTTGGCTTACTCCATGTGTTGAAACAAACGAGCTCCATCTGTCTCAGTATTACATTTTCCGCACTGATCGGTCGCCATCCAACAACCGGCTCAAAAAACCAACGGGCGAAGGGATGTTGATTGGGGTACTTGATAAACACCGGGCATTTCGTTGGTTCTGCCGATTCTGCCGAGCATGTCTTCGTGGTAATGCCGGATTACAAGTTAATTCTAGGGCGCATTTATTTGCCCGGTGATCAACCGGCCGACCTCCTCGATTCACATTTCTCTGAACTTAATTCAGTATCCTCAGCTTATCTCGAATTCAGACTGGACATAGTGGGCGATTATAACGTGCCGGGTATAAGGTGGAGTGACCAGTTTCGTGGGGATTTATTTGAGGGCTTGGGCGTCAAGGGAGGATTGATAATTGAAGCTATGAATTTGCTCGAATTCTGGCAGCACAATCTCGCTGAAAATTGTTCAGGGAACGTCTTGGGCCTCCTGCTATCGAATGCTACTACTTACATCTGAACTTTTTCTATCTCCTCAAAATTTTCATATCCCCAAACCTGGGCCCCATAACATAAGATCGATCTGACGACCGCCATGAAGACCTCTAGTCTAGCGTTCGATGGTACTTTTGAATCCACTAGTAAGCCTCTCCAAGCTGCGTTTATTGCAAGTTTGGCCGAAGGAACTTTTTGTTTGAAGTGGGCTATGTATGACAGACGTGGTGTTACTGTGACTCCAATTTTCCCGAACTGTAAATTTACATATAATTTCAAAAAAGCGTACCACAGGTCCATGAATGAATATTTCCGTTCTTGCAGTTGGAATGATATTCTGGAACTCCCACTGGAGGAGGTGCTGGAGGAGTTTTACAATTTTGTCTACAAGGCCATCGAGCGGTTTGTCCCTAAAAACACTAACTTTCTGAGCTCATACCCGAAGTGGTTTGACAGTGATATGATATCCCTAACGCGGCAAAAGTTAATTAATTCCCCACGCCCGCTGGAAGGCTTCAGGACATGATGGTGACTATGAGCGTTTTTCGATTCTTCGCCGAAGATGCAAAATCAGATCAGAGGAACTGTATGATGCCTACCTTCTCAGCGTACAAGATGCTATTCCCTCGGACTTCAAACACTTTTGGAATTATTTCACTATAGAGACTGCGGAAACAGCTGCTCAAAAAATGCCACTGCAGAAAGCGGAGTTTTTGAGACTTATTGAAACCAACACTACGTAATAAGAAGTAAAAGGTCAGCATGGAATAACTGAGGTTGAATTAATTGGAATTCATCAACTAAGGATCTATCGATAAAAGTTGTTCGTTTGTCATTCCAGAACTCACGTTAAGCTGGGGACACAAGAAGCACCTTGGAACGCCGACGCCGTCTTTTTTAACGCCACCTCCCAAGCTGAAATGCATTGAGTTATATGAGTATAGAGCGTCGGCGACTTCGATTCGCAAGTTTCGGAGATTTCACGTAGCTGCACCTTGACTCTGACGCCAAGGTCACAAGAGTAAGCGAAGTAGAAATCGAGCCAAAATGTGAATGACAGTACTGGAGAGCACTCCAAGGGGACTCCACTCCTTTCGTGATGCTGCAAAGACTGAAGTTTGCCGACATTTATT